>JAWWNI010001039.1:0-129313 GCA_034642065.1 Darevskia nairensis
ACACTTTGAACCCATCACTTAGAAGTGTGGACACAGATAACAAACACACTTGCATGCCATGCAAAACATAAGTCTCGAGTTCTGTCCCAAGAAACTCAGCAAAGACTGTCCCAACTGTTGACAGCTTCTTCTGGGATCCATCAGCCATTCTCACAAACTGCTGTGAAGAAATTTCCTTGCAATTCTTCACTAGACCACAAGGTGGCGCTATGTGGTGGGAAGCTGCACTGTCGATGATGAATCGCAACTTGCCAGCAGGCTTCACCGTTGCCATGGAAGCTGAAAGCTGATAGCTGTGGTTATCACTCCGGCCGCGCTGATTCCCACGCTTGCTTCCCTTGCCGCTGCTCCTTATCTCGTTCCTAAGGGCAACGTCCTTGGCAGCTTCCTTTGCTGTACACTGCGCTCGCAGGTGGGTTGGGCTGCTACAACCATAACAAAGCTTCGCTGCGTAGGCCTTTCTGGGAACTTTGGACTCACAAGATCCCCCTCTGCCACTTGCAGCTGCCAGCTGGCCCCCCTGCTTCTCCTGTCGCCTTGGCTCCATTACAGCCAGACTGGCCGACACGTCTCTGAGCTGACCTGGGGGCTGCTTCTCCAGCGCCTCTCCTGGCCGTTCACCGCACCTGTGAACCCGTGCCAGTCCTTGCCACAGCTCTTGGGCACTTTCAGCACCTTGTACATGCTGCAATTGTGAGGCCTCGACGCTCAGTGCCAGCAAACCCCTGGCTTTCTCCTCTCTGCGTCGTGCTGCTGCTGCTACTTCCTCTGCTTCTGGATCTGTGCCAGCAAGCTTTGGGGATGAGGTGCTTCTCAAGCCTTTCCTCCCTCCCTGCTGTGCAGCGTCTGCATCAGCCTGTGATGTAGCAGTGGCTTGGGGCTTTTCCATACAGCTCCACAAACCCAGCGCCTCCAACCTCTCAAATGGGACTATTCTACTTTCTCCCGTCTCAGTGGGCTCCATCTTTGCCTCCCCAGGGTAGCTTACTCACACTTCTGTAGCTCCTGGCGTCCAGGCGTCCAAGATGGGGCTTCTCTTCACCAGGAGGTGCACAACTGGGTTGCCCCAGGACCTCAACTGGGCTTGGATCAGCTTGGCTGCTCTCAGCATACAACAGCCATCTCCAGCAGCCGGCACCTCAAGCCTCGGCTTAAAACGGCTCCTTTTTTTCCGGGCTTAGCAAACTTGGCAAGAAACGGCTCCTTCTTGCTAACGAGTTGGCACTGAGCCATAACCTGTGTGTTTATATTTGGCTTTGGCCCCAGAATACCTTCAAAGCGAACACACGGTACCTTTGAACTGGGTCCAGACACCGCTTCCCAAAGCCTTTCAGTAGCAGAGTCACACAGCGAAAGTCCGTTTGCTTGTTGCCCAAGGAGCTTCCGGAAATAATGCAAAACACAGTTCCGTAGCTTTTTCTAAACTACTAGCATTTATTTACAGGCAAAAGATACAAATCCGTCGGAGCTTAACTCCATCCTGCGTCTCACTCCGTCAAAAGCGAAACCAGAAACTACGTACACAACAATACAGAACAAAGAGAACAATGGAAACATCCCCGGATGTTCTCCTCCCCAGTGGGCAGGACGTACTCTCCTGTGCTTGTTAACCCTGTAAGCTCAGGATCCACTCACATAACCCTCCAAATGTGTCTGGACTCTGGCATGGCCTTACCGCACGGGGAGGTGGGGGAATAAATAAATAAATAAAAATACTTAATGAACTGACCAATCGCATTGCAGATAGCTCGGTTCTGTCCCCCTGAACATAAATCCTGGCTACGCCTATGGACTGCCCCCCCCCATCCTTCCTGCCAGTTCGAAGATTCAGAGCCGATAAAATAAAGCCCTTCTTCGTGCAGCGCACAGTTAAACTGTGGAACTCTCTGCCACAGGAGGCAGCGATGGCCCAACAACTAGGACAACTTTAAAAGAGGCTCGGGAGGAGAGGGCTGTCGAGGGCCGTACTCTGCCCTTCCACAGCCAGAGACAGCAATGCTTCTCAACATCGGTTACCGGAAACCACAGGAGGGGAGAGCCGGTCTTGGGCTCGGATCCTGCTTGCGGGTTTTGCACCGTGAGAACAGGAGGCTGGGCTGGTTGGGCCCCTGGCCTGATCCTGCAGGCTCTGCTTACCTGTTCTTCTTGAGCTCATGCACAACCCGCCCTCGGCCGCCAGGTGGCAATGATGCTTCACAAGATACACAGCTCTGTTAAGTGGTACCAGATGAGCACCGGGTTCCTCCACCTTCCAGGGGAAACATTTGAGGGTCTGAAAAAAAATAAACCCACAGGACTCTCAGCTGACGGAAGGACCCTGATTTTGTTGTTGTTTAGTCGTTTAGTCGTGTCCGACTCTTTGTGACCCCATGGACCACAGCACTCCACGCACTCCTGTCTTCCACTGCCTATCTGTCTGTCTGTCTATCTATCTATCGCCTGTTGTTGTTGTTGTTGTCTAGTCGTGTCCGACTCTTCGTGACCCCATGGACCAGAGCACACCAGGCACTCCTGTCTTCCACTGCCTATCTACCTACCTATCTATCTATCTACCATACTGTATCTATCTATCTATCTATCTATCTATCTATCTATCTATCTATCTATCTATCTATCGCCTGTTGTTGTTGTTGTCTAGTCGTGTCCGACTCTTCGTGACCCCATGGACCAGAGCACACCAGGCACTCCTGTCTTCCACTGCCTATCTATCTACCTATCTATCTATCTACCATACCGTATCTATCTATCTATCTATCTATCTATCTATCTATCTATCTATCTATCTATCTATCTATCTATCTATCGCCTGTTGTTGTTGTTGTCTAGTCGTGTCCGACTCTTCGTGACCCCATGGACCAGAGCACACCAGGCACTCCTGTCTTCCACTGCCTATCTATCTATCTACCATACCGTATCTATCTATCTATCTATCTATCTATCTATCTGCCTGTTGTTGTTGTTGTCTAGTTGTGTCCGACTCTTCGTGACCCCATGGACCAGAGCACGCCAGGCACTCCTGTCTTCCACTGCCTATCTATCTATCTATCTATCTATCATCTATCTATCTATCTATCTGCCTGTTGTTGTTGTTGTCTAGTTGTGTCCGACACTTCGTGACCCCATGGACCAGAGCACGCCAGGCACTCCTGTCTTCCACTGCCTCCCGCAGTTTGGTCAAACTCATGTTAGTAGCTTCGAGAACACTGTCCAACCATCTCGTCCTCTGTCCTCCCATTCTCATTGTGCCCTCCATCTTTCCCAACATCAGGGTCTTTTCCAGGGAGTCTTTTCTTCTCATGAGGTGGCCCAAAGTCTTGGAGCCTCAGCTTCAGGATCTGTCCTTCCAGTGAGCACTCAGGGCTGATTTCCTTCAGAATGGAGAGGTTTGATCTTCTTGCAGTCCATGGGACTCTCAAGAGTCTCCTCCAGCACCAGAATTCAAAAGCATCCATTCTTCGGCGATCAGCCTTCTTGATGGTCCATGGTAGGTCTCGAACCCACGGCTCCAGGTTAGAAGAAAGGAGATTCCAGCTAAACAGCAGGAAGAACTTTCTGACAGTGAGAGCTGTTTGGCCTCTCCTTCCTTGGAGGTTTATAAGCAGAAGTCAGATGGCTTTCTGCCAGGGCTTCTTCAGCTGAGATTCCTGCCTTGCAGGGGGTTGGACTAGATGACTCTTGGGGGTCCCTTCCAGCTCTACAGTTCCATGGTTCTGTAAATGTGTATAACCTCCCCCCCCCTCGCTTAACCGGGGGAAACGCTGAAACCCCAATGAACCATTTCCCCCGAGGCAGCACCAAAAATGGGATGGAGGCGGCTGGTGCGTTAGCTGACTTGCTCTCCATTGACTCTTCCTCCCCCCCCCTCTCTTCCAGCTGGGGGTTCACCGTCTTCTTTGAGAACGAGAAGCTGGAGAAGCAGCAATGGTAAGCGGCTGGTGGAGACCGGCTGATGGGTGGCCAGACCCACAGTTGTGGTTTTTTGCTTGTTACAGGTAGATAGCCGTGTTGGTCTGTCATAGTCAAAACCAAATAAATAAATTCCTTCCAGTAGCACCTTAGAGACCAACTAAGTTTGTTCTTGGTATGAGCTTTCGTGTGCAACTTAGTTGGTCTCTAAGGTGCTACTGGAAGGAATTTATTTATTTGGTTTTTTGCTTGTTTGTTTCAAGCCCATCCCATCCCGATAAAAGCTGGGGAAATTCCTTTTCCTTTATTTCGCAAAATTTATATACCGCCTGGCGGGGAGTGGGGGACAGGGGCGTAGGAAGGGGGATGAAGCGGATGGGCCGCCCCCGGTTCCATCATGGAGGGGGTGACAAATTATCAAGGAACAATTACTGCCCTAATAAGGCGGTTCATAAAAAACTTTTTTGAAAATACCTGCTCCAAAGGTCTTATCTTACTATACTAGGGATTATATAGCTATATATGAAATTTCATGCATATCAGTTAATACCTCCTCCACGAAAATAGCTGTTTACTTGGCTGTTTTCCTATGTCGTGAAGGCTGAAATTTCAATTCAGTGGAGCACTTACTCTTCCCAACCCTAACCCTGCGGAAAGCCATCTAATTAGACTTTGATTTGATTTTGACATGTTTTTAGGAGGTAATTTAATTATTGTTTGATTTTTATATCAATGTTATGTATCTGATGTTAGCCGCCCTGAGCCCGACTTCGGCCGGGGAGGGCGGGGATATAAATAAAAGTTTTTTTATTATTATTACTTGTTATTATTCCTTTGTAAGAAAATATGAAATAACGTAAAACCATTCTTGTAGGCAAAAAATAAAATAATAATAATAAAATCAATGGGGGAGGGGGTTGACAAGAAATTTTCTGCACCGGGTACCACCTGACCTTCCTACGCCTCTGGTGGGGGATCAGAGCGGTTTACAAAAAAAGATAAATCAATAGAATTTAAGAAAAATTGGCAGCAATAATTTACGGCTTTCGAATAAGTTTGGTAGGCGGGCAGCCTTTTTTTGGAGGGGAAGAGGTGCTGGGCACAATCCCAGATACATCTCTCCCTCCTTTTCATTTTGTAATGATTCCCCCCCCCCCATGGTTTTATCTGTTCTCTGAGCCACCTTGTGTCCCCGACCTGGGGAAAAGCAAGGTATAAATAAATATAAACAATAATAACACAGTGGTACCTTGGTTCTCAAACTTAATCCGTTCTGGAAGTCCGTTCCAAAACCAAAGCGTTCCAAAACAAAGGCGTGCTTTGCCATAGAAAGTAATGCAAAACGGATTAATCCGTTCCAGACTTTTAAAAACAACCCCTAAAACAGCAATTTAACATGGATTTTGCTACCTAACGAGACCATTGATCCGTAAAATGAAAGCAATAATCAATGTAAAGGTAAAGGGACCCCTGACCATTAGGTCCAGTCGTGTCCGACTCTGGGGTTGCGGCGCTCATCTCGCTTTACTGGCCGAGGGAGCTGGCGTACAGCTTCCGTGTCATGTGGCCAGCATGACTAAGCCACTTCTGGCGAGCCAGAGCAGCGCATGGAAACGCTGTTTACCTTCCTGCCGGAGCAGTACCTATTTATCTACTTGCACTTTGACGTGCTTTCGAACTGCTAGGTTGGCAGGAGCAGGGACCGAGCAACGGGAGCTCACCCCGTCGCGGGGATTCGAACCGCCGACCTTCTGCTCGGCAAGCCCTAGGCTCTGTGGTTTAACCCAGAGCACCACCTGGGTCCCTATAATCAATGTACTGTACTATAAAATAAATAAGACAGTATTGTAGATGATAAAAATAATTTTTTTTTCTTACCTGCACTGATGATGTTTGGATGGGGGCTTTTCTCCATTCCCGCAGTCACACGATCAATCAATCAATCAATCAATCAGTAGCTGAAATGGGTTCCACACAGTCACAGAAACAAATTAACCGAAAAAGCCTCAAAAACAAAAACGCAAAATAAATAGCAAAAACAAAAGCGCCAAACTTAATCCGTTCCAGAAGTCTGTTTGACTTCCGAAATGTTCGAAAACCAAGGCGCAGCTTCTGATTGGTGCAGGCGCCCTGGAAACAATAGCCGACAGCCGCATTGGACGTTCGGCTTCCGAAAAACGTTTGAAAATCGGAACACTTACTTCTGGGTTTTCGGAGTTTGGGCACCAAGGCGTTTGAGTACCAAGGTAAAAGGTAAAGGGACCCCTGACCACGAGGTCCAGTCGTGTCCGACTCTGGGGTTGCGGCGCTCATCTCGCTTTATTGGCCGAGGGAGCCGGCATACAGCTTCCGGGTCATGTGGCCAGCATGACTAAGCCGCTTCTGGCGAACCAGAGCAGCGCACGGAAGCGCCGTTTACCTTCCCGCCAGAGCGGTACCTATTTATCTACTTGCACTTTGACGTGCTTTCGAACTGCTAGGTTGGCAGGAGCTGGAACCGAGCAACGGGAGCTCACCCCGTCATGGGGATTCGAACCGCCGACCTTCTGATCAGCAAGCCCTAGGCTCTGTGGTTTAACCCACAGCGCCACCTGGGTACCACCAAGGTACCATTGTAATAATACTTTCACCCCCACAGGTATCTCTGCTGTGACACACAGATGGAGTTGCGGGGCTGGTTTGCCACGTTCCTCTCTGTGCAGGTAAGTGGAGGGGTCTCGGCCTGACCTACCTCGCAGGGTTGTTGCAGGGGGTGGCTAGATGGCCCCTGGGGTCCTTTCCAACTTTACAATGCTAGGATTCTATGAGGGTGAAGCAGGAGGGGGAGAACTGGCCTGCAAGTAGCTGCCTGGCCTGATCAGCTTGTCCCTTCTCAACTCAACTCAGTTTATTACAGCAAAAGCCAGCAATATAATACAGTATAATTCCAAACCAGTGATCAGAATATCGCTACAAGGCGTCAAAATCCTAAGGATTTTTTTTAAAAAAAACCAATGGCGCAAAAGAAATTTATAGTATATTTTCCAGTAGAAGCAATTTACGTTTTTTGATGGCTAAGGTGCAAAACTTGGCCACAGCATAGGATACTGAGCTCAAAGGAATTTGCGTAGGATTTCAGGAATAAATTCCAGATAATATTGCAAGGGTTTAAATGTTGATAAAAGGGGTAATATAAGTCGAGACCGTTCTTCACTGTAAAGTTCACAGATTAGAAGAATGTGAGTAACAGATTCCACCTTACTGATCATGCATGGGCATAGGCGCTCGTGGATAGGTACCCGCAGGAATTTGCCGTGTAGTACAGCTGTAGGCAGTGCCTCAAATCGGGCTCTGAAAAAGCCCATCTATAAGATTCATTAGTAATATTAGATAAATAAGGGGCAGCTGAAAAGTTGGGCCAAGATTTTAGACACCAGTAATTCTCAGGAAGTAAGGCATCTTCTTTTTGCAGTTCGATATCGAGAAGCCTCTGAGTAATAGATGTTTTTGCCTTATTCAAGGGTCCACTAAAGAGGTCTTCGGGGTTTAGGCCACTTTGTTTGATCTTGTGAAAAATTTGTGTAAGCCAAGAGCTTGTCCCTTCTTGTGCTCCCCGCGTTGCTCCTTGTGTGGTGTAGTGGTTAAGAGTGGTAGTCTCGTAATCTGGGGAACCGGGTTCGCGTCTCCGCTCCTCCCCATGCAGCTGCTGGGTGACCTTGGGCTAGTCACACTTCTCTGAAGTCTCTCAGCCTCACTCACCTCACAGAGGGTTTGTTGTGGGGGAGGAAGGGAAAGGAGAATGTGAGCCACTTTGAGACTCCTTCGGGGAATGAGAAAGCGGGGTATCAAATCCAAACTCTTCTTCTTCTCTTCTCTCACCTTCCCAGCACGGCGGGAACATCTGGCCGCCGGAGTCCTCCAGGTTCGGGCGTCCCGGACGCAGCAGGATTCCCGGCTGGGGAACATCTCCCTGATCCCTCTGCGAGGCAACGAGAACGAGATGAGGAACAGCGTCGCGGCCTTCGCAGCCGACCCGCTGGCGGTGAGAGCCAACACACAGATACCGCCAATGGGCACAGGTTGCCCACATTGTGGGAGGGCAGCAGGCGAGGGAAGGCTGCTCAGCTCTGCATCCTTGTTTTTTGGCTTTAATAAGCCAGCGTTGTGGAGTTGGAAGGGACCTCCACGGCTCATCAAGTCCAGCCCCCTCCATTGTGGGTTTCTGGACTCACAGCTGTCCATGGAGGCGCAGGTTAATTCTGTGTCCAGGGCGGCTGTCTCCCAGCTCCATCTAGTGCGCAGGCTGAGACATGAATCTGAATGATAACAAAATAAACTAGTTTACTGTCAGATTCATTGAGTACATACTTAGGTTACAAAAGATATGAACTATATATTAGATATCAGTGAGTCCTAAAATGACTCCATCAGAGCATTTACCATCTGGTACGCAGGCTGAGACCCCACCTGCCCACAGACTGTCTCGCCAGAGTGGTGCATGCTCTAGTTATCTCCCGCTTGGACTACTGCAATGCGCTCTATGTGGGGCTACCTTTGAAGGTGACCCGGAAACTGCAATTAATCCAGAATGCGGCAGCTAGACTGGTGACTGGGAGCGGCCGCCGGACCACATAACACCGGTCCTGAGAGATCTACATTGGCTCCCAGTACGTTTCCGAGCACAATTCAAAGTGTTGGTGCTGACCTTTAAAGCCCTAAACGGCCTCGGTCCAGTATACCTGAAGAAGCGTCTTCACCCCCACCGTTCAGCCCGGACACTGAGGTCCAGCGCTGAGGGCCTTCTGGCGGTTCCCTCCCTGCGAGAAGCAAAGCTACAGGGAACCAGGCAGAGGGCCTTCTCAGTGGTGGCACCCGCCCTGTGGAACACCCTCCCACCAGATGTCAAAGAGAAAAACAACTACCAGACTTTTAGAAGACATCTGAAGGCAGCCCTGTTTAGGGAAGCTTTTAATGTTTAATAGATTATTGTATTTTAATATTTGCTGGAAGCCGCCCAGAGTGGCTGGGGAGACCCAGCCAGATGGGTGGGGTACAAATAATACAGTAAATTATTATTATTATTATTATTTCTGCCTGTGGCACAGAGGCCCCGAACGCAATGCTTAGGTCCCAGTTTGAACCTCCATCACGGCAGATCCTCACCCATGGCCCGGTGCGGTCTCAGTCCGTTCCTAAGCTTCCCTGGGAAGAGGCAATCCCTGTCAGAGCGGCCCAGACCCCCGAGTCAAACCAGGAAATGGCACCCCTCACCCCGCCAGGGCGAGCGAAGATCTACATCAGGGACAAGGGTGGGGGGATAACGCTCCTCTCCTCTGCTGCCCCTGTGGATCCCGCCGCGGGAGGCGATTGCGTCGCCTTGCCTGACGGGTGGTCCGGCCCTGAACAGGGGGTTAGACTAGATGGCCTCTGGCAGCATCTTCCAGCGCCAGAATCCTGCAATTCTGCATAGGGAGCCAGTCGTCCTCTACAGATCCTGACCTCACATCTCCCAAGTCCCTTCCCACCCTAGTCGCCAAGCACCCCCGCTCAGCCCCTTTTTCTCGCTCTCCCTTCCATAGAATCATAGAATCGTAGAGTTGGAAGAGACCACAAGGGCCACCCAGTCCAACCCCCTGCCAAGCAGGAAACACCATCAAAGCATTCCTGACAGGTGGCTGTCAAGCCTCTGCTTAAAGACCTCCAAAGAAGGAGACTCCACCACACTCCTTGGCAGCAAATTCCACTGTCAAACAGCTCTTACTGTCAGGAAGTTCTTTCCAATGTTTAGGTGGAATCTTCTTTCTTGTAGTTTGAATCCATTGCTCCGTCTCCGCTTCTCAGGAGCAGCAGAAAACAACCTTTCTCCCTCCTCTATATGACATCCTTTTATATATTTGAACATGGCTATCATATCACCCCTTAACCTCCCCTTGAGTTCCCTGCCCTGTTGCCTAGCCTAAACAATTGCTCCCAGAGAGCTCCCAGAGAGCTGTTTCCTTGCCGCGCCAGGTGAAAGGCAGCCCCACAAAGCCTGATCTCTCTCTAGAAGGCATTTCTAGAAGCCCACAAGCAAAGCATGAGGACAACAGCCCTCTCCCCAGTTCTTTGTCTCCAGGATAGACTGCCACTGAACAGGGAAGCTCCACTTTGCTACCATTATCTTTTGGTTGTTTGTTTGTTTGTTTGTTTGTTTGTTTGTTTGTTTGTTGCAGGGTTTCCCCAGCTTGGGTCTCCCGCTGTTTCTGGACTACAACTCCCATCATCCCTAGCTAGCGGAACCAGTGGCCAGGGATGATAGGAACTGTGGTCCCAAAACATCTGGAGACCCAAGTTGGGGAAACCTTGATTTATTGCATTTCCACCTCACCTTTCCTCCAAGGAACTCAGGGTGGCGTAAATAGTCCTCCTTTTCCTATTATCTTCGTAACAACTACCCTGCGAGGTAGGTTCGGCTGAGGGTGAGTGGTTCCTGCAGGGTCGCACCCGATAAGCTCCATGGCCAAGTGGGGGGTTTGAACCCCGGTCTCTCCCAGGTCCTAGTCTGACACTCTGACCACTACACCACACTGCCTCTCAAGCCTGTAGGTTTGCTGGACCAAATAAGTACCGTATTTTTCGCTCCATAAGACGCACTTTTTTCCTCTTAAAAAGTAAGGGGAAATGTCTGTGCGTCTTATGGAGCGAATGTGTGGTCCCTGGAGCTGAACTGCCCAGGGGCAAAAGCAGATCATGCTTTTTGAGAAGGGGGTGTTGAAAGGAAGCCCCCTGAGCAGCTGCTCAGCAAAGGATCGGGGAGAGAGATAAGGGGGAGAGATTCCAGCCCCGCCCCCTTGCAGAGGGAGGCTGTTTCCCCAGCGACATGGGACTGGCTGATTAGATTATCTGTCTGGAAACTGTAGAAATGGCTCCCTTTACTGAAGCTGCAGAACTGTGAGTTAAACCCCATAAAACAGGATTTTTTCCCTTTGCAAAAGAAGCTGCAGAAATTTGAGCTGATCCTCAAAAAATGGGGCTTTTCTCCTTTGCAAAAGAAGCTGCAGAAATTTGAGCTGATCCTCAAAAAATGGGGCTTTTCTCCTTTGCAAAAGAAGCTGCAGAAATTTGAGCTGATCCTCAAAAAAATGGGGCTCTTCCCCTCTAAAAACTAGGTGTGTCCTATGGTCAGGTGCACCTTATAGAGCGAAAAATACGGTACGCTAGACCCAGCTGGGTGTGCGATGAGCAGGGACAGGAGGGCGAATTCTTGCTTTCTAAGATTGTCTCCTTTCTTCTCCAGCTCCTTCGGGATGTATGAAACTGGACACCGAGAGTGGCAGGTAACTATTGTCTCCCTGCGCCACGGGTGCCAACTTACCCCCCCCCCCGCATGCAGTCCGCAGGGCTGCTGAGAAGAGACCTGGTCAGCCAACGCCCAGTTTTGGAAGGACCGCTGAGGTCTTTCTTACTCTCTTGACCAAAAGGTTTCTGAAAGCTACAACATCCTGCCTTTAGAATAGTTTCGTACCATTATTATTAATAGCGCAATATTGGAAAGGAGAAGAAATTTCAAAGATACAGGAGTGGCATTTAAAATTAGTAGAATTTATGAATTTGGTGAGAATGACGGCAGCAATCAGAAATATAACGAAACAAAAAATGAAAGGAGAATGGAAATAGGTGGAAGAATATTTAAGGAATGAGGGGATGAAAACAGAACTGGTGATCTGCTTGGATTGATTCACATGCAGGGGTAATATCAATGCAGGTAGTTATAGATATAATTAGACAAATGTATTTCAGTATTATTTGTATATTAAAAATAGCATAAACAGGAGCTTACAGTAAGGAACACGAGGTAGAACTTTAGGAAGTCGTTTTAAAAGTTTTAAGTTTTGATGCGGATGTTCTATGTGTTTTGTTTTGTTTTTGAACGTATGTGTGATTTTCTTTGGATACTTTTGTTATATGTTGTGTGTTAGTATTATTTATGTTGTAATTTGTTTGTGAGTGGATGTATTTTCGGTTGGTTTTGTGTTTGTTTGCTATTATTATATTGTAACTTTTTTAAGAAACCTGAATAAAGTTTATTTAAAAAATAAAATAAAAAATAGAATAGTTTCGTACCAAAGGCAAGTGACTAATGCAGGGGCGGAGTAAGGGCGGGGCGATGGGGGCGGGACGCCCCGGGTTCCAGCCTCTAGGGGGCGACACTCTGGGCGCCCCCCCCCCCTGTGACCGGCGACTCCCCAAAACCTCTTGCCACCGCGTCTGGCTTCGCTCCCTCACTCACCGCCGCATGGTTTTTTCCTCCCTTTCTGTCCCTTGGTTGGGCGGGGGCGAGGGGCGGGCCAGCGAGGCATCACTCTTGTGGCTGGCGTGACGCCCCTCGCTGGCCCGCCCCCGCGGCTCCGCCCAACCAGGGGACAGAAAGGGCGGCAAAAACCTCTCTTGCCTCCGCGGCTGGCTTCGCTGCCGCGCGCGGCTGCCGAGGAGCAGACTGCTCTCCGTAGCGCATGCGTCGTGACGTCACGCCACATACGCTACGCCACTGACTAATGCTCTTCTAGGTAGCATCAACTGAAGCCCACTGGCCAGATCCAGGGAAGTCATAGCCCCACTGTATTCTGCCGTGGTCGGACCACATCTGGAGTCCTGTGTCCAATTCTGGGCACCACATTATAAGAAGGATGTTGGCAAGCTGGAAGGTGGGCAGAGGAGAGCGACCAAGAGGATCCAAGGTCTGGAAACCAAGCCTGATGAGGAATGGTTGAAGGAATTGGGTATGTTTAGCCAGGAGGACAGAAGACTGAGAGGAGATATGAGAGCCATCTTCAAATATCTCAAGGACCGTCACATGGAAGAGCAGGCTTGTTTTTTCCTGCTCTGGAGGCTAGGACCCGAACCAGTGGCTTCAATTTCCAAGAAAAGAGATTCCGACTAAACATCAGGAAGAACTATTTGACCGTATGAGCTGTTCGGAAGCTTGCAGAAGTTGGTAGAAGTCCTTCCAACTCCAGTTTTATGATTCCATGACCCTTCAGAGATTTGAAGGTAGCTGTTTCATCACTTCTCAGTCTTCTCTTCTCCAGGCAAAACATCCCTGATTCCTTCAACTGTTCCTCGTCAGAGTTTGCTCCCAGACCCTTGATCATCTCGACGAGACTCCCCTGAACGTGCTCCACCTTGTTCTCACCCTGGCCCTAGATCCTCTTAAAATATACCAGTGGGACTGCTGGGATCCTTCGGAAAGATCCCATACGATCAGAGACTCTGCTCCTGGCCACTGGGGGAAGTAGGTAGCCCTGATCATCTATTTTTTAGATGCCCTTTGTACAACAAGGCGCACAGAGACATCATTGCCCCCCTATTGGAGAGGTTAGCTGACCTTTCAGATAAGACTAAACTAAATGCCCTTTTACTAGGCAAAGATCAAAAGATAACCCGGATGGTAGCTAGATTCTGCACGCAGATTTGCAGGCACAGTCTACCCTCCAAGAACAAACCAGTCAGTGGGGAAAACAGTCGCAGTGACCCCCCCGGGGCAATAGGGGCAATCTGTATGCGATTGATGCAGAAAGCTCCGAAGCACAGTGGAGGTCCAACAGTTCTGGCTCCACACCCCCATTTACTTTGGAGGAGACACTGCTCAGTGGCTTTGTATGTAGAAGATCTCTTGTTCAGTCCCTGACCTCCCCAGAGTATTGAACTTGGTGTTGGGCTGTGGGTAGCAGCTCTTCTGCTCGGGAATGGAATGAAGACCTCGAGCAGAAGCTGGGAAAATGCAAGCTGGACCCTCCTCTGGGATATTTTCAGCCCCTTTCAAATTTTTAGACTGCTATATTCATTCTGCGTTTTAATCTCCTTTAGCTCTGTAAAGCACTTTTCAGATTTTAAATGCTGGTCTATGACCGTAATAAAGATTTGATTTGATGTGATTTGATACCAGTGGGACCCGTGTCCAAGGGCCCCCGCTGCAAAAGCTTCGGCCGCATCCCCGCGCATCCTTCCCCAGTGCTCTGCCTCCGTTGGCCGTGCTCTTCAGAAACCCGCCCGTCCTTCCTGGGTGTTAATTTGGTGCCTCTCTTTCCGCCCGCAGGATGGTTGGCCAAAGTCCAAGGAGGCGAAGGAGCCGTCCAGAAACGAAGAGCCCTTGGCTGGTCCAGCGGGGAAGGGAGGGGGGATGCTCAAGAACAAAGCCTGCCCTTTGGGGACTCCCCATCTCCCTGCAAAGCCGAGCCGAGGACTCCCAAAAGGAAGCAGGGAGGTTTCTTCAAGGGGGCAGCCCTGGAGACAGTCCTCAGGAGGCTGGGACATTGATAAGCCGACTGGAGACGGAGAACCAGGAACCCAAGGCAAACCCCAGGAGGAAATTGCACCTCTGATCAACATGTGCCAAATTCACTACCGAACCTGCGTCACTCCTGCCCCCTGTCCTGTCCTGGTGGCTTCTTTCGGATTGCGCAGGAACCGTGAGATGCCTCCCCTGGCCGCGGAAGGTCAGCATGGATCTTGAGCCCTCTCTGGGAGCACTCCAGGGCTTTGCCAACCAACTTTTCCGTTCTCGTCGAGAAACGGGGGCCGAGAGGGTTATTGTGACCATTTTGGCCCCAGCCGAGGGCTTCCCGGCAGAATGCCCGAGCGAGGCGAGATCCGGCACACAGGGAAATCCTGCCGGATCCAGCCAGTGACTCGTCTAGTCCCGCATCCTGTTCTCGCAGGGGCCAAGCAGATGCCTCTTGGGGGGGAGGGAACCGCAAGCAGGATTCGAACACGAGAGCGCACTTGCTTGGCGGGGACTGGTATTCAGAAGCGTCTCTGCTTCCTGCTCTCACTCCGGAGAGCTGGCAGGAGAGAGGTGCTCTCGGCCACCTTCCCCTGCCCTCTCTCTGTGTTGGCTTTTTGCCAACCCCTTCGCCTCGACCTGGTGGGTTGGCCTGTTGCGGTTGCGGGTGCTGAGAACCTCTGCCCGTCTCCCTCGGCAAGACCTGGTGCTCGTTTTTTGGTGGACGGAGGAGGGACCAAGGAGCATCGCCAGAGCCACTGAGCAGCAGCGCTGGGTGCAGAGAGGTGTCAGGGATGGGTGCTTCTCGCCCGTCTCTGTTTGGACAGGGAGGATGCCAGCGAGGCTTAAGGCCCGGGAAAACCCCCCTGCCTTCTTCGCCGGATGCTGTGAAGCTGTGGGAGAAGCAGGCAGGCAGAACCTTTCCTTAACCTTTCCTTTCTTCTTGTCGTTGTCTTTTTTTTTGTAATGTTAATAAATACCCTTGGAGAATCCCGTGTCGTGGTGTCGCTGACATTTTGGCATCTTTCCGCAGGGCCTGCAAGACGGAGCTGTTCCGCCTGGCCTTCGGGTTGGTTTTAGTTTAACCCTGATGTTTCATTCCTTTATGGTTTGATTGGTGGGCTACTTAAAAATGAGGCTGCATTTTAAACTTTAAATCGTATTTTAACCTGCATTTTAATTGATTGTTTTGTATGTTTTGTTGTGATTTTATGGGTGTTAGCCGCTCTGAGCCCAGTCTTGGCTGGGAAGGGCGGGGTATAAATAAAAATTTATTATTATTATTTTATCTGGGGTTGCTGAACACCCGAGATGGAGGTTTTTATAGAATTGTAGGGCTGGAAGGGACCTGAGGATCATTTAGTCGCATCCGTTGCTATGCAGGGATCACAGTTTCGCTAAAGGCCTGTCTCCAAGATACTGATTGAGGATTGTGAAGGGGAGGAGGGAGACTGATTTCTTACTTTTTCTATTTTTTTGCATTTGTACCCCACCCTTCTCTGCAAAGAGCTCGCTCTGAGCCTCCTTCCAACTCTGCAGTTCTGTGATTCCCTGCCTTGGTTGCTTTGCAGGAGCAAATTCCATGCTTTAACCAGCGACCTGTGGCTATAGCAGTGATAATAATAATAATATTTTATTATTTATACCAGGGTGGATTTGATTTAAATCAAATTGATTTAAATCACGATTTAAATCACGATTTAAATCACTAGTCAGTAAGGCTTGATTTAAATCACTAGTCAGTAAGACTTGATTTAAATATTTTTTTTACAGAAAGACTTGCTGGTATAATCTTGCTGGTATAATCTTAATATTTACAACCATATGAAGGTTTCATTTTTGGAATAATAAATTTTCAGGTAGTTTTTAAAGTTATATCAAAAATTACTGATTTGGTTATACTACTAGAAATACATAGACAGATAATTATGAAATTATGGTGAGGTTTAATAAGTTAACTGTTTATATTTGGACAACTTTTCTGCTGTACTTTGTTGGAAAGAGAAAAATAATCATTTCCTTAATAACCATTTAAACAATTTATTTAACTAAAACAATAACATGATAGCATATGTATGTTTGTTAACATAACAAAATATGTTTGTTAACTGATGTGGTTAAACTTTTTTTAAAAAAAACTTAGACTGAGTTTTAGCACACTTGATAAACTTAAAACAAATGCTTATTTCCTGATGAATAGCCTTTGGACTGCAATGTAACTTAAATAGAAGACTATATTTAGAAAGATTTTTCCTCCAAAAGCATTTTATTTTAAAAAGCCAATTTAAATAAAAAAAATCCGATTTAAATCAAAAAAATCCGATTTAAATAAAAAAAACCGATTTTTTTGATATTTTTTTTTAAAAATGGTTGATTTTTATCCACCCTGATTTATACCCCACCCATCTGGCTGGGTTTCACCAGCCACTCTGGGCGGCTTTCAACAGAACATTAAAATACAATAATTTGTATTTGGGCAGAGCGACCTGTACGCACCCCTTTCTGCGCTACAGTTCCCACAGGTCATGTTTGCTCCTGCAGAGGCACTTTTTCTGAGCCGCCCAAGAACTGAGATCCTCTCCCAATGTGTTTTTCATCTCGACTTTTTCCTCTTGCGCCGAACATTGCAGGTATCCTTTATTTCTTGTTATTGTTATGATTAAAATACATCCATTAGCGCCAGAGCAGAGGCTGCTTCTGCAGCTGATGGAGAAGAGTCCCTTCCACTGTGCCGGATCCCCAGGCTCCATTAGTCACCCTGGGCTATTGTGCATCCATTTGCAGGAGAGGGGGAGGAAGAGGAGGAGATGATGGCGCGGGGATTTCATGTCCCTTTTAGGGAACAAAAGAGAGAGCGGCATTGCAAAGCAGGTAAGAGGGAAGTTTCTCTTCGGAAAGAACTTCGTTATTTATAATAATAATAATAATAATAATAATAATAATAATAATAATAATAATAATAATAATTTTTTATAAATACCCCGCCCATCTGGCCGGGTCTCCCCAGCCACTCTGGGCGGCCTCCAACAAATATTAAAATACATAAAAATCACAAGTTAAAAACTTCCCTAAACAGGGTCGCCTTCAGGTATTTTCTGAATGTAGAATAGTTATTTATCACTTTAACCTCTGCTGGGAGGGCGTTCCACCGGGCGGGCGCCACTACCGAGAAGGCCCTCTGCCTGGTTCCCTGTAGCTTTGCTTCTCGCAGTGAGGGAACTGCCAGAAGGCCCTCGGCGCTGGACCTCAGTGTCCGGGCTGGACGATGGGGGTGGAGACGCTCCTTCAGGTATACAGGACCGAGGCCGTTTAGGGCTTTAAAGGTCAGCACCAGCACTTTGAATTGTGCTCGGAAACGTACTGGGAGCCAATGTAGTTCTCTCAGGACTGGTGTTATGTGGTCCCGGCGGCCACTCCCAGTCACCAGTCTAGCTGCCGCATTCTGGATTAATTGCAGTTTCCGGGTCACCTTCAAAGGTAGCCCCACATAGAGCGCATTGCAGTAGTCCAAGCGGGAGATAACTAGAGCATGCACCACTCTGGCGAGACAGTCTGCGGGCAGGTAGGGTCTCAGCCTGTGTACCAGATGGAGCTGGTAGACAGCTGCCCTGGACACAGAATTAACCTGCGCCTCCATGGACAGCTGTGAGTCCAAAATGACTCCCAGGCTGCGCACCTGGTCCTTCAGTGGCACAGTTACCCCATTCAGGACCAGGGAGTCCTGGTTATTGCATTTCCATCCTAGCTTTTCTTCCAAGGAGCTCACAACAACCCTGTGAGGTAGGGCAGGCTGAGAAGCACTGACTGGCCCCCCAAGGTCACAATGGCCAAGTGGAGATCTGCACCTGGGTCCCTCCCAGGCCTTAGCCCAGCACTCTAACCATTGCACTGCACTGCCTGTCATGAAATAGCACAGAACAGGGACTCGGCGTTGCGATTTTTCTGGATTCTGGGGCCCAGCCCAGGATGTGAGAACCAGAACGGACAGTGCCTCTGAACATGTACAAAGGGCATTTCCCTCCCTGCAGTTAAATAACTGCTGGCAGTGGCTCTTTGCAGGAGAGGTTTGCCTGGGCTTTTTTTTTTTATTTTAAGCATCAGAATACTCATGGGGAAAACCAGAAATATCGCTTATCCCCACCTAAACGGGAAGGTGGGAGCATTGTCCAGCGCAAATCAAAATAATGCAATGAAATCAGACCCTGTCCTGTGCTGCAATTAGTCTGTGTTTCGTTTACTTTACAGTTCAGTATTGTTTTTATTTTGAATTCTGTGGGGTCTTAATCCGGCTTTGGCGGCAGCAGTGCCTCTCAATGGCAGCTGTTGGAAGCTGCTAGAGGAGTGAATCGTAGAATCGTAGAATTGTAGAGTTGGAAGGGACCCCGAGGGTCATCTAGTCCAACCCCCTGCAGTGCAGGAATTTTTACCCCCAACGTGGGGCTCGAACCCACAACCTTGAGATTAAGAGTCTCATGCTCTTACCAACTGAGCTATTGAGCTCAAGTCCATATATTGTGCTCAAGTCCTGCTTTTTATTTTTATTATTGCATTTCTACCTTCCCCCCCTTGCCCCGCAGGAGTTCAGAGTACACACACAGATCTAGAGAATTGGGCCAACAGATTAGAGAATTGGGCCAAAGCAAACAAGATTAATTTTAACAGGGAGAAATGTAAAGTACTACACTTGGGCAAAAAAAAATGAAAGGCACAAATACAGGATGGGTGACACCTGGCTTGAGAGCAGTACAAGTGAAAAGGATCTAGGAGTCTTGGTAGACCACAAACTTGACATGAGTCAACAGTGTGATGCAGCAGCTAAAAAAGCCAATGCAATTCTGGGCTGCATCAATAGGAGTATAGCATCTAGATCAAGGGAAGGAATAGTACCACTGTATTCCGCTCTGGTCAGACCTCACCTGGAATACTGTGTCCAGTTCTGGGCACCACAGTTCAAGAAGGATACTGACAAGCTGGAACGTGTCCAGAGGAGGGCAACCAAAATGGTCCAAGGCCTGGAAACGATGCCTTATGAGGAACGGCTTAGGGAGCTGGGTATGTTTAGCCTGGAGAAGAGAAGGTTAAGGGGTGATATGATAGCCATGTTCAAATATATAAAAGGATGTCATATAGAGGAGGGAGAAAAGTTGTTTTCTGCTGCTCCAGAGAAGCGGACACGGAGCAATGGA
This sequence comes from Darevskia nairensis, assembly GCA_034642065.1. Lineage (NCBI taxonomy): Eukaryota > Metazoa > Chordata > Lepidosauria > Squamata > Lacertidae > Darevskia > Darevskia nairensis. The sequence continues at coordinate 19,333 of JAWWNI010001039.1, forward strand.
TTCAAACTACAAGAAAGAAGATTCCACCTAAACATTAGGAAGAACTTCCTGACAGTAAGAGCTGTTCGACAATGGAATTTGCTGCCAAGGAGTGTGGTGGAGTCTCCTCTGGAGGTCTTTAAGCAGAGGCTTGACAGCCACCTGTCAGGAATGCTTGGATGGGGTTTCCTGCTTGGCAGGGGGTTGGACTGGATGGCCCTTGGGGTCTCTTCCAACTCTGTGATTCAGCTGGCTGGACCAGATATTCCTTTCTATATCTACTCTAGGAATGTTGTGCTTGACTGCTCCCGTGTTTCACATCCCACAGCACCCGGGGCGGCCCGCCCCAAACGCACCCCCTTGCTCCAGCCCTGACCCTGACACCCGAAACGACTCCTCCATTCTGCTCACAAACAGCGTGGGGGAATTCAACGCCGCAGCGAAAGGTGATGGCCATCGGCTCGGAAAATCTCTGTTTTCCTCCGCCAGGCCTCGTCTTCTGCACGTGTTCCCTGCATGTGGAAATCTCTCCTTGGGATGAAAGGGGAGAGAGAGACACCTTGCGAAGAAGAGGAGCGCTCCGACGAAAGGAAGCCCTTATCAGTGATGGCTAACCTTGACACTCCAGATGTTTTGGAACTACAACTCCCATCATCCCTAGCTAACAGGACCAGTGGTCAGGGATGATGGGAGTTGTAGTCCCAAAACATCTGGAGTGTCAAGGTTAGCCACCACTGCCTTATCTCCTCCTTCTCCGGTTCCCACCCATCTGAGGGCACCCACACCTCTCTGTGCGACGACATCTCTTTCTCTCCGCATCTCCCTCGATGTCCATATATTGGCCTCTTTTATTCTCCCGCAAAGCAGCTCTCTGAATGACAAGCCGCCCGATTAAGATCTCCCGCTTTCGCAGGCGACAAAAGATCCCGGTGCTCTGGAGAGAGCGCGGAAGCGAGAGGTGCGCTCCGACATTCTCCCTGCCCTTCTGGAGCCCCGTGAGTCACCGTCCTTGGCCACTCCGCCTGGTCCCCACTTCCTGCCTCCGTCGAAGGCAGGTGCCTGCGTTTCGCGAGCCAAGAGGCCTTGCTTTCCTCTCCCACTTGTGCCCCCCTCTCCAGGGCTTCGAGGGGCCTCTAAATGCTCTCAACAGCTCTCCAGAGACAGCTTGGCTTCAATGGAGCGGGGAGCTCGCTTGGCACATTGCAAGAGAAGCTTTGGAGAAGGAAGGAGGCCTCAGGAATGAGTCATTGCTCTGCAACCGCGGGAGGGAGGCAGCCCCACGAGCCGGCTGAGCTTTTTCATAGAAATGCAGAATTGTAGGAAGGGACCCTGAGGGTCATCCAGTCCAACCCCCTGCAATGCAGGAATCTCAGCTAACACACGATAAACCTGAGTTACGTATATCTATACCACCAAACAACAAACGTAACAGGCTGGCAGAAATTAATTCTGATAACTCAAGATATAAATAATGAAAGCACATGCATGTACAGGGCCAAAATCTGTGCATAATCTGGTATAAACTCACGAAAAAACAACATATGAATATAATCCGTTTCAAAAGTCTATATGCTTAAAGGTTCATACGTGGAGGTACATAGCAAGTATCACAAGTCCAGTGTCCTCCACGTAAATTCAACTAACAGTCCCAAGTTCGGTGTCCTCCATATAATGCAAATAAAAGTTCCGACTAAAGTTGAGCTTGATAAGACAATGATGATGCAACACTCCAAAGTGTGAATGTAGTTTTCATGAAGATTCGGAGCAAGCAGGACAAGGCTGCCCGGATTATTTATCCCCGTTTCGCCACTTTCGGCTTCATCAGCAGCATATTGATTACATACAATAAGAGATAGTGAACAGACAGAGACCCAACAGGTACTCATATAGACTTTTGAAACGGATTATATTCATATGTTGTTTTTTCGTGAGTTTATACCAGATTATACACAGATTTTGGTCCTGTACATGCATGTGCTTTCATTATTTATATCTTGAGTTATCAGAATTAATTTCTGCCAGCCTGTTACGTTTGTTGTTTGGTGGAATCTCAGCTAAAGCGTCCATGACAGGTGGCCATCCAACCTCTGCTTAAAAACCTCCAAGGAAGGAGAGTCCACAACCCCCCAAGGGAGACCTTTGCTCTCCCTGTCAGAAAGTTCTTCCTGATGTTTAGTCGGAATCTTCTTTCTTGTAACTTGGAGCCATGGGTTCGAGTCCTACCCTCCGGAGCAGGAGAAAACAAGCTTGCTCCATCTTCCCCGTGATACTTGAGATATTGGAAGAGGGCTATCAATCTCTTCTCGGTCCCCTTTTCCCCAGGCTAAACATACCCAATTCCTTCGGCAGTTCCTCATAAGGCTTGGTTTCCAGACCCTTGATCATCTCCTCTGCCCATGTTCCCGCTTGTCAACATCCTTCTTAGATTGTGATGCCCAGAGCTGCTCACAGGTGTGGTCTGACCAAGGCAGAAGAGAGTGCTACTTGAAGCCATGGGTTCGGGTCCTACCCTCCAGAGAAGGAGAAAGCAAGCTGGTTCCCTCTTCCATGGGACAGCCCTTGAGATACTGGAAGGTGGCTATGATATCTCCCCTGGAAAGGTGGTGGACTCTCCTTTGTGGGCTCCTTCAGGAATGCTTTAGCTGTGAGTCCTGGATTTCAGAGGGTTGGTCTAGATGACCATTGGGTTCCCTTCCAACTCCGCAATTCTGTGATTCTGTGAAATCTCTCTTCCCTGTCATACAGGTCATCCCATCCTAAGTTTCAAGTTGGGACCTGGCACTTATTTCCAAGATGAACTAGGAGTTTTGCCAGCTTCCTGCACTTGGGGTGGGTTGTTGTTGTTGTTGTTGTTGTTGTTTACTTATACTCCGCCCATCTGACTGGGGAACAGAGGCAGAATAACAGGGCTGCCCTCTCTTTCTCCTTCTCTGCACCAATCTTGATAATAATATTTATTATTATTATTATTATTTAATTTTTAAAAAGACTTTATTTTCAACACAATATGTTACAACACATCTTAAACATATCCTCCCATATACATCCCACATACATCCAAACCATACATCATCCTTACATACTATATATCTTCCACTACTTCCATACTTACATTCATTACTTTCATTACATACAATACATACATTGCATACATATCTTCCAACACTAACATACACTACATACCTTACATACCTTATACCTTATCTATCTTCTACATATTCCCTTATTCATTACTTCTCCTCCCCTTTTACTCTCCCCTCCCTCCCTCCCTCAATAATATTTTTTATTATGTATACCCCGCCCATCTGGCTGGGTTTCCCCAGCCACTCTGGGTGGCTTCCAGCAAAATATCAAAATACAACAATTCATCAAATATTAAAAGCTTCCCTAAACAGGGCTGCCATCAGATGTCTTCTAAAAGTCAGACAGTTGTTTATTTCCTTGACATCTGGCGGGAGGGTGTTCCACAGGGCGGGTGCCACCACCGAGAAGGCCCTCTGCCTGGTAACTTCAAGCTTCCTTTGGAAAGGGCAGCTCACAAACATCTCGGTGCGGAAGCAAGGAAGGAGCGCTGCTCTCCTTGCAAACATATGCATCGCCAAAATAACATTTCCCCAGGAACCCAGAATAATTTTCCTCTTTGTCCTCATTTCAATTTTCTTCCCTTGGTTGTGCTCTTCAGCTTAATCCTCACCGGGTCCCCCCCCCTTTTCTTTTTGCATTTGTCGGAAAGCAGGGGAGCGTCTAATTGATTGCCTCCTTCCTTTTCACAAAGCGATATTCCCTGTGCAATTTGTGATAGGAAGCAATCCACGAATAAGAATATCAGGGCCTGGAAAAAAAATGCCTTTGTGCGCCAGATTTAGCAACACCATTGTCTCTGCCTGTGTTTCATAGAATCATAGAATCCTAGAGTTGGAAGAGACCACAAGGGCCATCCAGTCCAACCCCCTGCCAAGCAGGAAACACCATCAAAGCATTCCTGACAGGTGGCTGTCAAGCCTCTGCTTAAAGACCTCCAAAGAAGGAGACTCCACCACCCTCCTTGGCAGCAAATTCCACTTTGGATCCATCCCTGAATCAGCCACCTCTCCTGCGAGGGGGGCCCTGTGTGGCACGGGGTTGGGCTAGATGACCCCCGGGACCCCTTCCAACGCTACGATTCTATGATTCTATGAACCGCAACGGGAAAGCTATTCCGGATCAAGATTCACAAGTTCGTTGTGACCGTGTACTTTAGTGCTGGTTTTGTATCTTGGGTTTAAAAAGAGTAACATTGGTTGGTTCATATATACAGTGGTACCTGGGGACCCAGGTGGCGCTGTGGGTTAAACCACAGAGCCTAGGGCTTGCCGATCAGAAGGTCGGCGGTTCGAATCCCCATGACGGGGTGAGCTCCCGTTGCTCGGTCCCTGCTCCTGCCCACCTAGCAGTTCGAAAGCACGTCAAAGTGCAAGTAGATAAATAGGAACCGCTCTGGCGGGAAGGTAAACGGCGTTTCCGTGCTCTGCTTTGGTTCGCCAGAAGCGGCTTAGTCATGCTGGCCACATGACCCAGAAGCTGTACGCCGGCTCTTGACCAATAAAGCGAGATGAGCGCCACAACCCCAGAGTCGTCCGCGACTGGACCTAATGGTCAGGGGTCCCTTTACCTTTTACCTGGGGTTACAGACGCTTCAGGTTACAGACTCTGCTAACCCAGAAATATTACCTCGGGTTAGGAACTTTGCTTCAGGATGAGAACAGAAATCGTGTGGCGGCGGCAGGGGCAGGCCTCATTAGCTAAAGTGGTACCTCAGGTTAAGAACAGTTTCAGGTTAAGAACGGACCTTCAGAATGAATTAAGTACGTAACCAGAGGTACCACTGTACTCTCCTCTCCTGTGGTTCCCAAAAAACATGTGGAGACACAGCATGGCCATAGGATCCATTCAGTGCCGGATTTACGTATAATGAAAAAAACCCTGGATGTACATTTCTAAAATATAAAATAAAAATAAAATAAAATAAAACCTACATACAGCAACAGTGTTTTGTGCTGTGTAGGCTTCTGTGATGTACTGGTAAGTCATGGGTAGGCAAACTAAGGCCCGGCGGCTAGATCCGGCCAATCGCCTTCTCAATCCAGCCCACAGACGGTCCGGGAATCAGGGTGTTTTTACATGAGTAGAAATGCATCTCTGGGTTATTTGTGGGGCATAGGAATTCGTTCATCTATTCCCCCAAAATATAGTCCGACCCCCACAAGGTCGGAGGGACAGTGGACCGGCCCCCTACTGAAAATGTTTGCTGACCCCTGATGTAAGTAATGGACCCTGCCTGCTAGCCTGCTCCCTAAATTATCACTGGTTTGCTTATTTCTATATATAGGGTGCCTACATTTTAAGTTAGAGCTTAATAATTAGTTCACTATTAATATACTTCTTAATTGTATTTCAGTTCAACAATTATAAAATACCTATTTTGTTATATGCAAATGGCTTTAGATACCTAGTAGGTCCATAAATTGAGGGACCCAGGTGGCGCTGTGGGTTAAACCACAGAGCCTAGGGCTAGCTGATCAGAAGGTTGGCGGTTCAAATCCCTGCCACGGGGTTAATAATAATGAAGGGACCCAGGTGGCGCTGTGGGTTAAACCACAGAGCCTAGGGCTTGCTGAGCAGAAGGTCGGCGGTTCAAATCCCTGCGACGGGGTGAGCTCCCGTTGCTCGGTCCCTGCTCCTGCCAACCTACCAGTAGCAGTTTGAAAGCACGTCAAAGTGCAAGTACATAAACAGGTACCGCTCCGGCGGGAAGGTAAACGGCGTTTCCGTGCGCTGCTCTGGTTCGCCAGAAGCGGCTTAGTCATGCTGGCCACATGACCCGGAAGCTGTACGCCGGCTCCCTCGGCCAGTAAAGCGAGATGAGCGCCGCAACCCCAGAGTCGTCTGCGACTGGACCTAATGGTCTGGGGTCCCTTTACCTTCACCTTTAGGTCCATAAATTACCATATAGCATATATTCCACAATAAAAAACCAGCGACCATTTGTTGTTGACAAAGGACAGCTGGACATATAAAGGGCCCCATTACCTTCAGTAGCTTAGGGCCTCATCCAACCTAAATCCGGCCCTGGATCCATTGCTAGCCCTGATTGCCCTGGCCCTTTCCGCCTTCCACGCTCAGAGTTTGCAGTCACATTGAGCGCCATCCCTTCTCCGCGTGACCTTCCCTGTGCTCTGCTTCGAGGAGGAAAGCGCACCAAGTCAGAACAAGTCGCAGAGAAACTCATTTGCCGCCCACTCAATGGACAGCCTGCCTCGCACTCGTTCCCCGGCCTTCGGAAGCGGGTCTCACTTACGCAGAGACGCCTCGAGAGCCTTCGAAGCAGAGCGCGGATTCCTCTCGCTCCTTTGTACCGGCACGCGTCTCCATCTCAAGGTTGCCAAGGCTTCCCACGTCGATTATCTCGAACAATGATCAGCACTCCGAGCCCAGGAAGAAGCCGGCTCGCTTCTGCCTCTCACCCATTCATTGCCTGCAACCTCTGCACCTGGCTGCTTGCGTCTCGCGGGCGCAAACGCTCCCCCTGCGAGGATGGCCATTGTGAAGCGAATGCTGTCCTCCTTCTTCCTCCACCGCCTCCCATTCTCGCTCGGCGTGTCGTTCCAACCTCGCCCCCCGAAAAGCAGAGCGCGCCTCTCTCCCGAGTCCCTGCCCACTTGAACCCGGTAAATCATAGAATCCTAGAGTTGGAAGAGACCCCAAGGGCCATCCAGTCCAACCCCCTGCCAAGCAGGAAACACCATCAAAGCATTCCTGACAGGTGGCTGTCAAGCCTCTGCTTAAAGACCTCCAAAGAAGGAGACTCCACCACGCTCCTTGGCAGCAAATTCCACTGTCGAACAGCTCTTACTGCCAGGAAGTTCTTCCTAATGTTGAGGTGGAATCTTCTTTCTTGTAGTTTGAATCCATTGCTCCGTGTCCGCTTCTCTGGAGCAGCAGAAAACAACCTTTCTCCCTCCTCTATATGACATCCTTTTATATATTTGAACATGGCTATCCTATCACCCCTTAACCTTCTCTTCTCCAGGCTAAACATACCCAGCTCCCTAAGCCGTTCCTCATAAGGCATCGTTTCCAGGCCTTTGACCATTTTGGTTGCCCTCTTCTGGACACGTTCCAGCTTGTCAGTATCCTTCTTGAACTGTGGTGCCCAGACCTGGACACAGTATTCCAGGTGGGGTCTGACCAGAGCGGAATACAGTGGTACTATTCCTTCCCTTGATCTAGATGCTATACTCCTATGGATGCAGCCCAGAATTGCATTGGCTTTTTTAGCCAATACTCATACTCATGTATTTTAGGTCTTGACAGAGGCTTGACAGCCACCTGTCAGGAATGCTTTGATGGTGTTTCCTGCTTGGCAGGGGGTTGGACTGGATGGCCCTTGTGGTCTCTTCCATCTCTATGATTCTATGATTCTATGGTGGAACCTAAGCACATATAAAAAACGCTGTGAAAATACTTCTCAAAAAAACATTAAAAATACATATTGAATTTGCCATAAGCTCACCATCGCCATCTAGTGTCACATGTGTTTAATGCACTTAAAATACACTTAAAGCATTGTATTTGCAGCTGAGTCCCAGGTAAACGAACACCCAAAGGTACCTTATCCTGATTTAGGCCTTGGTCCATGGAGCCTAGTAGAGCTGTCCTTCAAGTCTTGAGTGAGGGATTATCGAGTCGTAGAATCGTGGGGTTGGGAGGAACCCCAGGGGTCATCTAGTCCAACCCCCTGCAATGCAGGAATCACAGCTCAAGAATCCCTGACAGATGGCCATCCGGCCTCTGCGTAGAAACTCCCCCACTTTCTAGGAAGTCCTCTCTGCTGTCAAACAGCTCTTACCGCCAGAAAGTTCTTCTTGACGTTGAGTGCGGATCTCCTTTCTTGTAACTTGAAGCCATGTGTTCGAGTCCTACCCTCTGGAGCTGGAGAAAACAAGCTTGCGCCATGATCCCTCATGAGACTGCCTTTAAGATATTTGAGGAAGGCAACCATATCTCCTCTCAGTCTTCTTCAGACTAAGCATGCCCAAGTCCCTCAACCATTCCTCATAAGTCTTGGTTTCCAACCCTCCGCCATCTTGGTCAGCTTGTCAATATCCTTCTTAAACTGGGGTGCCCAGAAGGAGGAGGAGAATTCTCAAGATCCCCTTTCTCCAAACGAGGCATCATTTTTCTAATCCATGTTCAAACTTTGGAACTCCCCGCCACAGCAGGCGGTGATGGCCACCAACCTAAGATGGCTTTTGAAGAGGATTAGACAAAGGGAGGCCTATTGATGGCTACTAGCCAGGAGGCAGCAATGCACCTGAATGCTAGCTGCTGGAAACTACAGGAGAGGAGAGGGCTCTTGTGTTCAAACCCTGCCTACGGATTTCCTTTTGGGGCATCTAGTTGGCCACTGTGAGCACAGTATACTGGACTACATGGCCCATTGGCCTGATCCAGCATGTTCTTCTTACGTTTCAAACCATTTAAAAATATATCTCTGCCTTTGGCCCCCGGGGCTTGAGTCCCTCTCCCTCCCTGCCGTAACAATTGAGTTAGTTTTGTGGCTTGAAAATAATTTCCTTTGCTTCTTCCCGAGCAGAGAAGCTGTGACAGAAGTGATAACATGCGATCAAATTATTACTTAAGAAGCCTGGGATGTGGGTGACGAAGAAACTGTGTTTCTCTTAACAGAAGTTCTAATTGTTAACAAATATTGAATTAACTTCTTAAGTGACAGCTCATACAATGCCGTTCCAAAATACTAAATTTAGCCGAGGTGAACAAACAGCCAATGGTATAAGTTAATAAATCTCCTTAAGTTTCTTAGCTACCTGGTTCTCTGAGGCTGACGTCATCCCATGGCCCAGTTTGGGCTTTTTCTGCCAGAAAGTTCTTCCTGATGTCGAGTTGGAATCTCCTTTCATGTAACATGAAGCCACGGGTTCGAGTCCTACCTTCCAGAGCAGGAGAAAACAAGCCTGCTCCCTCCTCTGTGTGACAGCCCTTGAGATATTTGAAGCTGGCTATCAAATCTCCTCTTTTCCAGGCTAAACATACCCAGCTCTTTCTACCATTCCTCCTAAGGTTTCCAGATCCCTGATCATCTTGGCTGCCCTCTGTTGCACTTTCAGGCTTGTCAATATCCTTCTCAAATTGTGGTGCCCAGAGCATTTGGTTGGCCTGTGGAAGGTCCCAGCTTCCATCTTGGGTAAGGCTGAGAAAGACTCCCTGTCTGAAGCCTACAGAGATGCTGATGTTGATGATTCTGAGCTGGCTGGACCAATGGTTTGCCTTCAGTATTCTTCCTAAGATTGGGGATAACCTGACTATTGTAAAAAAATTCCTTCCAGTGGCACCTAAGAGACCAACTAAGTTTGTTATTGGTATGAGCTTTCGTGTGCATGCACACCATAGCTGTCAACCCTCCCTTTTTTTGGTGGGAAACTCCCTTATTCCAATGCCGTTTCCCGCTGCTATCCCGGATTGTTGATATCCCTTAAATTTCCCGGATTTCAAAGGAAGCAGCTCCTCTCCCTCCCTGCTGGCCAGGGAGGCTCCTCAGCTGCATTGCTCGGCTGCCAATAAGGAGCCTGAGACCGACTGGGGGCGGAGCTTGCATGCCTTCTGCAGCCAGACCCTCACGCCCAACCAGACAGACAGCCTGCCTGCCGTCTATGCGCTCGCTCTTTCGCTCACCTGTTTGCGCGCAGCCTCTGGAGCGCAGGGTGGCGAGGCTACTTGGTGCCATTGCACCGCCCTCGCGGCATCCCTTATTTTCAAAGTTGACAGCTATGGTGGGGCTGCCCCTGAGCTTTATGGTGTTTATGGAAGACAATCTTACTCGGCTACGAGTGATCGAAGAAGAAGAAGAAGAAGAAGAAGAAGAAGAAGAAGAAGAAGAAGAGGAAGCAGCCTTTGAGGTGGGCGCAGAAGCTCCATCTGGCGCAGAGATTCAGAGGCAAGGCTGCAGATTGGACCAGTTAGCAACACAGGACATCATTTTAAAAACATCTGCTCTGGCTGCCCATCTGCTGCAGAGTCAGGTTCTTTTGTAAATTTACAAAGCCCTGAAGTACTTCGGTCCAGAGCGGCTGAGAGATTGCCTGAAGCATTTTCTCTCTCGCACGATCACTGAGATCATCTTTGCTTGTCCCCCAAGAGCCTGAGCCTCGGCTGATGTCAACACATAACCAAGCCTTGAGTTGTCGGCCCAGTCTTGTGGAATGCTCTTCCAGCAGAGACTGGGCAGGCATCTTCAGTTTTAGTTTTTAAACATTTGATCCCTGCCTTGCAGGGGGTTGGACTAGATGGCCCTTGGGGTCTCTCCCAGCTCTACAGTTCAATGATTCTGTGCCACCAGGGTTATGCAGACAATTAAAGTGAGTGTGGGGAATCTGTTACAGTCAACTGGCAATCTTTGATTTTGATGTGCCCATGTATTTGCGGCACGTCACTTGGATATCGCTCTTTAATGAAATGGTGGTCTATCTGTATCTTGGTCGATTGAACAAATTAACGCCGGCATTTCTGGGCTGCATCAATTCTGGGCTGCATCAATAGGAGTATAGCATCTAGATCAAGGGAAGGAATAGTACCACTGTATTCCGCTCTGGTCAGACCTCACCTGGAATACTGTGTCCAGTTCTGGGCACCACAGTTCAAGAAGGATACTGACAAGCTGGAACATGTCCAGAGGAGGGCAACCAAAATGGTCAAAGGCCTGGAAACGATGCCTTATGAGGAACAGCTTAGGGAGCTGGGTATGTTTAGCCTGGAGAAGAGAAGGTTAAGGGGTGATATGATAGCCATGTTCAAATATATAAAAGGATGTCATATAGAGGAGGGAGAAAAGTTGTTTTCTGCTGCTCCTGAGAAGAGGACACGGAGCAATGGATTCAAACTACAAGAAAGAAGATTCCACCTAAACATTAGAAAGAACTTCCTGACAGTAAGAGCTGTTCGACAGTGGAATTTGCTGCCAAGGAGTGCGGTGGAGTCTCCTTCTTTGGAGGTCTTTAAGCAGAGGCTTGACAGCCACCTGTCAGGAATGCTTTGATGGTGTTTCCTGCTTGGCAGGAGGTTGGACTGGATGGCCCTTGGGGTCTCTTCCAACTCTGATTCTATTTGCAATGACCTCCAAGAATGGAATGTGGCAGAAGGTTTTGTGCAAAAGGGATTTTGGGGGAACTGCTCGGAACAAAAGAGGCACGTAATAACAAAACGACGCCCCTGTTGTTGCAGAGCCTTTCGCCTCTGGAATAAATTCAATGTCAGTGTGGCAAACGTGGCAAGACTAATTCACGGAGAAGAGGGCTATCGATGGCTACTAGCCATGATAGGTATTCTCTCCCCTCCAAACACCCACCCACCCACCCACCAGGGTTATGCGGTTGCAGAAGCAAACGCACCCCAGCTCCTCTTGATGCAACCTGAGCCATCAATCGTCCAACCCAACAGACTTTCTCTCTTTCTCTCCCCATGCCTGCATCTGGCAATGTATTTAACAGATGGCGACATCTTTGACCGGTAGCTGAGAGTTAAAGCTGGAAGCAATCCAATTTGCCAGAAAGCTCAGATAAGTGTGGGCTTTTGTTAAAATCTGGGGGAAAACAAAACAGATCCCCGCGAAGATAAGACGGAACGTACTGACAGTTCTCAGAGCCCTGACCTCAGAAGGAAGAGAGAGGACAGAGCTTCACGTAAATGAGATGATTAAATGGATCCCAACTCCGGAGAGACAAGCTTAGTCCTAAGCGCAGGGGGAGATCTCCTGTCTCACAAAAGCAGGAGTCAAAAGTATCAGAGATACTCTGCTTCCCTGTTCCTTCATGTGCAGGCACTGGCCAGTAGCAGTGCTCTGTGGAAGAATGCCAGGTCTGTGGTTAGAATCATAAAATCTTAGAGTTGGAAGGGACCCCCAGGGGTCATCTAGTCCAACCCCCTGCAAGGCAGGAATCTCAGCTTGATAATCAGCTGGACTTGGTGATTCCTTAAACTCATGTGCCAATTTTATCATTTTGCTTTTCCTCTTTTAATTTCCCTCCGTTGTTATAATTGTTCTCTCTGTTTTATATAATTACTAGTTGAAGTTAGCCCGTTCAATAACGGGCGCTAGAGGAGGAGGAGGCAGGAGGAGGCAGAACAGCGGCCGCTGGGGGGTGGAGAGGGGCTCCCTCCCCCTTCTTCGTTTTCCCCGTGGGCGGCTGTAGCGGAGGCGGTAGCGGCGGCGAGGATGGGGCGGCCCTCTGCGTCCGTGCGAGGCAGCGGCGCTGGCGCAACTGAGAACGTGCGTGCGCCGCCGCTGCCTCGCGGACACGCCCCCTCTCCGCCCGCTCCAATCCCTGCGTCCGTGTGGGACACGGACATGCGCAGTAGCGCAATTCCGTGACACACGGAACGGACGCAGGGACACAGCCACTTTATTATATAGGATAAAATGAAATTTTTTTTTTTTTAAACAACACCTTTTCCGAAAAAGGAAGAAATCGGAGGAGTGTTTCTTTCTTCACTGTAAATAATTGCCCTCCGCTCCGGGCCCTGACCTCGGTGTCCCTTTCAATTGCTCCATTTGCAGCCCCACAGCGCTGGCAGAGCATAGTGCCAGGACGGATTATCACCGGGCAGTGACATTGCAGCGGGTGGCCCTGGAAGCTGCAGCTCGTCACCCTCCCAAGCTGGCTTTCGACTTTGATTTTCTTGGAGACGTTCCCCCCCAGCATCTCGAGGAGTTCCTTGGCCAACTCATTTGCAGCCTCGCATGAACCCCATCTCTCAAGAGCCGCTGTCTGCCACTTTGGGTTTAACGTACCAGCTGCTCCCGGCTTCTCAGCCGCTGCGGAATTGGGGAAGTGAAGAGATGAGATGCCTTCTGCCGATTTCCTTGGGGCCTCTCTGGCAGTCACAGAACTGCTCTGAGACTCATAGAACTGTAGAGTCGGAGGGGTCCTCAGGGATTGTCTAGTCCATCCCCCTGCAATGCATACAGTCTTTTGTCCAAACAAAATAAAAAATTAAAACAATCCTTCCAGTAGCACCTTTTGTTGTTGTTCAGTCATTCAGTCGTGTCCGACTCTTCGTGACCCCCTGGACCAGAGCACGCCAGGCACTCCTGTCTTCTACTACCTATCATCTATCTATCTATCTATCTATCTATCTATCTATCTATCTATCTATCTATCTGCCTGTTGTTGTTTAGTCGTTTAGTCGTGTCCAACTCTTTGTGACCCCATGGACCAGAGCACGCCAGGCACTCCTGTCTTCCACTGCCTATCATTCATCTATCTATCTATCTATCTATCTATCTATCTATCTATCTATCTATCTGCCTGTTGTTGTTTAGTCGTTTAGTCGTGTCCGACTCTTCGTGACCCCATGGACCAGAGCACGCCAGGCACGCCTATCCTTCACTGTCTCTCGCAGTTTGGCCAAACTCATGTTAGTAGCTTCGAGAACACTGTCCAACCACCTCGTCCTCTGCCATCCCCTTCTCCTTGTGCCCTCAATCTTTCCCAACATCAGGGTCTTTTCTAGGGAGTCTTCTCTTCTCATGAGATGGCCAAAGTATTGGAGCCTCAGCTTCAGGATCTGTCCTTCCAGTGAGCACGCAGGGCTGATTTCTTTAAGAATGGATAGGTTTGATCTTCTTGCAGTCCATGGGACTCTCAAGAGTCTCCTCCAGCACCTTAGAGACCAACTAAGTTTGTTCTTGGTATGAGCTTTCGTGTGCATGCACACTTCTTCAGATACACTGAAACAGAAGTCACCAGACCCTTATATATAGTGAGAGGGTGGGGAGGGGTATTACTCAGAGGGGTGGGGGGAATGGGTGATTGGCTGATAGGTGTGGTAGACCTCTTGACGACTGTTGACGACTGCAATTGGCCTTGCAGGAAAATGCAAGGGGTGAGATGGCTAAAAACTTATCATGAGATAAGAATCCAATGTCTCTATTCAGACCAGGTCTCTCCATGGTTTTAAGTTTGGTCATGAGTTGCAATTCAGCAACTTCTCTTTCCAGTCTATTTCTGAAATTCCTTTACAATAAGACAGCTACTTTGAGATCTTGTATAGAGTGTCCTGGGAGATTGAAGTGTTCTCCTACTGGTTTCTCTGTCTTGTGATTCCTGATGTCAGATTTATGTCCATATATCCTTTGGCGTAGGGTTTGGCCTGTTTGTCCAATATAGAGAGCTGAGAGTCTCTTGTCCTTTATTTTGCCCGGCCAAAGGTAGCAACCCTAATCCAATAACCCCCCACAACAGTATTACTTTCCTCGTATATTTTTATTCATTTTCAAGTGTAATATCTAGGTAAAGGTAAAGAGACCCCTGACCATTACATCCAGCTGCGGACGACTCTGGGGTTGCAGCGCTCATCTCGCTTTACTGGCCGAGGGAGCCGGCGTACAGCTTCCGGGTCATGTGACCAGCATGACTAAGCCGCTTCTGGCGAACCAGAGCAGCGCACAGAAACACCGTTTACCTTCCCGCCTTAAACTGCAGAGCCTAGGGCTTGCCGATCGGAAGGTCGGCTGTTCGAATCCCTGTGACGGGGTGAGCTCCCGTTGCTCAGTCCCTGCTCCTGCCAACCTAGCACTTTGAAAGCACGTCAAAGTGCAAGTAGATAAATAGGTCCCGCTCCAGTGCGAAGGTAAACGGCGTTTCTGTGCGCTGCTCTGGTTTGCCAGAAACGGCTTAGTCATGCTGGCCACATGATCCGGAAGCTGTATGCTGGCTCCCTCGGCCGATAAAGCGAGATGAGTGCCGCAACCCCAGAGTCGTCTGTGACTGGACCTAATGGTCAGGGGTCCCTTTACTTTTACCTTTATAATGGCATTGGGCAGTTTTATTTATAAATCCTTTTTAAATGATTCCTAGCATGGCATTTGCCTCTTTCACAGTGGCCACACACTGCGTCCACACGTTCAGCGAGTCCCCCATGATCACCACAAGGCCTTATTCCTAGATCTCACCCAGTGTGGTGTAGTGGTTAAGAGTGGTGGACTCATAATCCGGGGAATCGGGTTCGCGTCTCCGCTCCTCCGCATGCAGCTGCTGGGTGACCTTGGGCTAGTCCCACTTCTCTGAAGTCTCTCAGCCCCACTCACCTCACAGAGTGTTTGTTGTGGGGGAGGAAGGGAAAGGAGAATGTGAGCCGCTTTGAGACTCCTTCGGGGAGTGATAAAGCAGGATATCAAATCCAAACTCTTCTTCACCCTGAGAGCTACCTAACCCACCTTCTGCCAATCTCTAGTCTAGACAATGTTTTGGCAGCCCTGGAGGCACTGTGCCTGTCATGTTTTGCAAAGCTGCCTCGATTTCATACCAAACAACAACCCTGAATGGCAAGCCAGTGTGGTGTAGTGGTTAGAGCACTAGACTAGGCCCCTGGGAGACCAGGGTTAGAATCCCCACTTGAAGCTCATGGGGTGACGTCAGCCTAACCTACCTCACAGGGTCGTTGTGAGATCGGAATGGGACGGAGGAGAACCTTGAGCAACTTGGGGAGGGGGGAAGGTGGGATATAGATAGACGAGGGTCCCATCTTCTGTCCAATGGACGTTGGCTCAGCTCTGCAGGCTGGACATCCAACAGGTGCAGTGGCGAGGAGACTGCCTCCTGGGACCGCAGGTGGAAGCCAGTTTTGTGCTTCAAGCTTTGCCGAGCCGGGATCCTGTCACGCCAAGCAGTAGTGGGGAAAGCGAGTTGGAGCAGGTTGTGGGGGAAATTGACAATTTAATGGGGCGTCTGATGAAATAATGACTGTTTAAAAGTCTGGCAGAGCGCGGCGGCTGTCCTATTAAATCGACGCTGTTCCTAATCGGCAGCAGTTATTACTTCAGCGTGGGTTGGGGTGGGAGGCAGGGGGGGGCAACTTCAGGGTTTCAACGGCAGGGTACTCAGTGCTCAGATCCACAGGCAACTGAATTTTCATCCCCCCCCCCTTCTGTGCAGAAAAGGATCAGAGGGGCTGGAGAAGGAGTGGGGACCAGGAGGAGGGCTGGGGGTGGTTAAAGGCCTATCCAGAAGGAAGGAGAGGACAGGATGAGGGAATGCAGGATTTAAGGTCAGGTGGAAGTTTTGTTGATGAGGGTAAAGAGAAGAAATAAGAATATAAGAAAATATAATAATATAAGAATAGCTTGCTCGTCCAGCCCAGTGCCTCATCTGGTCCAGCATCCCGTTCTCACAGGGGCCAAACAGATGTCAATTTTTCTTCAGCGATCCCTCGTAGCCGAGTAAGATTGTCTTCCATGAACAAGGTTTTAACAGTAATAATAATAATAATAATATTTTTTTTATTTGTACCCTGCCCATCTGGCCAGGTCTCCCCAGCCACTCTGGGCGGCCTCCAACAGATATTAAAATACATTAAAATATCACAGGTTAAAAACTTCCCTAAACAGGGCTGCCTTCAGGTATTTTCTGAATGTCAGATAGTTGTTTATCTCTTTAACCTCTGACGGGAGGGCGTTCCACAGGGCGGGCGCCACTACCGAGAAGGCCCTCTGCCTGGTTCCCTGTAGCTTTGCTTCTCGCAGTGAGGGAACTGCCAGAAGGCCCTCAGCGCTGGATCTCAGTGTCCGGGCTGAACGGTGGGGGTGGAGACGCTCCTTCAGGTATACAGGCTCCTTCAGGTATACAGTAAGTCCGTAAGTGACTGTGGAGGCCCATTCTGGGTCCACACGTCCTTCCACAGTGGGGACATTGATGTGGATTTGCCAAGCGTGCCTTCCTCTTAGCACGTTTCTCCCTTGCGTCCTGAGTTCGAGTGTCTTCCAAGCCCATGACACCTTTGGTAAAGGCTGTTCTCCAACTGGAGCGCTCGCAGGCCAGTGTTTCCCAATTGTTGGTGTTTATACTACATTTTTTTAGATTTGTCTTGAGACAGTTTTAAACCTCTTTTGTTGACCACCAGCATTACACTTTCCATGTTTAAGTTTGGAATAGAGTACCGTAGTTGCTTTGGAAGACAGGCATCCGCACAACACGACCAGTCCAACGAAGTTGATGTTGAAGAATCATTGCTTGGACACTGGGGATCTTTGCTTCTTCCAGTACACTGGCATTAGTTCGCCTGTCTTCCCGAGTGATGTGTAAATTATTCCGAAGCTACCGTTAGAAGAGAGGGAGGAAAACTTTCCTCTACCCACTTTATTCCTTTAATTGATAACTTAAGGATATTTGAGCAGCCCTTGGGGATGCTGGTCCAATGCTACAGTTCCATGATGGGAAAGCTCATAAAATAAAAATAAAGAAATCACAAAGATCGCAACCGTGAGAGTGAGGATTAACCCTTCCCTCTCCAGAAAGGTTGTCCCATTCAGGGAGGGAAGGACCTGCCAAGTTGCCATATGTCCTCTTTTCCCAGGAAATGTCCTCCTTTTCATAGATAGGTAAAATGAGAGTCATCCTAGTGATCCATAGTTAAAAGTAGAAGTAGGCAAATGTGTCCTGTTTTTTGCTCTTCAAAATATGGCAACCCTATCACAGGGGCCACCCAGAGTGGCTGGGGAAACCCAGCCAGATGGGCGGGGTATTAATAATAATAATAATAATAATAATAATTATTATTATTATTATTATTATTATTATTATTATAATTATAAACTGCAAGCTGCATTTGAGCACCAGAGTCATCCCAAGAGATGGACAGGAAAGCGGGCAAAAGCATGTTTCTCCATTCAGGGAGGAGAGGATGATTGTGTTCTACACACGAGTAGAACTTTGGCAGAGACACATGCCCGACTGGGATGTTCCCTCCCTCCTGGGAGATCGTTCAGGAGCTTCAAAAGCATTCCTCAGCCCGAACATCACAGCGACTGATGCCAGAAGACATCAGCACACTTAGGGATCCGCAGAGGCTTGCGCAGTTGCGTAACAGACCTCAGCAACTCAGCATCTTGGCTAATCTACTTTATTTACATATAAATACACACGGAGCACTGCAACGTGGCTCCCTCTCTCTCTATCATCAGGCAGCAAAGAGAAAGAACAAAGGACAACAGTCCCACTTCAGGGAACACAGTAAGACAAACATCCTGTCTACGTCACATCCCATTCCTGTGGAATCAAAACACACAACGTCATGTGATAGACAACAAACCCATGACTGCACACGGGGAATGAATCTCCAACGGATTAATCATAGAATCATAGAGTTGGAAGAGACCCCAAGGGCCATCCAGTCCAACCCCCTGCCAAGCAGGAAACACCATCAAAACATTCCTGACAGGTGGCTGTCAAGCCTCTGCTTAAAGACCTCCAAAGAAGGAGACTCCACCACACTCCTTGGCAGCAAATTCCACTGTCGAACAGCTCTTACTGTCAAGAAATTCTTCCTAATGTTTAGGTGGAATCTTCTTTCTTGTAGTTTGAATCCATTGCTCCGTGTCCGCTTCTCTGGAGCAGCAGAAAACAACCTTTCTCCCTCCTCTATATGACATCCTTTTATATATTTGAACATGGCTATCATATCACCCCTGCACCTTCTCTTCTCCAGGCTAAACATACCCAGCTCCCTAAGCCGTTCCTTATAAGGCATCGTTTCCAGGCCTTTGACCATTTTGGTTGCCCTCCTCTGGACATGTTCTAGTTTGTCAGTATCCTTCTTGAACTGTGGTGCCCAGAACTGGACACAGTATTCCAGGTGAGGTCTGACCAGAGCGGAATAGAGTGGTACTATTCCTTCCCTTGATCTAGATGCTATACTCCTATTGATGCAGCCCAGAATTGCATTGGCTTTTTTAGCTGCTGCATCACACTGTTGACTCATGTCAAGTTTGTGGTCTACCAAGACTCCTCGATCCTTTTCACTTGTACTGCTCTCATGCCAGGTGTCACCCATCCTGTATTTGTGCCTTTCATTTTTTTGGCCCAAGTGTAGTACTTTACATTTCTCCCTGTTAAAATTCATCCTGTTTGCCTTGGCCCAGTTCTCTAATCTGTTAAGGTCATTCTGAAGTGTGATCCTGTCCTCTGGGGTATTGATGGCTACTAGCCATGATGGCAAGACCCTTGCTCATCTTACTGTCAGAAAGTTTCCTTTCTTGCAACTTGAAGCCATGGGTTCGAGTCCTACCCTCCAGAGCAGGAGAAAACAAGCTTGCTCCATCTTCCAGGTGACAGCCCTTAAGATATTTGAAGATGGCTCTCATATCTCCTCTCAGTCTCCATTTTCCCAGGCTAAGCATACTTACCTTCGTCAACTGTTCCTCATAAGGCTTAGTTTCTAGAACATTGATCTGTTGGCTCACGTTAAGCTTGTGGGCCACCAAGACCCCTAGATCCTTTTCACATGTACTGCTAGTAAGCCAGGTGTCCTTCATCCTATATTTCTGCATCTGGTTCTTCCTGCCTAAGTGCAGAACTTTAACTTCGCCCCTCTTGAAATTCATTTTGTTAGCTTGCGCCCAGTTCTCCAATCTGTTAAGGTCATTTCCAGTATACCTGAAGGAGCGTCTCCACCCCCATCGTTCAGCCCGGACACTGAGATCCAGCTCTGAGGGCCTTCTGGCGGTTCCCTCACTGCGAGAAGCCAAGTTACAGGGAACCAGGCAGAGGGCCTTCCCGGTGGTGGCACCCGTCCTGTGGAACGCCCTCCCTTCAGATGTCAAAGAGATAAACAACTACCAGACCTTTAATAATAATAATAATAATAAATTTTATTTATACCCCGCCCTCCCCAGCCAGAACCGGGCTCAGGGCGGCTAACATCAACAAAGATTACAGTAGAATATAAAAACCATTAGTTAAAATACAAGTTAAAAGCCAGTTTAAAATGCCGGTTCATTTAGCGCCCATAAACAAAACCAAGGGGAGGAAACCATCAAACTGTGTCCGACCCGAAGGCCAGGTGGAACAACTCTGTCTTGCAGGCCCTGCGGAAAGATGTCAAATCCCACAGGGCCCTGGTCTCTTGTGACAGAGTGTTCCACCAAGTTGGGGCCAGAACTGAAAAGGCCCTGGCCCTGGTTGACACCAGTCTGACAGCCTTGTGGCTCGGGACCTCCAGCAGGTTATTATTTGTAGACCTTAAGGTCCTTTGCGGGGCATACTGGGAGAGGCGGTCCTGTAGGTACGAGGGTCCTAGGCCGCATTTAGAAGACATCTGAAGGCAGCCCTGTTTAGGGAGGCTTTTAATGTTTAATAGATTATTGTATTTTAATGTTCTGTTGGAAGTCGCCCAGAGTGGCTGGGGAAACCCAGCCAGATGGGTGGGGTATAAATAATAAATTATTATTATTATTATTATTATTATTATTATTATTATTATTCTGTCTTCTGCGGCCTTAGCTACCCCGCTCAGCTTGGTGTCACCTGCAAATTTGACGAGCGTCCCCTCCGTTCCTTCATCCAAGTCATTGATAAAGACGTTGCGGTTGTGCAAGCCAACAACCACAAAGCCATTAAGCATGTGATAAAACGACCTCCCTAAAGCGCAGGCACCTAGGAGCTGAGTCCGACCCCTGGCCCATCTAGGCCAGTTCTGTCTGCACTGACTGGCAGCCATGATTGGCGCCAAGTCAGCTGCCCCGAGTTCCTTGAAAGGGAGAGTTTATAGCATCACCAGGAGCCAACAACAGTTAACTTAAACCTTATTAAAGTCAAGATGTATGTGGGCAGGAAATCAAGTATGTGTGTGTGTGTGTGCGCGCGTACGTACGCGTTTGCTTGTGTACTTTTGCACTGGGAAAGCTTTTAAGCATGCCAGAGAGGGAAAGCCAGCCCCCCTCCCTTCAAAACACTTTCAGACTCCACAGGCCCCCCTCCCCCTGTGTGTGCTTTCCTCTCCATTAGCTGCCCACACATTGCTTTCTTTCTTTCGGAAAACGCAGGAGAGCTGTTGCACGTGAGATGTCAGGATGACAGCTCTCCTCGCCAGAACGGATCGCCTACTCAGCCCGTCTCCCCGCTCTGCTTCGGATCGGGCCTCCTCGTTCCAGATCTATGCCGCCCAATATGGTGCTCCCCAGAACATCCAGACCCTCCAAGTGCCCCTATTTCCCCGGTTTTACAGAAGCTGCCCCGGTTTCTGATTTGAACCCAGAACGCTCCGCTTTCCCTTCGGATCTCCATATTTTCGTCAGAGAAATGTCGGAGGGTACGGTAGGATGTCCTTATTTTCATCTGAGAAGTGTTGGAGGGTATGGAGTTCTGCGACCCCCCCTGAGGCAAGGAGATAAGCAACTACAGTGGTACCTCATAAATAGAATGGAATCCGTTCCGGAAGTCCGTTCGACTTCCGAAAACGTTTGAAAACCAAGGCACGGCTTCCGGAAGCTCCTGCAGCCAATCGGAAGCCGTGTTGGATGTTCAGGTTCCAAAGACATTCGCAGACCGGAACACTCACTTCTGGGTTTGCGGCATTCACGAGTCAAAATGTTCAACTCACAATGCGTACAGGATCCAAGCTACAACTGTATCCAACTTTTAGAAGGCATTTGAAGGTAGCCCTGTCTAGGGAAGTGTGTGTTTTTTTTTTTTAAACATTTTAATGTTTCATTATGCTGGAAGCCAGGGACCCAGGTGGCGCTGTGGGTTAAACCACAGAGCCTAGGGCTTGCTGATCAGAAGGTTGGCGGTTCGAATCCCCGCGACGGGGTGAGCTCCCGTTGCTCGGTCCCTGCTCCTGCCAACCTAGCAATTCAAAAGCATGTCAAAGTGCGAGTAGATAAATAGGTACCCGCTCTGGCAGGAAGGTAAACAGCGTTTCCGTGCGCTGCTCTGGTTCGCCAGAGTCATGCTGGCCACGTGACCTGGAAGCTGTACACCGGCTCTCGGGCAATAAAGCGAGATGAGCGCCGCAACCCCAGAGTCGGACACGATTGGACCTAATGGTCAGGGGTCCCTTTACCTTTACCTTTATGCTGGAAGCCACCCAGAGTAATAATAATAATAATAATAATAATAATAATAATAATAATAATAATAATGATAATTATTTATTTGTACCCCGCCCATCTGGCTGGGTCTCCCTAGCCATTCTAGGCAGCTTCCAACAAAGATTAAAAATGCATTAAAAGTGGATGGGGCAACCCAGTCCGGTGGGTGGGGTACAAATAATAAAATTATTATGATGATTATTATGGAATAAGGAGAAGGTAAAGGTACCGCTGACCATTAGGTCCAGTCACGGACGACTCTGGGATTGCGGCGCTCATCTCGCTTTATTGACTGAGGGAGCCGGCATACAGCTTCCGGGTCATGTGGCCAGCATGACTAAGCCGCTTCTGGCGAACCAGAGCAGCGCACGGAGACGCCGTTTACCTTCCCGCCAGAGCGGTACCTATTTATCTACTTGCACTTTGACGTGCTTTCGAACTGCTAGGTTGGCAGGAGCTGGGACCGAGCAACGGGAGCTCACCCCGTTGTGGGGATTCGAACCGCCGACCTTCTGATCGGCCAGCCCTTGGCTCTGTGGTTTAACCCACAGCGCCACCGCATCCCTATATGGAATAGGACGTCCCTATTTTCGTGGGAGAAATGTTGGAGGATATGGAACATCTCTCCCAACCCCGCAAGCTTTTTTTCTTTTTTGGACAATTCAAACTGGATCCTGAAAGGTAACATTGGAAAGTTTGGCCCCCAGTGAGTGGTCATGTCTTCAAAACCAACATTTTTTGGGGTGGGGTGGAGCCAAGTGCAAATTTATCAGGTATCTTTGCAAACCTAAGCAAAAGTTCATCATGTCCTCTGATACTTTGAAATAAAGCAAGGCGAGGTGCGGAGATGTGACCACATTACAAGAACTCACGTATATAAACATTATTTATTAATTGCCTTTATATCCCATTCCCTGCTCAAGACACCATATCCTCCAACATTTCTCCGATGAAAATAGGGACATCCCATTCCATAATGATAATTTTACTATTTATACCTCACACATTTTATTGGGTTGCCCCAGCCACTCTGGGCAGCTTCCAATATATATATATATATATATATATAACATTAAAAATATAATGTCTATGCAAGATTGCCTTCAGACGGCTCAGGGCTTGGATAAATCCATCCATCCATTTCTCCAATGAAAATAGGGACAGCCTAAGGAAAAGTGGGACATTCCGGGATCAAATAAAAAACTAGGATGACTTCTTTAAATCAGGGACGTCCTTGGAAAATAAGGACACTTGGAGGGTCTGAGATACATGCTTCTTCTCTTCCTCCTCCTTTAATTGCCCACAACAACCCTGTGAGGTAGGTTAGGCTGCAATGATTTGAAGATGCCACAGGCTTGAAGCCAACCTTGAACATGCAGAGGGCCTTCTCGGTGGTGACACCCACCCTGTGGAACGCTCTCCCACCAGATGTCAAAGAGAAAAACTACTACCAGGCTTTTAGAGGACATCTCAAGGCAGCCCTGTTTAGGGAGGCTTTTAATGTTTAATAGATTATTGCATTTTAGTGTTCTTTTGGAAGCCACCCAGAGAGGCTGGGGAAACCCAGCCAGATGGGCGGGGTATAAACAATAAATTCATAGAATCATAGAATCCTAGAGTTGGAAGAGACCCCAAGGGCCATCCAGTCCAACCCCCTGCCAAGCAGGAAACACCATCAAAACATTCCTGACAGGTGGCTGTCAAGCCTCTGCTTAAAGACCTCCAAAGAAGGAGACTCCACCACACTCCTTGGCAGCAAATTCCACTGTCGAACAGCTCTTACTGTCAGGAAGTTCTTCCTAATGTTTAGGTGGAATCTTCTTTCTTGTAGTTTGAATCCATTGCTCCGTTTCCTCTTCTCAGGAGCAGCAGAAAACAACCTTTCTCCCTCCTCTATATGACATCCTTTTATATATTTGAACATGGCTATCATATCACCTTCTCTTCTCCAGGCTAAACATACCCAGCTCCCTAAGCCATTCCTCATAAGGCATCGTTTCCAGGCCTTTGACCATTTTGGTTGCCCTCCTCTGGACACGTCCCAGCTTGTCAGTATCCTTCTTGAACTGTGGTGCCCAGAACTGGACACAGTATTCCAGGTGAGGTCTGACCAGAGCGGAATACAGTGGTACTATTACTTCCCTTGATCTAGATGCTATACTCCTATTGATGCAGCCCAGAATTGCATTGGCTTTTTTAGCTGCTGCATCACACTGTGGACTCATGTCAAGTTTATGGTCTACCAAGACTCCTAGATCCTTTTCACATGTACTGCTCTCAATCCAGGTGTCACCCATCCTGTATTTGTGCCTTTCATTTTTTTTTTGCCCAAGTGTAGTACTTTACATTTCTCCCTGTTAAAATTCATCTTGTTTGCTTTGGCCCAGTTCTCTATTCTGTTAAGGTCATTTTGAAGTATTATTATTATTATTATTATTCACCCAAAGTCTGAGCGTCCTGCCCTGGCACTGCTGACCCTCCTGGGTGGCCCTGATGTTCCCAGCGGGGTATGGGTTTAGCTGCCCTCCCTCCTTCCTGCTCCTCGCCTCGCCTTTGTTTGCAGGAGCCGGGAGCCGGCGGCCTCTTGCCGGGTTTGTCTGTCTTCATTAATCAGACATTGGATTTCGCTTTATTTTTAAATAACGGAGGCCAGATTAGCACGTCCTGCTTGGCAAAGTCTGCCTGCAGGGCCCTGTCTGCACCGAGCTGTTTTCGCTCGCCGGCTCCGGAAAGAGCAGCTGCCGCAGCCAAACCCACAGGTGTCAAAAAACAATTTCTCCTTCCTTCTCTTCCTTGGTTCTTTTTTTTTGCTTTCAAAGGACCATGCCAACCTGACTGTGGTTTGGGGGTGGGGAAAGAAAGTGTGGCATGGAGAAAGTGGACAGAGAAAAGATTGAGGTTGAATCCTGACAAGACAGAAGTACTGTTTTGGGGGGACAGGGGGCGGGCGGGTGTGGGGGACTCCCTGGTCCTGAATGGGGTAACTGTGCCCCTGAAGGACCAGGTGTGCAGCCTGGGAGTCATTTTGGACTCACAGCTGTCCACGGAGGCGCAGGTTAATTTTGTGTCCAGGGCGGCTGTCGACCAGCTCCATCTGGTACACAGGATGAGACCCTACCTGCCTGCAGACTGTTTCGCCAGAGTGGCGAATGCTCTAGTTATCTCTCACTTGGACTACTGCAATGCGCTCTACGTGGGGCTACCTTTGAAGGTGACCTGGAAACTACAACTAATCCAGAATGCAGCAGCTAGACTGGTGACTGGGAGTGGCCGCCGGGACCACATAACACCGGTCCTGAGAGATCTACATTGGCTCCCAGTACGTTTCCGAGCACAATTCAAAGTGTTGGTGCTGACCTTGAAAGCCCTAAACGGCCTCAGTCCTGTATACCTGAAGGAGCGTCTCCACCCCCACCATTCAGCCCGGACACTGAGATCCAGCGCTGAGGGTCTTCTGGCGGTTCCCTCACTGCGAGAAGCAAAGCTACAGGGAACCAGGCAGAGGGCCTTCTCGGTAGTGGCGCCCGCCCTGTGGAATGCAAATACAAATGATCGCCGGAGGGATCATTGCACCAGGGCGCCAGATAGGGTTAAGACGGCCCTGCGCCTATCACCTGAACCAGAGCCTATCCGCCGCAACCTTACAAGTTGTGACTATTTGCTACACGGCAGGCAAAACCCAAATGGCACCTGCCAATCAGCCAAGTGGGGGAAATTCCTACCGTGCCCCTGCCCCCAAAGCACAAGCCCTAAATATAGGGAGAGGTGGGAGGGTGTTCCGATGCGATAGCCCCAAAGAGGACAGGACGCTCGTAAGCCTTGCATGGGTTTTATAGGTCCTGCGCTGCTGCTTTTCTGAGGCACCCCTTGGTCCAATTGCACCCCAGCAACGCGGAACCCACCTATCAGGGGTTGTGGCTGTTCCATGATCACCCACCCCCAATGCTGGGTCAGGTGGCCAGGTAGCACCGCAACACATGCCCTCTTTAATGGAGGACCCGATTCGTTACATTGCTGTTTATTCATTTTACCTGGATGCTATTTCTGCACAGGCAAATCATAACTCTAGCAAACATACTACGGTCTAAAATAAAAAGCAATCTTCACATCGCAAAATATTGGAAGACAAAGGACTTACCAACTTTAGAAGAATGGCAGATGAAGATGATGGACTATATGGAACTTGCCGAGCTGACAGCGAGACTCCGCGACCAGAGGGAAGAAGCGGTGGAAAAAGAATGGAAGAAATTTAGGGAATATTTGAAAAATCATTGTAAGATTTAGAGATATGAATATGCTGGAAGAAAGGGTAATTTACAGAATAGTAAAAAGATTAAATAAGTGAAGATATGATGTATGATTATAAGTTAGGATAGAATTTGAGTAAGAGAGATATATGTGATAAGGTTTGATAAGATAGTGAATAAGATATAAAATTTGATTAAGATAGTAAAGATAACATTTGATAGTAAGAATACAATATTAGATGATGAGAGGAAATTGCTAAAGAGGATATACAATGAAACCCAGAAGGAAAGATAGGAGGAAGTCAAACTAAAATGTTAAGGAAATAAGAAAGGGAAACTAGGATTATTGAGTGTATTTTGTATTTTTGAATTTGTATTATTTTTCGTTGTTGTTGTATGTGTCTTATATTGTAATGTGATAAGTTGATGTTATGTGTGTAAAACCCAATGAATATTATTTAAAAAATAAAAATAAAAAAGCAATCTTCACATCGCAAAGATAGCGTGAATTGACAGGGGGGTCAGCGAATTTTTTTAAAAAAGCACGCCGAAGTACTAAATGCAGCTGTTAGATCCCCACTAGAAAAAGCAACAGCAGCAGAGTTTGGCCAATGGAAGGAGATTGTTGAGCTTTGCTGGGGATGGAATTATATTCTGAGGGTGCCACCACTGAAAAGGCCTTGCCCCTTCACTAATGCTGAAGGGGTTTTGGAGCAAGGCCCCAC
Organism: Darevskia nairensis; assembly: GCA_034642065.1. Lineage (NCBI taxonomy): Eukaryota > Metazoa > Chordata > Lepidosauria > Squamata > Lacertidae > Darevskia > Darevskia nairensis. The sequence continues at coordinate 46,203 of JAWWNI010001039.1, forward strand.
CTGAAGATCTTAGTCCAGAAGATGGGTCTGTTGTGAGCTGAGAGGAGACCTCTCTGCTGCCAGTCAGAGCGGACAGCATTGTGCTATTGGCTCAAGTTAGCGCAATGCAAGTTCATGCCTGTCTTTTGAAGCCCATTGTAATCTTGGCCAAAAGTGGATTTGTTGGTTGGATGAGCTAGCCATACACTTAAAATTTTAGGAGGAAAAGCAGGTATTTGTAGAGAGGGGCCTTGCGGGGAGGACAGGGCCCCGAGTTCCAAACTCTGTCACTTATAAAGTTGGGGTTTCTGTGCCGCAGGGGGTTGGATTGATTAATAATAATAATAATAATAATAATTTTTTATTTGCACCCCACCCATCTGGCCGGGTCTCCCCAGCCACTCTGGGCGGCTTCCAACAAATATCAAAATACATCAAAATCACAAGTTAAAAACTTCCCTAAACAGGGCTGCCTTCAGGTATTTTCTGAATGTAGGATAGTTATTTATCACTTTAACCTCTGCTCGGAGGGTGTTCCACAGGGCGGGCGCCACTACCGAGAAGGCCCTCTGCCTGGTTCCCTGTAGCTTTGCTTCTTGCAGGGAGGGAACCGCCAGAAGGCCCTCGGCGCTGGATCTCAGTGTCCGGGCAGAATAATGGGAGTGGAGACGCTCCTTCAGGTATACAGGACCGAGGCCGTTTAGGGCTTTAAAGGTCAGCACCAACACTTTGAATTGTGCTCGGAAACGTACTGGGAGCCAATGTAGGTCTTTCAGGACCGGTGTTATGTGGTCCCAGCGGCCACTCCCAGTCACCAGTCTAGCTGCCGCATTCTGGATTAATTGCATTTTCCGGGTCACCTTCAAAGGTAGCCCCACGTAGAGCGCATTGCAGTAGTCCAAGCGGGAGATAACTAGAGCATGCACCACTCTGGTGAGACAGTCTGCGGGCAGGGAGGGTCTCATCCTGCGTACCAGATGGAGCTGGTAGAGGTAGACAGCCGCCCTGGACACAGAATTAACCTGCGCCTCCATGGACAGCTGTGAGTCCAGAATGACTCCCAGGCTGCGCACCTGGTCCTTCAGGGGCACAGTTACCCCATTCAGGACCAGGGAGTCCCCCACACCCGCTCGCACCCTGTCCCCCAAAAACTGTACTTCTGTCTTGGCAGGATTCAACCTCAATCTATTAGCCGCCATCCATCCTCCAACCGATTAACCCTTTGGGTCCCTTCCAACTCAACTCTATGATTCCATGAAAGGAAGGCCGGCTAAGTTTGCATTGGCCTGTGGCTGACCCTCTGGGGCAGGGTAGTGGGTTCCAATCCCTACCAGTCGTAGGTGTAGCTACCCCACATTCTCATGCACACAGAAACACATGCAAGCTCACCGGAGATCAGCACAATGATAAATCTGATGACTGGGGGGGAGAGGCAATTTGTCTTCCCCTCAGGGCACTAAACCTCTTTGCACCCTCAATTTTGCTGCTCAAATTTGATGGAGCTTTGAGGGCGAAGGCATCAGGCCCCTTCTCTGGGAATCAGCCGTCTCTGTTGTGCTATGAAAGGAGCGCTGTGCTTGCGTAAGCCTCCCAAGGCCACCATCACCTCCACCACCAACATCACCTCCAACCACAAACGAGAAACAAACAAACAAGCCACCCAACGAGGGAGAAAAGCCAATCCCTCAGGATTGGTTGCCATCAGAACAGCATCCCGTTGGGAGGTTTCCATGGCTACCTGGGGGACCTTGGCAACCGGAACCTACTGGGGATGTCGATGCAACAGGCCTTCAATGTGCGCAAGAGCACATGTTTCATAACACCGATAATAATAGTAGCAGTGCACCTTGCAAGCCACTCACTGGGCAGTGCGCTGGCATTAATACTTTCTTAGCTTCCTGCGGAGATGAAGGCGCGGAGAACTGGGAGGAGGCTCAGCAGAGCATCTCCTGCACCCGGGCAGAGTAGCCTGTACCTGTAGCATCTCCTCTTCCTGCCTACACCGAAGAGTCAGAGAGCTTCTGCCTGGAGGGAGACAAAGGGCAGGAGCAGAAATAGGGCATTTATTCACTCACAGAACTAGAGAACTGTAGGGCTGGAAGGGACCAACCAGGGGCGTAGGAAGTGGGGGGCGGGGGGGGGGCGGGTCACCCCAGGTTCCATCATGGAGGGGATGACAAATTATCAAGGAACAATTACTGCCCTACTAGGGTGGTTCATAAAAAACTTTTTTAAAAAAAATGCCTGCTCCAAAGGTCTTATCTTACTTGTTGTTGTTCAGTCTTTCAGTCGTGTCCGACTCTTCGTGACCCCCTGGAGCAGAGCACGCCAGGCACTCCTGTCTTCCACTGCCTCCCGCAGTTTGGTCAGACTCATGTTGGTAGCTTCGAGAACACTGTCCAACCATCTCGTCCTCTGTCGCCCCCTTCTCCTTGTGCCCTCAATCTTTCCCAACATCAGGGTCTTTTCCAGGGAGTCTTCTCTTCTCATGAGGTGGCCAAAGTACTGGAGCCTTAACCTCAGGATCTGTCCTTCTAGTGAGCACTCAGGGCTGATTTCTTTAAGAATGGAGAGGTTTGATCTTCTTGCAGTCCATGGGACTCTCAAGAGTCTCCTCCAGCACCATAATTCAAAAGCATCCATTCTTCGGCGATCAACCTTCTTTATGGTCCAGCTCTCACTTCCTTACATCACTACTGGGAAAACCATAGCTTTAACTATACGGACCTTTGTTGGCAAGGTGATGTCTTTGCTTTTTAAGATGCTGTCTAGGTTTGTCATTGCTTTTCTCCCAAGAAGCAGGCGTCTTCCAATTTCGTGACTGCTGTCACCATCTGCAGTGATCATGGATCCCAAGAAAGTGAAATCTCTCACTTACTACACTAGGGATTATATAGCTATATATGAAATTTCATGCATATCAGTTAATATCTTGACCCTCCTCCACGAAAATAGCTGTTTACTTGGCTGTTTTCCTATGTCGTGAAGGCTGAAATTTCAATTCAGTGGAGCACTTACTGTTCCCAACCCTAACCCTGCGGAAAGCCATCTAATTATTGGACTGGATGGCCCTTGTGGTCTCTTCCACCTCTATGATTCTATGATTCTATGAAATGTAGTATTCCAACAATCGGGAAACACTTGCCTGCGAGCGCTCCAGTTGGAGAACAGCCTTTCCCAAAGGTGTCATGGGCTTTGAAGACACTCGAACTCAGGACGCAAGGGAGAAACGTGCTAAGAGGAAGGCACGCTGGGCAAATCCACACCGTGATCAACTCCCACCTGGAAACCAATGTCCCCACTGTGGAGGGACGTGTGGATCCAGAATTGGCCTCCACAGTCACTTACGGACTCACAGGCCCTTGCAGAGCCAGGCAGAGGCCCGGGCCAGGTAGATAATGTGCCCCCCCTTTTTTTTGCCCTGGGAATCGGAGGCCCGGGCCAAGTGGCCCCCCCCCTCTGTCTGGGCCTGTGGACTCACTTTTAAAACCGTGTTTATGGAAGACAATTTTACTCGGCTACGAGGGATCGCCAAAGAAGAAGAAGACTAGGAGCCTGAGGAACGTAGCTGCCGTCACCCTCGGATTATTCTATTATTTAGAAAGTGCTTTGCAACGCTTCTCAGAACCTGTCAGCTGCCAGCGCTCAAGATCCAAGGGGCATCACGTCTGGGAACGTCCTGCCAAATGACAAGCCCCCTTCCAGCTGACTGACAGCCAGGCCAAAGTTGCTTCGCTCAGCGTGAGAGCAAAGGTCAGGTTTCCTGGGAGACAGGACCCTTGGCTAGTTGTGACAGCTGACCCCACATGCTCAGAGGCAGGGGGCGCCCCATGCCTTGCCCCGGGCATCAAGGGTCGGGCTGCCCTTGTCTTTCATCCAGACTATGCATGCTTCATACAGGGTCTTAAGAGGCTACAGGGCAGCAGGTAGGAAGCAAGATGGCAGTTTACGGGCACTTACGGGAGCAATAAGGGACCAGGGGGTGGGGTGGGACTTTATAAAAGGCTGGGGGAAATTCATGGATTATCTGAAATGTTATTGTACACATAGCTAAGTTCATTAGCAGGATTAATTTAAACCAAACAGTTAAGAGCTAACTGGGGAGTAGTTGTTAATTGGAGTAATGAAGGAGATGCAGTGTTATAAATTAAAAAAATATAATAAACCACAAAAGGAGTGGGGGGGAGAGAAGTCAAAATACATATTTTTGTGGAAAATATTGGATTTTATTAAAAATAAAAATAAAAATAAAAATAAAAATAAAAATAAAAATAAAAATAAAAATAAAAATAAAAATAAAAATAAAAATAAAAATAAAAATAAAAATAAAAAATGTATACCCCGCCCATCTGGCTGGATTTCCTCAGCCACTCTGGGGAACAGAAGATTAAAAACACAATAAAACATCAGTCATTAAAAACTTCCCTAAACAGGGCTGCCTTCAGGTGTCTTCTAAAAGTCAGATAGTTGTTTATTTCCTTGACATCTGATGGGAGGGTGTTCCATGGGGCGGGAGCCACTACCGAGAAGAGCGGAAGTCACTGATATCTTAAGGATGTAAAAGGAGTATTTTAAATTGTAAAACAGAATATATATATATATATATATATATCATTATATATATATATATATCATTATATATATATATATATCATTATATATATATATATATATATATATATATATATATATATATATATATATATATATATATATACACCATTATATATACCATTAGGTCCAGTTGTGGCTGACCCTGGGGTTGTGGCGCTCATCTCGCTTTACTGGCCAAGGGAGCCAGCGTACAGCTTCCAGGTCATGTGGCCAGCATGACTAAGCTGCTTCTGGCGAACCAGAGCAGCACACGGAAACGCCGTTTACCTTCCCGCCGGAGCGGTACCTACTAATCTACTTGCACTTTGACATGCTTTCAAACTGCTAGGTTGGCAGGAGCAGGGACCGAGCAACGGGAGCTCACCCCGTCGCGGGGATTCGAACCGCCGACCTTCTGATCGGCAAGCCCTAGGCTCTGTGGTTTAACCCACAGCGCCACCTGTGTCCCTTTAATAAATGGTGGGATTTTGATTATTTGGGATGTGAAGGGAGAGATACAAGCTGCAGAGGAGTTCCAGAGATAGCCTGTGCAAAATGACCTGGCCAAGCTAGGGCCACTAAGAAACAAGAGAGGTCCATTGAGAGCCATTGGCAATGGGAGAGAACTGCCCTTCCTCTTTGCCCTGAGGTGTGAACAGAGACTGGGGGTTTGGAAGGTTGCCAGGGGAACTGGGTGTGAGGTGATGGGGAAAGAGAGTTCTTAGCAAGGTGTTTTGGAAAGAGGAAGGAAGGAGAGAGACTGGGATCCATCTTGGGCAGGTTGGCTGAAGGCTGGCTGGCTGGGAGAGATGCCTTGGTCTCCAGGGCTGCACTGCTATGGGGGACAAGCTCCTTTTGAAAGGACCATGCTGTAAGATCTGGACTCCCTGCGTGCAGATGGAAAGTGTAAATAGGGGACTAAGCCACCATTCTTAAAGCTAAGACAGTCTCTGCCGTGCCTCAATTCTCCAAAGGACCACAGACCCTGGGTGAGTGCCTGGAACCCCCTGGACTCTTGCCACCGCTCGGCAGAGAGAGGGGGAGGCACCAAACGTTTGCAACACATTGTAGCATTGGAAGGGGCACCCGAGGGCCATCTAGTCAACCCCATTCTGTTGTGGCAACTGTAACTTAAGTTTAAGGTGCCATTTGGCACCTAATAATAATAATAATAATAATCATAGAATCATAGAATCATAGAGTTGGAAGAGACCACAAGGGCCATCCAGTCCAACCCCCTGCAAAGCAGGAAACTCCATCAAAGCATTCCTGACAGGTGGCTGTCAAGCCTCTGCTTAAAGACCTCCAAAGAAGGAGACTCCACCACACTCCTTGGTAGCAAATTCCACTGTCGAACAGCTCTTACTGTCAGGAAGTTCTTTCTAATGTTTAGGTGGAATCTTCTTTCTTGTAGTTTGAATCCATTGCTCCGTGTCCTCTTCTCACGAGCAGCAGAAAACAACTTTTCTCCTTCCTCCATATGACATCCTTTTATATATTTGAACATGGCTATCATATCACCCCTTAACCTTCTCTTCTCCAGGCTAAACATACCCAGCTCCCTAAGCCGATCCTCATAAGGCATCGTTTCCAGGCCTTTGACCATTTTGGTTGCCCTCCTCTGGACACGTTCCAGCTTGTCAGTATCCTTCTTGAACTGTGGTGCCCAGAACTGGACACAGTATTCCAGGTGAGGTCTGACCAGAGCGGAATACAGTGGTACTATTACTTCCCTTGATCTAGATGCTATACTCCTATTGATGCAGCCCAGAATTGCATTGGCTTTTTTAGCTGCTGCATCACACTGTTGACTCATGTCAAGTTTGTGGTCTACCAAGACTCCTAGATCCTTTTCACATGTACTGCTCTCAAGCCAGGTGTCACCCATCCTGTATTTGTGCCTTTCATTTTTTTTGCCCAAGTGTAGTACTTTACATTTCTCCCTGTTAAAATTCATCCTGTTTGCCTTGGCCCAGTTCTCTAATCTGTTAAGGTCATTTTGAAGTGTGATCCTGTCCTCTGGGGTATTAGCCACTCCTCCCAATTTGGTGTCATCTGCAAACTTGATCAGGATGCCCTCAAGCCCATCATCTAAGTCATTGATAAAGATGCTGAATAAGACTGGGCCCAAGACAGAACCCTGTGGCACCCCACTAGTCACTTCTCTCCAGGATGAGGAGGAGCCATTGATGAGCACCCTTTGGGTTCGGTCAGTCAGCCAGTTACAAATCCACTGAATGGTAGCATTGTCTAGCCCACATTTAACCAGCTTCTTTACAAGAATATCATGGGGCACCTTGTCAAAGGCCTTGCTGAAATCAAGATAGGCTACATCCACAGTGTTCCCTTCGTCTACCAGGCTTGTAATAATTTATTATTTGTACCCCGCCCATCTGGCCGGGTCTCCTCAGCCACTCTGGGCGGCTTCCAACAAATATCAAAATACATTAAAATATTACAGATTAAAAACTTCCCTAAACAGGGCTGCCTTCAGGGGCGTAGCAAGGGGGGGCGATGGGGGCGGGTCGCCCCGGGTTCCACCCCAGAGGGGGGGTGACACTTTTTTTAATACAAATTTAATTTTTTTTTAATTTAACTTTTGAAAAAAGAGAGATAATACACACACACACACACACACACACACACACACACACACACACACACACAACCCCCCACACCTCACAAAGTGGCACCATCAGAAGGGGGGGTGACACTTTTTTTTTTAATTTTTATTTTTTTTTAAAAAAAATTATTTTAACTTTATTGGAAAAAAAGAGATAATAGACACACACACCAACCCCCCCCACACCTCGCAAAGTGGCACCATCAGAGGGGGGTGACACTTTTTTATTTTATTTTATTTTATATTATATTTTTTAAAATTTTTAAAAAATTTTTAAAAATTTTTTTAAATTAAATTTTAACTTTATTGAAAAAAGAGAGATAATAGACACACACACACAAAAACCCCACACCTCGCAAAGTGGCACCATCATTTTTTTTGGGGGGTGGGGGTGACTTGCTATGCCACTGGGCGCAGCTCTGCCAGTGCCCTGGCAAAGTGGTGGAGGGGGGGTGACAAAAAAAATTCCGCCCCGGGTACCACCTGGGCTTGCTACGCCTCTGGCTGCCTTCAGGTATTTTCTGAATGTCAGATAGTTGTTTATCTCTTTGACATCTGGTGGGAGGGCGTTCCACAGGGCGGGCGCCACTACCAAGAAGGCCCTCTGCCTGGTTCCCTGTAGCTTTGCTTCTCGTAGTGAGGGAACCGCCAGAAGGCCCTCGGCGCTGGACCTCAGTGTCAGGGCAGAATGATGAGGGTGGAGACGCTCCTTCAGTTATACAGGACCGAGGCCGTTTAGGGCTTTCAAGGTCTGCACCAACACTTTGAATTGTGCTCGGAAACGTACCTAGCTTTTATATCCAACACTGAGAGAAGGCACTGGCTGGACCACGATCATCCACGTCAGTTTCATGGCCAGGTTCAGGATTTGAACCCTGGTCTCTCCCAGGTCTTATTCCGACACCCTAACCACGATGGCATGCTGGCTCTCCGTCCGAAATCCCGGTTTGCAGAATAGCTGTTTCCCTCCTTTCCTCCCTGCTCACTTGCTGCCCAAGAAAACAAAAAGCTCAATCGGCACAGTGCTGAGCCGTCAATTAAATGTGCAGGAGGGCAGTAATGGATTGCCTGGAATCAATGCCAGGCGGCATAAAGGAGGCCTTTGTGCGGAGCTGATCAGCCGACGCATTACACGGAGCCGTGCCGATAAACCCTCTTGTATTCGAAGAAAGAGACACGAGCACTTAGCACACTGATGATGGCTCCCTGGGCTGGGAGCGCAAGGCAGGAAGCCCCAGAGGAGCAGCGGAAGGAAAGATCACTTTGGCTGCTCCCTTTTAGCAGGAACTGGGATTGCCAGGTAGATCCCAGCCTGTCGCAAGAATGCCCACCATAATCTATGAGATCCCGGATTTGGGGTGGGTGCACAATCATAGAATTGTAGAGCTGGAAAGGACCCTAAGGGTCATCTAGGAACCACGCCTGAAGAATCCCTGATAGATGGCCATCCAACCCCTGCTTTAAAACCTCCAAGGAATCATATAATTGTAGAATTGCAGACAGGGCCGGATTGAGGTTTGATGAGGCCCGAAGCTACTGAAGGTAATGGATTACAAAAAAAGGAAGTCTACACCGTGAAAGATCCCTGAAACGAGATGAGCGTGTATTTATATAGTGATACTAAAACAAACAATATATTTAATGATTCAAGAGCAGACTTGCTTAAGAGAAAAAATACTCAAAAACGTAACAAACTAATTCAAAGAGATATAAATAACTCAAGAAAACCTTCCAAATAACTCCAGATAACAAGAAATAACTCAAGATAAACTTCCAAATAACCTTGACGAGTTGCCGGCTAAGATTCTTGTTTCACTGTTATGATCTATCAGTTTCCTCAGAAGGAAAAAAATACATTTATATAACTCAAAATAGTTTGCTGTTAAATATAGGGGGAGGATTAAGGAAACTTCCAAAAAACACTCCCAAACAGTAAGTGATAATTATCCAAACTTGGAATTTTAATTTTGCTTCATCCAAAAGTTTAAAAACCTAAACTCAAGTTCAAAAACTTGGAAGTGTGAAAAGACTGAAGGAACGTTTTACCATATGTGGTGGACCTGCCCAAGGATGAAGGCCTTCTGGGAAGCAATATACAATGAATTGAAAAAAGTGTTTAAATACACATTTATTAAGAAACCAGAGGCCTTTTTACTTGGAATGGTCAACCAAGAGTTGCCCAAAGAAGATCACACTTTGTTTTTGTATGCCACAACAGCAGCAAGGATTTTAGTTGCAAAATATTGGAAGACAAAGGACTTACCAACGATAGACGAATGGCAGATGAAGATGATGGACTATCTGGAAGTTGCCGAACTGACCGCGAGACTCCGTGACCAGGGGGAGGAGGTGGTGGAAAAAGAATGGGGGAAATTTAGACAATATGTTAAGAAATGAATTTGTAGTTAAAAAGTAATTAATAGCTAGGAAGTAATCAAATAGTTTATAGTATTTAGGTTTATAAAGTAGAATTAAGATAAGATGAAGAAATAAGATTTATGTCTAAAAGATAAAGTGATTACAAGAAGTAAGATAATATTGAGATACAAGACTTGTACAGTATGACTAAAAGGGGAAGAAGATAAGATAAATACGTACAAGAGAAAATGAGAGATCTAGTGAGGGATATGAAAAGGAAGTGCTAAAAAGGTTATGATAATGAAAAGTGAGAAGGGGGGAGGGGGAGGAAGCCAATAGATAATGTTAGAAATTAAGCTTTTTTCTTTTAGGACGAATGTATGTATGTTGTGTTTCTTTGGTTGTTGTGTTTTGTTTGTTTGTTTTTCTGTTTTGTTTATAAAATTCAATAAATATAATATAAAAAAAAAAAAAATAAACTCAAGTTCAAAAACAAGCTACATAGCTTGTAAAACATGTCAACAAGGGGCTATGGAAGCTCACACAATCTTATTGTTACGAAGCTGTTTTTTGTGCTGAATATATGCTATATGTTCCAGGTAGGTAGCCGTGTTGGTCTGCCATAGTCAAAACAAAATAAAAAATAAAAAAATTCCTTCCCGTAGCACCTTAGAGACCAACTAAGTTTGTTCTTGGTATGAGCTTTCGTGTGCATGCACACTTCTTCAGATGCACATATGTATCTGTATCTGAAGTTGTGTATCTGAAGAAGTGTGCATGCACACGAAAGCTCATACCAAGAACAAACATAGTTGGTCTCTAAGGTGCTACGGGAAGGAATTTTTTTTGTTTTTTATTTTGTTTTGAATATGCTATATGGTAATTTATGGACCTAACAGGTATCTGGAAGAAATGGAGGCAGTGGAAGATTTCACTTTCTTGGGCTCCATGATCACTGCAGATGGTGACAGCAGTCACAAAATTGGAAGACGCCTGCTTCTTGGGAGAAAAGCAATAACAAACCTAGACAGCATCTTAAAAAGCAAAGACATCACCTTGCCGACAAAGGTCCGTATAGTTAAAGCTATGGTTTTCCCAGTAGTAATGTACGGAAGTGAGAGCTGGACCATAAAGAAGGCTGATCGCCGAAGAATTGATGCTTTTGAATTATGGTGCTGGAGGAGACTCTTGAGAGTCCCATGGACTGCAAGAAGATCAAACCTCTCCATTCTGAAGGAAATCAGCCCGGAGTGCTCACTAGAAGGACAGATCCTGAAGCTGAGGCTCCAAGACTTTGGCCACCTCATGAGAAGAGAAGACTTCCTGGAAAAGACCCTGATGCTGGGAAAGATGGAGGGCACAAGGAGAAGGGGACGACAGAGGACGAGATGGTTGGACAGTGTTCTCGAAGCTACCAACATGAGTCTGACCAAACTGCGGGAGGCAGTGGGAGATAGGAGTGCCTGGCGTGCTCTGGTCCATGGGGTCACGAAGAGTCGGACACGACTAAATGACTAAACAACAACAACAACAGGTATCTAAAGCCATTTGCACATAACAAAATAGGTATTTTATCAAAATAATTGTTGAACTGAAATACAATTAAGAAGAAGTATATTAATAGTGAAATACAATTAAGGGCACAAGGAGAAGGGGACGACAGAGGATGAGATGGTTGGACAGTGTTCTCGAAGCTACCAACATGAGTCTGACCAAACTGCGGGAGGCAATGGAAGACAGGAGGGCCTGGCGTGCTCTGGTCCATGGGGTCATGAAGAGTCAGACACGATTACCTTTGGCAACCCTTATTAGGGGCTGCAAAATATTTGTATGAATTTCAGATCAATAAGCAAAGCTGCTTGAAACAGATTTGGGATTTTTCTGCATTGAAAAATCACTGCAGACAGTAGTGGGGACGTCCAAAGCGCTTGAGGACACTTCAGAGATTTGGACAAAAATGTTGCGGTGTGTGTGTCTGCAAAAAAATTACATCTATCACTCTAAACTTGCCAGGTAAGGAAAGCACCAGAGGGGCAGGAAAGGGGGCGTGGAGCTTCTTTGTGACTGACACAAACAGCATACTATCCGAAGGACTGATCTCACCAGGGCTGTCCAATCACAGTGCCATTGGGAAGGGATGCTGAAGTAATATATCAAATTTGTCTCTTCTATGTTCTTTGCTAGCTGTGCTCACTTAGGAAATGCAGGGCTTCCAACTGCCATATGCCTCTAACATCCACACCTGTCAAATCAGGTGTGCACACGGTTTATGTGACATTTGGTGCCAAACTGAGCAGAATGCAAGCCTGCAGCGGCTGGTTTTGTTCCCCGTCACTCCCCAGCCTCTGACCTCATTTTGCAGGCTATGCTCCTAGGGTACTTCCATGATGTACAGTATGCCATTTTAGAAATGAAATCATTGCCCACAAAACCACAGGGAAGGCAAAAAAATAAAAATACATGTTTCGAGTTCTTGAGAATGCTGGATGAGGCCAATGTCTCATCTAGTCCAGCATCCTGTTCTCACAGTAGCCAACCAGATGCCCCCATGGGAAACCACAAGCAGGATTCGAACACAAGATCCCTCTCCCCTCCTGTGGTTTCCAGCAGCTGGGATTCAGAAGCATCACATGGAGGCAAAGCATAGCCATCCTGGCTACAAGCCATCAATACTCCTCTCCTCCTCCCTGCACTTGTCTAATCTTCTTTTAAAGCCATCCAAGTTGGTGGCCATCACTGCTTCCTGTGGCAGGGAGTTCCACAGTTTAACTATGCGCTGCATGAAGAAGTACTTTCTTCCTTCGACTTTAAATGTGCCTAGCAGAAAACTTCCTCCAATATGTGAGATTTCTTACCTAGGGGCCCCTCTCTCAGTAGGCTACTTTCCTACAAATCGCCCATAAAACAATAGCAGAGCTTCAATGAATCCTTTTAAAACTGCAGATACCTTCATGAAATTTAGCAGGATTCATTTGCTCCAGAAGATGCTAAAAGGTAAAGGCAAATGTACCCCAACAGTTAAGTCCAGTCATGGACGACTCTGAGGTTGCGGCGCTCATCTCGCTTTACTGGCCGAGGGAGCCGGCGTACAGCTTCCAGGTCATGTGGCCAGCAGGACTAGGCCGCTTCTGGCGAACCAGAGCTGTGCACGGAAACGCCCTTTACCTTCCCGCAGGAGCGGTACCTATTTATCTACTTGCACTTTGACGTGCTTTTGAACTGCTTTTGAACTGCTAGGTGGGCAGGAAGAAGATGCTAATAAGTCTGCAATTTTTACCCAATTCTTCCAAGAAATATGAGAAAGGTTTTACTACCCCCCCCAATAAGGGTGGGATTTCAGATTTCAAAGCTTTCCACCAGAAAATCTTGTAGAAGCTATTTGTCTGGTTTTTGGCAGATGTTATTCAGTGATGAAGGGAATAACGTGCCTGCAAATTTCATCCAATTCTGTAAAACATGCAGGGGGTAGAGGTTAAAAATAAACGAATCCTATAAAGAGTTTATTGGGGAGGGATGAAGCTTTGCTATTCTCAATTGGGATTTGAATTTGGGCTTTGAGCTGAGCTGCGCAACCTTCAAAGTGCTTTAGACTAAATTTTTCTGAAGCAGGGTCTGAACTGAATTTTATGGTCAGTGCAAACCTCTACTGTTTGTGTACGTACCCAGGGGGCGTTTCTAGCCCCTTGGCTGCCCGGGGCGGGAAGCCAAGAGGCACCCCCGGGGGTGGGGCGTCGTGGCGTGTGTGTGCGTCATGATGTCATGACACACGCGCACAGTGTGACGGCCTGCCCCCGGGGGTGCCGGGCGGCGGCTTCGGGTATCTCCCGAAGCCGCCGCCCGGCACCCCTTCATGCGGCGGCTGCTCGTGCCTGCGCACGAAGGGGTGCCGGGCGGCGGCTTCGGGAGTCTCTGCAGCCCACAGAGACTCCCGAAGCCGCCGCCCGGGCTCCCTCGGCGGAGCGCAAGTTGGGGCATGGAGAGGGGCGGGCCAGCGAGGAGGGGTGTCACCCCTCCTCGCTGGCCCGCCCCTCTCTATTCCCTGGCTCCGCAAGCCAGCCAGCGGCGGAAAAAGCCGCTGGAAGGGGGGGGGACTATTTTCGGCGCTGCCGGGGTGGAGCTGCCGGGGTGGCCAGCGAGGGGTGTGTGTGACACCATTCCTCGCTGGCCGCCCCTGCGGCTCCACCCCGGCAGTGCCGAAAATAGCCTTTAAAAAAAACACCAAAAAAAAACCCCCAGGGGGGCGGGGCCACCGCCCAAAGTGTCACCTGCGACGAACCTCCCCTCAAGCTACACGCTTGACCCCTTTGACTGTTACCAAGTGTATTTACTACTGAGGTGTTCCGGGTTCTAATTCCTTTACGCCCCACCTCTATCCTCTGAGGTCCGTCTGAGTTGTCAATCCCTTTTCATTGTAACCTGGGATATCTTAGTAACAGGGGTTTCTTTTGTCCAGCTGCCGTGACCGCGGTAGATATATGTATTCCCAATGCTCTGGGCTCCTGGGGTTCACCTGCCTCTCAGCTTGCAGTACTGGGGCCTCTGTCCCTTCAGATCCCTCCCTGCGTCAGTTAGCCAACTCCTTTAGCAACTGTGTAGCTTTACCACGGCCTCTACCCTCTTGCCCCTTTTGAGAGAAACCCTGAGACACAAACTATCTCCCTGCAGGTGTGTTTTGTCTCTTCCCTGAGTTCCTTTCCTCATGAGCATTCATATACTGCAGGACCCAAAAATGAACGACGATAACTTCTTGGCTCAACGAAAGCAAGTTTTTATTCTTTACATAACATAACTTTTCAGATCTTTATTATTTCATCCGCTTTGTTTCCAACCATAAGCATAAGCACTTTCAGTTTAACAAACTGATCCTCATCCTATCCTATCCTACCTATCCTACCCACCACTATCCTGGTCCCACTCCCTCTTCTTCCAGTCACCACTCACTCACTCCCTCTTCTCCTCTCACCAACAGCTGCTCCCTCCTTTCAAAGTGCGGAATGTCCCGCCTCCCCCGAGTGAACTGCCACTCAAACCTGGAGTGAACTTTAACTCTTTAAGAGAATCCCTTAACTTAGGGCAGGTTCGCCACATCACCCCCAGCAGGGCGCTGCCCGGGGCGGCCCGCCCCCTTGCTACGTACCCACATAGCGACTGTACGTACCCACATAGCGACTGCCTCCAAAGGTCACCCGGTGAGCTTCATGGCTGAGTGGGGATTCGAACCCAGGCCTCTTAGGTCCTAGTCTAACCACTACACCCCAAAAGGTTTGCATTGCCTCTTTCTTGCACAGGAGCAGGCAGGAGACTCAAACAAGGACCTGCAAGAAGACGAGCTTCCTTTTTGGGAAGCCGCACTTCCTTCGCTCGCCTGAAGAGGGCAGGCAGAGGCGCTCGCCACCCCCTCCATTGCAGAGGCTGTGCGTTTTTCATTTGAACATTTTCACCGAGGTTTTTAATTAAATCTTCCAGTCGCGAAAAGCATTAGCGGCGCGCAAGGAAAGTGCTCTGCTCTAAATGTAACTTTTCAATAACAGCAATAAACGCGAATCTTCAAGGACGTGTTGCCATCACACAAACTGGTGATGAAAAAAACGGGCCAGCAAACAGCAGGGCGTTGGGAGGAGGAGAATTTTATCCTTCTCAGGGTGTCTGGAGGCCTGGGGAGCGGAATGTTTGCCAGGAATGACTCAACAGATCAACCTCTACATGAAGAAATAAAAAAATTCCCTGCGAATCTCCCAGGATAATCTGAGCCTGACTCTACTTCAAGGGGGTATCTAGGAATGAAGGAAGTGCAAGGAAAGATTTCAACACATTTTTCTTGGGTTCTCCTTTGCAACATCCAGTCTCCCTCAAATGCATGCTGCCCTCCACACACCCCTCTAATGTGCCCAAATTCTTCAGGATTCCTTTAAGGCTTGCTTTCTGCTCTTTGCCATTACAATTTCCCCCATTGCACTGACTTAAAACATTACAGTATTGTTATAAGAAAAAAACCCTGCTCCTTTTTCCCTTATGGGTTACCCAAGAGCCCATACAGAGTCCTTAAGTGGGTTCCCTGTCGGGAGGAGAAAATAACAGAGGCCAACCAGAGAATATTGAGAAGCAAAGCGGCTAGTGAGCCTGATCTTTACTAACACGGCTTTACTAACATATCAGTGACCATTATCAGCTATCCTGGAAAACAGGAACGCCTCCTGTGGTGTACCTGTGATTTTTTTGGGTGGTGGTGGTGGTCTTGGGCTACAGCGTGGGCAATTTCAAAAGTCTACATAAGGGCTTGCACACCCTTGTTCTGGGTCCCTCCTCCCTCCTGTGTGTGGTGAGTGAGCACCCTGTTGCAACAGTTTAATAAAGATCAGGCTCACTAGCCGCTTTGCTTCTCAATATTCCCTGGTTGGCCTCTGTTATTTTCTCCTCCTGATAGGGAACCTACTTAAGGACTCTGTATGGGCTCTTGGGTACCCCATAAGGGAAAAGGAGCAGGGTTTTTTTTTTCTTATAGTATAAACACTGACAATTGGGAAACACTGGCCTGCGAGCGCTCCAGTTGGAGAACAGCCTTGACCAAAGGTGTCATGGGCTTGGAAGACATTTGAACTCAGGCTGTGATGGAGAAACGTGCTAAGAGGAAGGCACGCTGGGGAAATCCACACCGTGATCAACTCCCACCCGCAAACCAATGTCCCCACTGTGGAAGGACGTGTGGATCCAGAATTGACCTCCACAGTCACTTACGGACTCATTGTTAAAACCGTGATCGCCAAAGAAGAAGATGACCTTGGGAGGTGGAAATACCCCCTTCCTCACCAGCCCAAACAGGAAGACATACTTATCAATGTTTATGCACAGACACAAGGTTCTCATTCATGTCAGCTTGTAGCAGGAAGAAGGAAACAAAGCGACTGTTGGCAGTACCTAGATCAAGCAGATTTATTGCATCTTTTGTGAACTATAGGAGTGCAGTTTATCCTTTGCTGACAGAGAGATTATCCACACTCACAGAGGCGGGTGCAAATAAGACACCGGGAGCCCAGGGCTCACCACTCAGGAGCAGAGACCCAGTTCCTAATCACAGTAGCAGGAGCGATTGCCTGGGATGTTAATGGTCATTCAGTTAGTGCAAGTGACTAATGTTTATGTAGGCCTGTCTTTACCTCTTCGCTTTTATGAATCACTTTCCATGAATCATCCAGAGCGACTTCCCAAAACAATAGACAGCAGAATCATTTAATTGTAGAGCTGGGCCCCCAAGGGTCATCTAGCCCAACCCCGTGTAATCGCAGCTGAGGAACCCCTGACAGGTGACCATCCAACCTCTGCTTAAAAACCTCCAAGGAAGGAGAGCCCAGCACCTTCGCCTCTTAACTGTGCAATATTCATATTAATTTATGCAATATGTGTGGCCCTCCTGCCTTGCATGGGGCCTTCCCAAAGGACATCTGGTTAGGACAGAGGCTTCTCCATGTTGTTGTTGTTCAGTCGTTCAGTCGTGTCCGACTCTTCGTGACCCCCTGGACCAGAGCACGCCAGGCACGCCTATCCTTCACTGCCTCTCGCAGTTTGGTCAGACTCATGTTAGTAGCTTCGAGAACACTGTCCAACCATCTCATCCTCTGTCGTCCCCTTCTCCTTGTGCCCTCCATCTTTCCCAACATCAGGGTCTTTTCCAGGGAGTCTTCTCTTCTCATGAGGTGGCCAAAGTACTGGAGCCTTAACCTCATGATCTGTCCTTCCAGTGAGCACTCAGGGCTGATTTCCTTCAGAATGGATAGGTTTGAAATTCTTGCAGTCCATGGGACTCTCAAGAGTCTCCTCCAGCACCATCATTCAAAAGCATCAATTCTTCGGCGATCAGCCTTCTTTATGGTCCAGCTCTCACTTCCATACATCACTACTGGGAAAACCATAGCTTTAACTATACGGACCTTTGTCGGCAAGGTGATGTCTCTGCTTTTTAAGATGCTGTCTAGGTTTGCCATTGCTTTTCTCCCAAGAAGCAGGCGTCTTAATTTCTTCTCCATATGCTCCTATGCTTCTCCATAGCCTAGGACTTAGTGTGGGATCTTCACTTAAGCACCGAAGTGTCCTCTTTGCCAGCATGGTGGTGATTGGCAGGTAGTAACGTGGCTTGGCTTCTCCTGGGGAGAAACAGATACAAACACAGCCCTCTCTGGACTCCCATTTTCTTTTGGCTCAGACTGTAAAGTTAAATAAACAACTGACCTCGTTGAGCGTCTATGCCTCCCGCATTGATCCTCGGACAAATCAATTCACCGCAGTGTGACTTCCCAGCGCTAATTGCTGTAGAGATTTCCAATCGGAGCGAAACGCAAAATGGGCTTAGCCCAGAGTGGGTGTTCTTGCTAGACCATCGCCTCCAGGAGAAGGCAGGGAGCCCGGGAAGAAGGCTGTGGATGATAGCAGCTTCCAGGAAATTAATTCAGCAAAACTACTAAGCCATCAAGAAAGCAATTATGGGCTTGCTGACAGCACAAAGATGGTTTGATTGAGGACGCATTTATCCCCTATTTGCAGAACACCTGGGCCAAAAGGAAACAATTGGGTATCACTCAACTGTAGAGTTGGGAGGCACCCAAACAGGCATGTAGTTCATGCCTGGAAAGCATGGAGGAAAGGTAAGCCCAGAATAATAATAATAATAATAATAATAATAATAATAATAATTTATTATTTGTACCCCGCCCATCTGGCTGGGTCTCCCCAGCCACTCTGGGCGGCTTCCAGCAAATATTAAAATACATTAACATGTTACAGATTAAAAACTTCCCTAAACAGGGCTGCCTTCAGGTATTTCCTAAATGTTATGTAGCTGTTGATCCCTTTGACCTCTGCTGGGAGGGCGTTCCACAGGGTGGGCGCCACTACCGAGAAGGCCCTCTGCCTGGTTCCCTGTAGCTTTGCTTCTCGCAGTGAGGGAACCGCCAGAAGGCCCTCGGCGCTGGACCTCAGTGTCCGGGCTGAACGATGGGGGGTGGAGATGACCGAGGAAATATCAACAACCTCAGATATGCTGATGACACAACCTTGATGGCAGAAAGTGAGGAGGAATTAAAGAACCTTTTAATGAGGGTGAAAGAGGAGAGCGCAAAATATGGTCTGATGCTCAACATCAAAAAAACTAAGATCATGGCCACTGGTCCCATCACCTCCTGGTGAATTTGAATTCCTTCATCTGGGTCCTGCTCTCTGGAGTAGCAGAAAACAAGCTTGCAGAGATCTGAAGGGGGACCTCTGGCTTACTAGCAGGACATGTGAAAAGGATCTAAGGGTCTAAGTGCACCACAGACTTAACATGAGCCAACAGTGTGATGCAGCTGCAAAAAAAGCAAATGTCATTCTAGGCTGCATCCACAGAGGTCTAGTGTCTAGATCAAGGGAAGTAATAGTTCCACTCTATTCTGCCTTGGTCAGACCACACCTGGTATACTGTGTCCAATTCTGGGCAGCACAATTTATGAAGGATATTGACAAGCTGGAATGTGGACACAGGAGGGCGACCAAGATGATTGAGGGTCTGGAAACCAGGCCTGATGAGGAATGGTTGAAGGAGCTGGGTATGTTTAGCCTGGGAAAAAAGGAATAATAATAATAATAAATAATAATAATAATAAATAATAATAAATAAATAAATAATAATAATAATAATAATAATTTATTATTATTTATACCCTGCCCATCTGTCTGGGAAACTGAGAGGAGATATGAGAGTCATCTTCAGATATCTCAAGGGCTGTCACAATGAAGAGGAAGCAAGCTTGTTTTCTCCTGCTCTGGAGGGTAGGACTTGAACCCATTGCTTCAAGTTACAAGAAAGGGGTTTCCAACTAAACATCTGGAAGAACTTTCTGACAACAAGAGCTGTTCAAAAATGGAACAATGGTCTCCCTTGGGAGGTGGAGAACACTCCTTTCTTGGGGGTTTTTAAGCAGAGGTTGGATGGCCATCTGCCAGGGATGCTTTAGCTGAGATTCCTGCACTGCAGGGGGTTGGACTAGATGACCCTTGGGGGTCCACTTCCAGCTCTGCAATTCCACGATTCTATGATGGTGCGTTTACAGATTCCACTGAGTCACCCTCCAAGTTCCTTTAGAAGAATCTGTTTCCTCGCAGGGAAATGTCACCTTGTTGTGACACCGTGGCAGCGTCAAAAATAGATTATGTAAGCTCGCCCTTAAAATTCTGTGCTGGCTAATTGCCTTCATGTCAGACACTGTTGCCCGCACTCCGCAGGGAGAGAGCGGGAGCCAGGCAGCACCGCGTGCTCTCGGGCCCATCGGCCGATGCACCCCAGCCCCCACGCCGGAAGCCCCAGAGGATTGATTGATGTTTGCTGATGTGGCTCCATGTTTGGACCGAGTGACTCAGCTGCAGCTGGTCAAAGCACCAATTGCCATAATCAGAGATGTTAAAACGAGAAGTGATTGTGGTGTGTGCACAGAACTTGGCAGGGCTAGTGGTTCGTTGGGGGGGGGGGTGGAGAGCCTGGTTAGCTGAGCCAAGGAAGGAAGAACCAG
This sequence comes from Darevskia nairensis, assembly GCA_034642065.1. Lineage (NCBI taxonomy): Eukaryota > Metazoa > Chordata > Lepidosauria > Squamata > Lacertidae > Darevskia > Darevskia nairensis. The sequence goes on from JAWWNI010001039.1 coordinate 66,291, forward strand.
GAAGATTAAGAGGCTGAGAAGTTGGATGAGAAACCAAGCTCCAATTTGCCACCAAAGGCAGAATGTTAGAAACAGCTAGCTCCACATGTGTGTTTGTGTATTTCCCTGTACTTCCAGAAGGTGGTGTAAGCTGGAAATAAAAATGCCCCTGGCCAAAATAAGACCTTTCCCCCTCTTTAGGGATATATGGGTCAGTGTGGTGTAGTGGTTAGAAGCATAGCTGTCAACCCTCCCTTTTTTTGTGGGAAACTCCCATATTCCAATGCCGTTTCCCGCTGCTATCCCGGATTGTTGATATCCCTTAAATTTCCCAGATTTCAAAGGAAGCAGCTCCTCTCCCTCCCTGCCGGCCAGGGAGGCTCCTCAGCTGCGTTGCTCGGCTGCCAATAAGGAGTCTGAGACCGACTGGGGGCAAAGCTTGCATGCCTTGTGCAGCCAGACCCTCACGCCCAACCAGACAGCCAGTCTGCCTGCCGTCTACGTGCTCGCTCTTTCGCTCTCCCGTTTGTGTGCAGCCTCTGGAGCGCAGGGTGGTGAGGCTACTTGGTGCCATTGCAGCGCCCTTGCGGCATCCCTTATTTTCAAATCCGAAAGTCCGCGAAAAATCCCTTATTTTCAAATCCGAAAGTTGACAGCTATGGAGAAAAGGCGAGGAGGTGACATGAAAGGTGTTTATAAAATCATGCATTGCGAGTGTGGACCGAGAAGTGCTACTGTGCACTGACTTGGAGCCTTTTAAAAAGCAATTGCTTTGGTGCATCCCAGATCCCCTCTCATCTGGGCTGGCAGAGAGAGTGGGAAGGTGGTGGCAGAGGAAGACCCAAGGGGGCAGCACCGCAGGGCTGCTGTGTTGCAGTTGGACAAGGAAGCGGGTGGCAGAGGATCCCCCCCCCCTTCAACACAGCCCCTGTGTCTCCCAATCCAGCTCTGAGCCCGTTGTTGCCTGGAGCGAAAAGTGGGTCACACCAAAGCTTGAGTTGAAGAGGTCAGGCGGGATCACGTGGGACAGTGCTGCCCCCGTGGGGGATCTTGCACTCAGATCAGGTGCCGGCTCTCTGCTGTCTGCGCACTTTGCCAGCCTGTGATTTTGCTCCGGTTTTCTTTGCCAAACTGCCAGAAAGAATGTTTTCATTAGAAGCTCCCTGCAAAGTCACATCCTCCTCAAGTGCTAATTGGCTGTGGAGTGGCAAGGAAAGCCCAGAGCCCAGGGAGAGTCTCAGGTGCTGTGCTGGTCCCGTGGGTTACCCGAAAGGCGAGGTCTGAGTCCGGTCCGCGGTCAGAGGTGCAACGTAAAGGCAGTTCGTAGTCACTGAAGCTGGGTGCAGGGCAGGGAGTCAGGCAAAGTCAGGCACAGGTAGGCAAGCAGGGAACCAGGGCGGGTCAGGAGCTCAGGCAGGAAAGCAGGACAGGTTTCAAGCAGGGACATTGGCAGGAACTGGTCACCAACAAGGTTGCTCCTGCAACTTGGGGCTGGGGCTGGCCAGCTCATATCTGCCCCGAGGCAGAGGGCGGCCCCGATCCTCTGGTGACTCGCCTCTCCTGGCTTGGAGGCGAGCACTCCTCCTGCGGGAACTCAGTTCCCTTCGCCTCTCTGCCCTGAGCCTCTGCAGCTCAGGAGAGGCTGGAGGGTTACCGGACCCAGAGGCGACCTCAGCTTCCCCTGACGGGGCTGGGAGTGGAGCACCTGCAGGCAATGGGTCCTCCATCCCAGCAGGAGCCAGAGCAGACTCAGCAGATGCCTGCACCTGAGGATCCAGCACAGGTGAGGCCCCTTCAGACTCAAGCCCTAGCCCAGGCTCTGCTGGTTCTGGAGGCGGGGAATCCTGTGCAGGCTGGGATCCCTCAGGTTCAGCATCTGAGTCTGAATCCCAGGCCATCACAGGTGCTGGTGCAAGGAGGCCAACAGAGCTGTGAAGTTTGGCCAAAGGGTACCCAGTTGCCTTCCGAGGTGGTGGAGCAACCTGGGGACGCCCATCAGGAAACCTGCAAGTTCCTTGGGGAGTCAACTGGCTGCAGTGTCAGCTGAGAACATGAGAAGAGCCTGCTGGATCGGACCACTGGCCGTCCAGTCCAGCATCCTGTTCTCAAAGTGGCCGACAAGATGACCCAAAGATGCCACTATTCGGAAACCCACAAGCAGGATTTGAACACAAGAGCAACTCTCCCCTCCTGCAGTTTCCAGCATCTGGTTGGTTTGTTTATAAAGCAAATCTACCGGTATTAATTCTCAAAAAAGAGAGAGAGGTTATACAAAAATCAGTGTTATCAAACTGTTTGGTGACAATGTACATAGTCCATATACAATTACAGTGGAACCTCGGTTTCTGAACGTCTCCGTTGACAAACATCTCGGGTTTTGAATGCCATAAACCCGTAAGTAAATGCTTGGTTTTCGAACTCGCCTCGGAAGTCAAAAATGCCACGCGGCTTCCATATTGAGTTTTCCATATTGAATTTTCGGTTTTCAAACGCTTCGGAACTCGAACTGTCTTCCGGAATGGATTATGTTTGAAAACCGAGGTACCACTGTTGGATGAAAAACGACATAAAATAAGACTGAAAATAACCCAGAGGTATGTGGATGCATACCCTAGAAAGTAGTGCATGTAAGTATTCATAGCTAAAATAACCAAACAAGTACTAGAAACCACCCCCGAATTGGTCTTGCTAAACATCATCCAAGACAACAACGCCCACTCACAACACAAAGAACTCATAACCCATCTACTCTCAGCAGCCAGAAACATCATTACCAGACACTGGAGAGACCTGTCAGGAGCAAACATGGACCAATGGTACCAAGTAGTATGGGAAACAGCCCTACTAGAAAAACTAACCAATAAGCTAAAACTGACACGGGGACAAACAGAAGAAGACACCTTCATCCCGGTATGGCTCCCCTTCATCACACACACAGCCCAAATACACAATGACAGAAATCTACCGGCAGCATACAAATCAATATGGCTAACCTGACCAAAAACACTCACCCACCCCACTCACACAGGAAACCAAAGATCACCACAGCCTACCACAAATGAACAATCACACCCTACACCAACCCTGACTTCTCTCACCACTAAAAGAGCACAAGCAAACAACAGAGAACCTGCACAAAAGACGCTGACACCTAACCCTGCATATATTAAGTAAAATAGAAATACTGCCACCCCATCCTACCCATCTCCCCATCCTACCCACACCTCTCCCCCTTCTCTCCCTAATGTCTCAACAAACATAACTACTGTATAAAAATGTTACATGGAAAAAATAAGAGACAATGCATATACCTTTGTAAATCAAGAAAATCCTTAAAAAAATAAAAAAAAATAGACAGGGTTTGTGCTGGTCCCGTGGGTTACCCGAAAGGCGAGGTCCAAGTCCGGTCCATGGTCAGAGGTGCAACGTAAAGGCAGTCCGTGATAACTGAAGCTGGGTGCAGGGAGTCAGGCGAAGTCAAGAACAGGTAGGCAAGCAGGGAACCAGGGCGGGTCAGAAGCTCAGGCAGGAAAGCAGGACAGGTTTCAAGCAGGAACTGGTCACCAGCAATGTTGCTCCTGCAACTTGGGGCTGGGGCTGGCCGGCTTTTATCTGCCCCGAGGCATAGGGCGGCCCCGATCCTCTGGTGACTCGCCTCTCCTGGCTTGGAGGCGAGCACTCCTCCTGCGGGAACTCAGTTCCCTTCGCCTCTCTGCCCTTCACCTCTGCAGCTCAGGAGAGGCTGGAGGGTTACCGGACCCAGAGGCAACCTCAGCTTCCCCTGACGGGGCTGGGAGTGGAGCACCTGCAGGCAATGGGTCCTCCATCCCAGCAGGAGCCAGAGCAGACTCAGCCGATGCCTGCACCTGAGGATCCAGCACAGGTGAGGCCCCTTCAGACTCAGGCCCTAGCCCCGGCTCTGCTGGTTCTGGAGGCGGGGAATCCTGTGCAGGCTGGGATCCCTCAGGTTCAGCATCTGAGTCTGAATCCCAGGCCATCACAGGGTTAAACAAGACAGGGTTACAAAACATGGACCCCATTATACCAAAGGAAAGCGACTTCTCCTCTTCTGTGGTTTCCAGCAACTGGGATTCGGAAGCATCGCTGCCTCTCACCGTGAAGGCAGAGCAGAGCCATCCTGGCTAGGAGCCATAGATGGCCCTCTCCCCTTCTGTGAATTTGTCCCATTAAGTTGGTTGCCATCACTGCCTCCTGTGGGAGGGAGTTCCATAGTTTAACTGTGTGAAGAAGTCCTTCCTTTTACCTGATCTGAATCTTCCAACATTAAGAATATAAGAGGTGCCCGCTGGATCAGTGGGGGCGGGAAACCTCCTGCCTGGGAGCCAGATGAGGCCGTCCCTCCAGGTCGCTCTTCTTGGGCCTATTCCCAGGCCACACCCCCTTCCTCAGGCACACCCCTCCCCAGGCCACGCCCCTTGTCACTTTGCAATCTTGCATGGGTGCTCTTTGCCTTGGTGGGACGCTTCTGGCCTGCCTGGATGAAGGATCGAGAGCAGTCAATGGTTGGGTGTAGAAACCAGCCTATCATAGGAAAGTAAAATTCCCACGCATTGTCCCTGCCAGCCACTGGGATGTGGCCCCCAGAAGGCCACTTAGAAGCAAATGCGGCCCTCTGGCTCAGAATCTTTCCCCAGCTCAGATGACACGGGATAGGAACTGCAAGATGCCCTATTGAGAGCCAGTGTGGTGTAGTGGTTAAGAGCGGTGGATTCGTAATCTGGTGAACCGGGTTCGCTTCCCCGCTCCTCCACATGCAGCTGCTGGGTGACCTTGGGCTAGTCACCCTTCTCTGAAGTCTCTCAGCCCCACTCACCTCACAGAGTGTTTGTTGGGGGGGGAGGAAGGGAAAGGAGAATGTGAGCCGCTTGGAGACTCCTTCGGGGAGTGATAAAGCGGGATATCAAATCCAAACTCTTCTTCTTCTATTGCCAAATGATATTGTTTCCTGCTGAAAGAAAGCCACCAACCTCTCTCCACCCGTGCCAAGCCTGCATTGGTGATGATCATAGAGTCAAAGAATTGCAGAGTTGTCCTGTGGGATGTGATAAGTACAACATTCCTTGTTTTCCTAGAGTGGACATGCGGGGGAATGTTTGGTCCAGCCAGTTGAAAACTTCCTGTTTCCTACTGGCTGGGACATATTTCCTTTGCATGTGACTAGAGGTGGGCGTGACCTTACCTGTCCAGGTGACAAAAGGACAAGCCACCTGTCAGGAATGCTTTGATGGAGTTTCCTGCTTTGCAGGGGGTTGGACTGGATGGCCCTTGGGGTCTCTTCCAACTCTAGGATTCTATGATTCTAAGTCACGAAGCACTCTCTCTCTTTTACTTCCTCCATCGTTGGAGCAGCTTTTTAGCTAGAGATGCTCTGTTGGCTTCCAGCAGAGGACACTGGGATTATCCGCATATGGGATAGATCCACATGTACTTTGTAACTAAGTCTGCCTTCAGCGATCCAACTGTGAATTGAATGTGAGTAAACTACTTTTATTTACTTTAAACAAGATGGTGGTGTGTTTATTCTTTTCAGAGGGATATAAGGGAACGTACCAGGAATCTAATATTGAGAGGCTTACACAAGCCTGCAACCAGCTATCTGCTGTGCATTTAAAAGGGGAATGTGAAACTCTGCTAAGTAAAGGAACTTGCTAGCACAAGTTAGGAAGGATGTTAATAAACAATATACCTTATTTTTCGCTCCATAAGATGCACCTGAACATAAGACACACCTAGTTTTTAGAGGAGGAAAGAGGGAAAGCCCTGTTTTTTTGAGGATCAGCTCAAAGTGGTGCAGCTTCTTTTGCAAAGGGAAAAGCCCTGCTTTTTTGAGGATCAGCTCAAAGTGGTGCAGCTTCTTTTGCAAAGGGAAAAGCCCTGCTTTTTTGAGGATCAGCTCAAAGTGGTGCAGCTTTTTTTGCAAAGGGAAAAGCCCTGTTTTTTTTAGGATCAGCTCAAAGTGGTGCAGCTTCTTTTTCAAAGAGGAAAAGCCCCGTTTTTATGGAGTTCAATTCATAGTTTGCAGCTTCTAGTCCTACAGAAAAGGGAGCCATTTCTACAGTTTCCAGACAGATAATCTAATCAGCCAGTCACATGTCGCTGGAGAAACAAACAGCCTCCCTCTGCATTCAACAACGGAGGCCTGGGCAAGGGGGCGGGGCTGGAAAGGGAACCTTATCTCTCTCCCAATCGCTTGCTAAACAGCTGTTCAGCGGCTTCCTTTCAACACCCTCTTCTCTCTTTGTAAAAAAAAAGAGCACAATGTGCTTTTGGCCCCTAGGCAATTTGGCTCCAGGGACCACACATTCGCTCCATAAGATGCACAGACATTTCCCCTTACTTTTTAGGAGGAAAAAAGTGCGTCTTATGGAGCGAAAAAATACGGTATGTTCTCCTGCCTCCCTGAACATTCCCACAAGTTCAACCCCCTGCAGTGCAGGAACCTCATCTAAAACATCCATGACAGATGCTGTACAGAAGAAGGCGTGATGCTTCTCTCAGGATAGGAAATGGCAGGTTTTGCTGTTTTTAAGTGTTTATTCAGTTTTCTTTACCATAGGCATAGGCACTGGTTTTCAAGACATTTCGAAACAGAGTCTTTACAGCGGTTCACGTTGTCCACTGTTAATATTTGTCTGGTTCCGAAGCCTTCCATGTCCTCCATGGATGTGGCCTTTTTCCCCTTTCTTTTTTTTAAAGAACTTGTAGCCATTGACAGTTGCCTCCAAATAATGAAGCCTGGAGTGACGCCATTGAAGAGACAATGTGGAATGTAAAAGGCAATTTAAGAGTCTTTTAATAGCTTCGACTTGCGACTTCACCTCATCCTCCCTCCAGGATAACACATTTCCCCCAAACCCCTGACTGGTAGAATATAATTGCATTTGCTTTGGTGGCATTTATACTGTTTTGCCTCTCGGATTAGGAACATCCACGTGGGGGATTTCATCTGATTAACAGATAGCCATTTGTCACACAAGCCAAGCAGGGCATTGCAATCTCCCAAATGAAAGGATTTGAGGAAGCAAAAATGCAGATAATGTTTTTTGTCAGGATTGTCATATAGGCAGAATGGGTGCAGCTAAATTGATCGGTTACAGTGCGGGGGGGGGGAACCCCATACATAAAGATCTACCCTTTTTTTCTTGCTACATCAGCACAGAGAAACATCAAAAGCAAAATTGACAGGCAGAAAGCGTTATGAGCAGCCATCCAATCTATATCCTATTTCTAAATTTGTGTGGATGTTCATCTGTGTGAGAGCTTCTCATGATTGGAGCAAACGAAGCTCTAAGCGACATGTAAAATATAAGCGGAGAAAGAATAGCCTATGTTTTTTATTTGCAGAAAGCAAAAGACATAAACTAGGAAGGCACAGGTTTAGGTGAGCAATCATAGAATCGTAGAATTGTAGGGGGGGTCCCAAGGGTCATCTAGCCCAACCCCTCTGCAATGCAGGAATCATAGCTATGAGAGAGAGCAGTTGCCATGTGTTGGTATGGCAGCGCTTCTCAGCCGTTGGTTGTGGGTGGTTTTGGTTGCCTCTCTTCAAAAAGGATATTGCAGGGTCCAGAAAAGAGGAACCAACATGATCAAGAGCAGGGGTAGGCAACCTAAGGCCCGGGGGCTGGATCTGGCCCAATCGCCTTCTCAATCCGGCCCACGGACGGTCCAGGAATCAGCATGTTTTTACATGAGTACAATGTGTGCTTTTATTCAATTGGAAAAGTCCAGATTGGAAACGGAACTTTTAGAACCAAAAGTTAAAAATTTGTCGAGAATGTACAATTTGCTGCTGGAATGGCATACGCAGGATGAATTTGTAAAATCTGCAATGATAGATTGGGCTAAAGATGTTGGACACAACATTATGATGGCGGACTGGGAAAGACTATGGAGGACAGGAATAAAATTTACTGCCTGCAACTTGTTAAGAGAAAACATTATGAAGATGATATACAGATGGTATCTGACCCCAGTAAAGCTCGCCAAAATCTATCATTTGAAGGACAATAAGTGTTGGAAGTGTGAGAAATCGGAAGGAACATTTTATCATATGTGGTGGAGCTGCCCGAGGTTGAAGGTATTCTGGGAAATGATATATAATGAATTGAAAAGAGTGTTTAAAAACACATTTGTAAAGAAACCAGAGTCCTTCTTGCTCGGAATGGTAAACCAAGAGATACCAAAAGAAGATCACACTTTCTTCATGTATGCCACAACAGCAGCAAGAATACTGATTGCGAAATATTGGAAGACAAAGGATTTACCGACCTTGGAAGAATGGCAGATGAAATTGATGGACTATATGGAACTCGCCGAGCTGACCGGTAGACTCCGCGACCAGAGGGAAGAAGCAGTGGAAGAAGATTGGAGAAAATTTAAAGATTATCTTAAAAAATATTACAAAATGTAAAATGAAATAATGCCGAAGATATAATAGCTTACAGATTAAATTTTAGTTTAGAGAATTATTAATCAAGAAGTTATAAGATTGTTAAGTAGATTTATGTGTTTGTTTGTTTTTTTTAATTTAAGTAGATATTGGAATTTGATGTATAAGAATTAAAACAAGTGAAATTAGATAAGGAAGATTAAAAATAGTATTAATGAATTAGGGATGCAAAAGGGTGAGAGTGAAAATAGAATAAGAATGTTTAAGAAAGAATTTTAAAGAATGGATTTAAATATAACGTCAAAATGGGAAATGAAATTGCCAATAGAAATAATTGATAAATGAAGCACAGAAGGATAGACAGGAGGAAGTCAATGTAAAATGTTAAGGAAAATAGAAAAGGAAGTTTATAGATTTTTTGTTAAGTGTAGTGTAGTATTGTTTTAGTATGTTAGGTTTGTTTATGTGTGTGTTTGAATTTATTTGTGTTTTAAAAACCAATAAATATTATTTGAAAAAAAAAAGAGTTCCAAAATCCAAAAAAACAAAAAAAACAAAAAAAAAAAACAATGTGTGCTTTTATTTAAAATGCATCACTGGGTTATTTGTGGGGCCTGTCTGGTGTTTTGACATGAGTAGAATGTGTCCTTTTATTTAAAATGCATCTCTGGGTTATTTGTGAGGCCTGTCTGGTGTTTTGACATGAGTAGAATGTGTCCTTTTATTTAAAATGCATCTCTGGGTTATTTGTGAGGCCTGTCTGGTGTTTTGACATGAGTAGAATGTGTCCTTTTATTTAAAATGCATCTCTGGGTTATTTGTGGGGCCTGCCTGGCGCTTTTACATGAGTACAATGTGTGCTTTTATTTAAAATGCATCTCTGGGTTATTTGTGAGGCCTGTCTGGTGTTTTTACATGAGTAGAATGTGTCCTTTTATTTAAAATGCATCTCTGGGTTATTTGTGGGGCCTGCCTGGTGTTTTGACATGAGTAGAATGTGTCCTTTTATTTAAAATGCATCTCTGGGTTATTTGTGAGGCCTGTCTGGTGTTTTGACATGAGTAGAATGTGTCCTTTTATTTAAAATGCATCTCTGGGTTATTTGTGAGGCCTGTCTGGTGTTTTGACATGAGTAGAATGTGTCCTTTTATTTAAAATGCATCTCTGGGTTATTTGTGGGGCCTGCCTGGCGCTTTTACATGAGTACAATGTGTGCTTTTATTTAAAATGCATCTCTGGGTTATTTGTGAGGCCTGTCTGGTGTTTTTACATGAGTAGAATGTGTCCTTTTATTTAAAATGCATCTCTGGGTTATTTGTGGGGCCTGCCTGGCGCTTTTACATGAGTACAATGTGTGCTTTTATTTAAAATGCATCTCTGGGTTATTTGTGGGGCCTGCCTGGCGCTTTTACATGAGTAGAATGTGTGCTTTTATTTAAAATGCATCACTGGGTTATTTGTGGGGCCTGTCTGGTGTTTTGACATGAGTAGAATGTGTCCTTTTATTTAAAATGCATCTCTGGGTTATTTGTGGGGCCTGCCTGGCGCTTTTACATGAGTAGAATGTGTGCTTTTATTTAAAATGCATCTCTGGGTTATTTGTGAGGCCTGTCTGGTGTTTTTACATGAGTAGAATGTGTCCTTTTATTTAAAATGCATCTCTGGGTTATTTGTGGGGCCTGCCTGGCGCTTTTACATGAGTAGAATGTGTCCTTTTATTTAAAATGCATCTCTGGGTTATTTGTGGGGCCTGCCTGGCGCTTTTACATGAGTAGAATGTGTGCTTTTATTTAAAATGCATCTCTGGGTTATTTGTGGGGCCTGTCTGGTGTTTTGACATGAGTAGAATGTGTCCTTTTATTTAAAATGCATCTCTGGGTTATTTGTGGGGCCTGTCTGGTGTTTTGACATGAGTAGAATGTGTCCTTTTATTTAAAATGCATCTCTGGGTTATTTGTGGGGCCTGCCTGGCGCTTTTACATGAGTAGAATGTGTGCTTTTATTTAAAATGCATCTCTGGGTTATTTGTGAGGCCTGTCTGGTGTTTTTACATGAGTAGAATGTGTCCTTTTATTTAAAATGCATCTCTGGGTTATTTGTGGGGCCTGCCTGGCGCTTTTACATGAGTAGAATGTGTGCTTTTATTTAAAATGCATCTCTGGGTTATTTGTGGGGCCTGCCTGGTTCTTTTACATGAGTACAATGTGTGCTTTTATTTAAAATGCATCTCTGGGTTATTTGTGGGGCCTGCCTGGTGCTTTTATTTAAAATGCATCTCTGGGTTATTTGTGGGGCCTGCCTGGCGCTTTAACATGAGTAGAATGTGTGCTTTTATTTAGAATGCATCTCTGGGTTATTTGGGGGGCATAGGAATTCGTTCATTTTTCCGCTTCAAAATATAGTCCGGCCCACCACATGGTCTGAGGGACAGTGGACCAGCCCACGACTGAAAAAGGTTGCTGACCCCTGATCAAGAGGGTGGAACAACTTCTCTAGGAGGAAAAGTTGCAGCACTTGGGGCTTTTTAGTTTAGAGAAAAGGAGAGGAAGAGGCAACATGATAGAAGTTTATAAGGGGAAAAGGTAAAGGTAAAGGACCCCTGGAGGGACCCAGGTGGCGCTGTGGGTTAAACCACAGAGCCTAGGGCTTGCTGATCAGAAGGTCAGCGGTTCGAATCCCTGCGACGGGGTGAGCTCCCGTTGCTCGGTCCCTGCTCCTGCCCACCTAGCAGTTTGAAAGCATGTCAAAGTGCAAGTAGATAAATAGGAACCGCTCTGGCAGGAAGGTAAATGGCATTTCCGTGCGCTGCTCTGGTTTGCCAGAAGCGGCTTAGTCATGCTGGCCACATGACCTGGAAGCTGTACGCCAGCTCCCTCGGCCAATAAAGCGAGATGAGCGCCGCAACCCCAGAGTCGGTCACGGCTGGACCTAATGGTCAGGGGTCCCTTTACCTTTACCTTTTAAAGGACCCCTGGATGGTTAAAGTCCAGTCAAAGTCGACTAGGGGGTTGCAGCGCTCATCTCACTTCAGGCCGAGGGAGCTGATGTTTGTCCACAGACAGCTTTCCGGTTCATGTGGCCAGCAGGACTAAACTGCTTCCGGCGCAACAGAACACTGTGACGAGTGCCAGAGTGCACGGAAACGCCGTTTACCTTCCCACCGCAGCGGTACCTATTTATCTGCTTGCACTGGTGTGCTTTCGAACTGCTAGGTTGGCAGGAGCTGGGACAGAGCAACCGGAGCTCACTCTGTCGCGGGGATTCGGACCGCCGTCCTTCCAATCGACAAGTCTAAGAGGCTCAACCACAGCCCAACCTGGTATGCCCCGTGTAGGACCTTAAGGTCCACAAATAACAACATTTTGGAGGTCCTGAGCCACAAGGATGCTAGGCTGGCCTCAACTAGGGCCAGGGCCTTCTCAATACTGGCCCCGACTTGGTGGAACGGTCTGTCACAAGAGACCAGGGCCCTGCGGGATTTGGCATCTTTCCGCAGGGCCTGCAAGATGGAGCTGTTCCGCCTGGCCTTTGGGTTGGGTTCAGTTTAACCCTGATGTTTCATTCCTTTATGGTTTGATTGGTGGGGTACTTAAAAATGAGGCCGCATTTTAAACTTTAAATCATATTTTAACCTGCATTTTAATTGATTGTTTTGTATGTTCTGTTGTGATTTTATGTGTGTTAGCCGCTCTGAGCCCGGTCTTGGCTGGGAAGGGCGGGGTATAAATAAAAATTCATTATTATTTATTATTATTATTATTATTATTATTATTATTATTATTATAACTATGATGCCTTGCATGGAGAAAAGCCCCCCCCCCATAACACTAGAACGATTCAGGATAAATAAAAGGAAGTCATTCTTCATGCAGCACATTGTTAAACTATGGAACTTACCCACACAGGAGGCAGTTATAGCCACCAGCTTTGATAGCGTTAAAAGTTGATTAGACAAATTCACGGAGGAGGGAGCTATCCCTTGCTACTAGCAATGCTTCTGAATAGCAGCCGCATGAAACCCAAGGAGGGGAGAGGGCTCTTGTGCTCGGATCCTACTTGGGAGTTTCCCATGGGGGCATCTGGTTGGCCACTGTGAGATCAGGATGCTGGACGAGATGGGACATTGGCCTCATCCAGCACCCTCCTCTTAAGTTCTTGACTTTCTTTGGTGATGTTAAGCAGGAAGGAAGCGGGGACTGCAAGACTGGGAAAATGAGCAGGAAGAGGGGTTGCTGCTCTTTTCAGGCCTGTGTGCGCATTTGCTGGGGCTGATGGGAGTTGTAGTCCAAAAAGCATATGGAGGGCACCAGGTTGGGGAAGAGCGTTCTAGGCAAGACTAAATTTGCTAACTGGGGAAGCACACACACCTTGCCGGCAGGCTTTGCTTTATCACCGGTAGTTTGTAGCCGGGGGGGGGGGGGGAAAGTCCAGATATAAATCAGTCGAGGTAATTTAAATAAAGCAATTAACACGGAAAACTGCAGTCAGAACAGCAGAAGCCGTAGATCAGGCTTCCAGAAGCACAATAAAATATTCTCCTTACTCAAGGAGGGATGTGGAATTAATCACATTTTGATGAGCTAAAGCATCACTTAATGACATAATACACCCTTTTGGGTGCCTGCACACTTAAGTGAAACCAGTTTGGTATTAGCTCTGCTCTCAAGACGTTTCAGAGGATAATTGCATCGGGTTTTGCAGCTTTACAAGGTGCTGAATGTATAATCCATGGGGCTTTTCTCTGGACTAGGGACCTAATGAGAGAGAGAGAGAGAGAGAGAGAGAGAGAGAGAGAGAGAGAGAGAGAGAAGAGGGAGGGAGGGAGGGAGGGAGGGAGGTCGGACCCTCTCCACAAAGTGCCCCAAATTGGCTTCTAGTCCATCCAAGCTTTTCACTGCTGAGTTTCTGCCATAATGGCCACACTTTGGGTTAAATAGAGTCTCCTTCTTCTGGGCTTTAAAACTGAGTCAGAGGTAGATCTTGGCCCAAGGAAAGGAAGAGCTCTAGATGGCTTTCCCACAGAACAAAGTAGAGCCATAGTGACGTGTTTTTTGGGGGGGGAGGGGCGCGTGATATATTTTAAATTTGCTCGTGTCCGTTTGCTGAAAAACAACACTGCTCAGTGGGGAAATGAACAGAGGAGCATTTGAATTGTGTTATGGCAATGGAGTTCTCCTGCAGAGCCAGGACACAAGCCAAAGGATTCAAATTGCAAGAAAGGAGATTCAGACTAAATATTAGGAAGGTAAGTGCCATCTGTTAAACCACAGAGCCTAGGGCTTGCCGATCAGAAGGTCGGCTGTTCGAATCCCCGCGACGGGGTGAGCGCCCGTTGCTCGGTCCCAGCTCCTGCCAACCTAGGCAGTTCGAAAGCAAAGTGCAAGTAGATAAATAGGTACCGCTGCAGCAGGAAGGTTATGGCATTTCCGTGCGCTGCTCCGGTTCGCCAGAAGCGGCTTAGTCATGCTGGCCACATGGCCCGGAAGTTGTACGCTGGCTCCCTTGGCCAGTAAAGCGAGATGAGCGCCGCAACCCCAGAGTTGTCCACAACTGGACCTAATGGTCAGAGGTCCCTTTACCTTTAAATAATAATAATAATAATAATAATAATAATAATTTATTATTTATACCCCGCCCATCTGGCTGGGTTTCCCCAGCCACTCTGGGCGGCTTTCAACAGAACATTAAAATACAATAATCTATTAAACATTAAAAGCCTCCCTAAACAGGGCTGCCTTCAGATGTCTTCTAAAGGGCTGGTAGTTGCTGTTCTCTTTGTTGTTTCTTTTAACCCCTCTGACTGTTATTAATTATATATATGTATATAGCTGGGGTGTTCTGTGACAGAAACTCTCTTCACTGCACACCTCAGTCCCGGAGGCTCGTCTGGGTGCTCTGTCCCTTCCTTTTGAACTCGCTGGGACACCTAGTCACAGGGGTTTTCCTGTCCAGCCAACGTGTTATGGGTTTGCGCTATGCTTTGGGCTTGTGGTTTCAAAATACCTCTCAGCTTCCAGTATTAGGCCTCTGCCTCCACAGATCCTTTTACTGCACCAGTCAGCTACTACCTTAGCTACTGTGTTGCCTTACTAAGGTTTCACCCCACTTGCCCCTCCTGAGTCCAAACTCTGAGGCACAAACTATCCCTATTTGCCTGGATGTTTTGCCTCTTCCCTGAGTTTACCTCTTCATACGCACACATACACCGCTGGACCACACAAACCACAATTTCATCCGGGTTTATTAAACGTAAGTTTTTATTTCAAACAGAACATAACTTGTCAGTAGTTTATTCTTTCAGTTTCCTTTTTCAAAACATCAACATATTCAGGTTATCAACCTGTATTTTCTTCTAACCTAGCCTAACCTAGCCTACCCACCACTATCCTGGTCCCCACTCCCTCTCCTTCCAGTCACCACTCACTCCCGCCCTCTTCTCAACTGTCACAACCGCCTTCCCTTCCTTTTAAGCTCGGGATGGTCCCGCCCCTAAAGGATGGTCTGTCACTCAAATTGAAGGGGGGGGAATTAACTCTTTTTGAACCTGTATTCCACCACATTTCATGGCCAATCCGTCACACCTCCCTAAACAGGGCTGCCTTCAGATGTCTTCTAAAGGTCTGGTAGTTGTTGTTCTCTTTGACCTCTGATGGGAGGGCGTTCCACAGGGCGGGTGCCACTACCGAGAAGGCCCTCCGCTTGGGTCCCTGTAACTTGGCTTCTCGTAGTGAGGGAACCGCCAGAAGGCCCTCGGCACTGGACCTCAGTGTCCGGGCTGGACGATGGGGGTGGAGACAGTGCCATCTGACAGTGCAATGGACGTCCTTGGAAGGTGGTGGACTCTCCTTGGTTGGTGGTCTTTAAGCAAAGGTTAAAGAGATTCCTTAGACGCGATTCCTGCATTGCAGAGGGTTGGCCTAGATGGCCTTTGGGAGTTCCTTCCAATTCTACAATTCTACGATTCTACAACTTAGACTAAACTTAGAGAAGGACTTGCTGAAGGAAAGAGCTGCTCAGTAATGGAGGAGGCAGCCTCGGTTAGGGCTCTTTAAGCAAAAGGCTGGGTAGCCACCTGCCAGGGATGTTGCAGCAGTGGTCCCTGGCAGCTGGCAGTGGGCTGGACTAGATGGCATCTGAGGGACCCTTCGAGGGCCAACATCCTCTGGCCCTCCACCAGCACAGCACCACCCTGATCACACTGACGCCTGGTGGGGAGAGGCTGGCTCATTGACTTCCTGTTGAGCAAATCAAGACAAAGGGGAAGGGGGGGCACCCATGATTAAATAAAGGCAGAGTCTGAACAGAGCTTGTGTCATCCCCAGAAAGAGGCTGACTGGAGGAGCGCCCTCTTGGCCAAGCACAGAGTAAGTGTCCTGATCTCTCCTTGTCACAGCAAGCGGCAGCCTTTCAGGACAGATAGCAGAAAGGACTTCACACAGCACAGAGGTAATCTACGGAACTCCCTCCCACAGGAGGCAGCGAGGACCACCAGCTCGGATGGCTTCAGAAGAGGACTGCACAGAAGAAGAAGAAGAAGAGGAGTTTGGATTTGATATCCCGCTTTATCACTACCCGAAGGAGTCTCAAAGCGGCTAACATTCTCCTTTTCACTTCCTCCCCCACAACAAACACTCTGTGAGGTGAGTGGGGCTGAGAGACTTCAAAGAAGTGTGACTGCATGTGGAGGAGTGGAGACGCGAACCCGGTTCCCCAGATTACAAGTCTACAGCTCTTAACCACTACACCACACTGGCTCTCTTTAATCTCTTACCACACAGATTAATGGAGGAGGGGGCGATCAAGGGCTGCTGTCGATGGCTACCCCAGTTGGAGGCAGGACCACAGGACGGGAGAGATGATCTTGTGCTCTAATCTTGTGAGAACAGGATGCTGGATTAGATGGGCCGTTGGCCTGATCCAGCAGGCTCTCTCCCTATGCCCTGGTGTCTCTTTTGCTTAATCTGATGTTGTCCGGCTCCTCTCCTCCCCACCACCACACCCCGCTTTGCCCCCGCAGCTTGAGTTGCCTCTCCCCAACCGGCCTTTGTGATCAGGAGTCACCCTGACCCGATTTCTGAGGCTCCCCCTGTTTCTTACAGGCTGCCAGCGAAAAACGGATTAACATACACAGCGGCTCCTTTCCCTCTCCATTGTAGCAATGCGAGGAGAAGGAGAAGAAGTAAAAAAAAACCCTGCACGAATTAAATTACCAACATGCACCCGGCTAATAATAGCTAGAGCGATTTCAGCAGTGGAACAGCAGCCCCTAGAAGATCGACCAGCTCACTCATTAGCCACAATGAGGCATTCTTGGCCCAAGCTGGGCTCAAGGCTGCTGCTTTGGGGAGAGGGAGATGGGTTGGTACTCTGGAGATGCTGTGTGTGCGTTGGAGGAGGTGTGGGTAGGGGCAGTGAGAGGATCCCTGCAGGGTCCTTGATCCCAGGAGGGGGGAAGGAGCACCAGTTTGAAATGGGACAGGAGAGGAGAGAGCTCTGCCCTTCACAGTCGGAGGCAGCCATGCTTCTGAATCCCAGTTGCTGGAAGCCACAGGAGGGGAGAGGGCTCTGGTGCTCGGATCCTGCTTGTGGGTTTCCCTGCAGGCATCTATCTGGCCACTGTGATTACAGGATGTTGGACTACAGGCCCTATTATCCCTGGCTGCTGGTCCTGCTAGCTAGGGATGATGGGAGTTGTAGTCCAAAAACAGCTGGAGACCCAAGGTTGTTCTAAGGGGACCAGATATGCAAGAAGGGTCCTACGTGTGATGGCCTGGGACTCAGAACCAGAGGAGGCTCAGTCCGCATTGGATCCTCTGCCGCAGGCATCAGCTGAACCTAGTCTGGGGCCTGATCCTGAAGAGCCTCAGTCTGCTCAGGTTCCCCTGCAACAAGCACCAGCTGGGCCAATTCAGGGGCCTGAGCCTGTCCTGGCTCCAGGTGCGGAGGATACCTCATTGCCGTCAGCTGGGCCATCAGAGGCAGAGGCGGCCCCTGGGTCTAGTAACCCTCCGGCGTCTCCTGAGCTGCAGAGGCTCAGGGCTGAGAGAAGGGGGGACCTGAGTACTTGCAGGAGGAGTGCTCGCCTTCAGGCGAGGCAGGGTGGTGAGTCATCGGGGGATCGGGACCGGCCATTACCTCGGCAGAGATAAAAGGGCGGTCAGATCCCGCCCCAGGTTGCGGGAGCAACATTGCTGCTTGCCAGATCCTGCCTGTGTTCCTGTTCCTGAAAAGCTTGCTGGACTAGGCATTCCTGCCCTGCACCCTGCCTCGTCTTCATCGGACTGACCCCTCGTTGACTTCTTGGACTTCGGACTGCACTTGGACCTCGCCTCTCGCATTACCCTCTGGATCAGCACACTCCGGGAGAAATAAAAACCAAGAGTCAGGGAGGTGAGGGGCACAGGGAGGGCTTGGCTGGAGATCAAGTGCTAGAAGACTGTTGTAGGGTAATGTACAGGTAGGTAGCCGTGTTGGTCTGCTGTAGTTGAAACAAAATAAAAAAAAATCCTTCCAGTAGCACCTTAGAGACCAACTTTTTTTTTTAATAATAAACTTTATTTATCTTTAAGAATTACACAATAACACAGACCAACTAAGTTTGCTATTGTTATGAGCTTTTGTGTGAAGAAGTGCTACTGGAAGGATTTTTATTTTATTTTTTAGGGTAATGTTGTGAGGCTCTGCCTGCCTGTGTATTTGGCTCTCAGCTGCAAAGTGCTGTAAATAAACCCAATGGCTCAGCTGTTCCAGCCAGAGAAGAGGATTTATTGGGCACACACGAGCCAGCATCTGCACAAACAGACACACACTGTAAGAAAAGCTTGCTGGACTAGGCATGTGGCCCATCAAGTCCACCATCCTCTTCTTGCAGTGGCCAAAGAGAAGCTCCCAAGCAGGTCCTGGGCAGAGCAGCACACTTTTATTTATTTGTGGGGCCTGCCTGGTGTTTTTACATGAGTAGAATGTGTGCTTTTATTTAAAATGCATCTCTGGGTTATTTGTGAGGCATAGGAATTCGTTCAATTCCCCCCCAAAAAATATAGTCCGCCCCCCCACAAGGTCTGAGGGATGGTGGACTGGCCCACGGTTGAAAAAGTTTGCTGACCCCTGGGTTAGAGTCTGGATTAGGACCTGGGAGACCAGGGTTCAAATCCCCAATTCAGCCATGTGACCTTGTGGGCCAGTCACTCTCCCTCGCAACCTAATCTACCTTGCAGGGTTCTTGTGAGGATAAAAATGAAGCAGGGGGGCAGAAAAGTGTGTAGCCACCTTGAGCTCTTTGGAGAAAAGCTGGAATATAAATGCTATAAAAGATAACTGATAAATAAATAGGAAGGCCAAGTGAAGGGAAGGCCCCCCCCCCACAATCATGTTGCTTCTCCTCATGCATCTAGTGTTGCTTACTCACTGGCCTACAGAGAAGGGCTGGAGCAAACACCAGTTTTGTCCTGGACGCCACAACTGGAAGACCCACATCCTGGATATGTGGGGAGATGGGGAGGCTGGGCTGCAGCGCCTCGAGGAAACGCACCCCTTAGAGCAGGGGTAGGCAACCTAAGGCCTGGGGGCCGGATGCGGCCCAATCGCCTTCTCAATCCGACCTGCAGACGGTCCAGGAATCGGCGTGTTTTTACATGAGTAGAATGTGTGCTTTTATTTAACATGCATCTCTGGGTTATTTGTGGGGCATAGGAATTCATTCATATTATTTCCCCAAAATATAGTCCACATGGTCTGAGGGATGGTGGACCAGCCCACGGCTGAAAAAAGGTTGCTGACCCCCTGCCTTAGAGTGTCAAAGGCTACCTGCTTCTGTATTGTTGTCTCGTTGATTCCTGTGTTCAGGTTCTGGGGCTGATCTCCAACGAGCCTTTGCACTTTAACCCCTGCAGTGTTGTGAAATGCTGCTGGGCTCGCTGTCAACAGCTCAGGGTGGTGGTGGTGGTGTATATTCTATACCCCACTATTTCTTTCTTTCTTTTTTTTTAAAAAGGACATTCATCTAAACAAACCCAGATGTGCCAGTGAGCAACAGCCAGCCTTTCCACACCGCCTAGCCCTGGCAGAGGCGATGACACGCCCCTAACCCCCTCTGCTTTGCAACACCACGAAAGAGCTGCCACGAAACCGATCCGCGGGTTCGCCAAAGCGGGTTCCCCGCTCTCTTGTTCACGCGCCACACATCCACGCGCTCTCTCTCTCTCACTCACTCACTCCCCCCTCCTCCTGCATGCTTCAGCAACCTGCATTAGGATCCGTTACAGCATCAGCCTTGAGAGCAGAGCAGAGCAGAGCGAGCGAAGGGAGAGAGTCCTTAACACAGCTCCATCATTTGCCTTCGGTGGAGGCGAGCGGTGGCTGCCTCGCTCCGGGGGCCACTGGGGCGGCATCCCTTGCCACCGGCCCCAGCCTTCCCGCCCGCCCGCCTGCTCGCCTCCTCCTCCTCTTCCTCCTTCTGGCGAGGCTGACGAAAGGATGAGGAGTCATGGGCCAAGCTTGCGGCCACTCCATCCTCTGCCGGAGCCAGCAGTACCAGCCGGCGGCATCTGACTTGTGAGTGGGTCCTCCTTCCCTCGGAGTCCCTGGCCGCCGCCAGGAGTTCGGAGACTTATGGGGAATTTGGGAGGGGGGAGGGGGAGAGGGAGGCGGACGGGACCGGAGCAGCCTGGCTGGCGGAGAGTCGGGGAGAGAGAGAGAGAGAGAGAGAGGCGGAATCGGGAGGTGGAGAGAGTTGGAAGGAATGCAGGCAGTTCGGAAATAGCAACCAGGAAGAACAAAAGGCTTTGGAGAAAGAGAGAGAGAGAGAGAGAGATGGCGGGGAGGGGAGGGGCGCGCGCGCACAGAAGCGCTGGGAAGAGTGAATAGACCGAGATGGGAACGCGGAGGGGGGGAGTGGAAGGGGGGGTAAAGGGGGGGGAAGGATGATGGAATGTGGAAGGTGAAAGAGGGGGTAATTTAGAGGGTGTGTGTAGAGAGAAAAGTTCTCCCTGCAGCTGGATGGAAAGCGTTGAGCTGGACCAAAAAAAAAGCCAAGAGGGCTTTGCTCTCCTCTGGGCTGCTCCCTCGGCTGCAGGTACACCTGTCCAAGGTAGAAGGGAGTGGGGCGCGCGGCACCCCCCCCCCAAGCTGTTGTCAGGGCGACGCCGAGGGATGCTGCGCTCCGCCTGCCTTAAGAGCATCCCTGCATCCCACGCCGGCCTCCCTTGGGTACCTCTCAGCGAGCGCTGTCCGTGGTGCTGAAGGCGAAAGGTTGCGCGGAGCGCCTGCAGCGCCTGGCGAGGGGAAGGGCGAGAGGGAGGAAGCCGCTGGCTCCACGAGGGCGACTTTGCCAGGTGCGGAGACACCTGAGGATGCGGCTGGGCAGGTAGCTGGGATTCCCCTCGTTGAGCTGGGCTGCTCGTTCCTCCGGGGTTGAGTCGGTGCTGCCGGTTGTCCTGTCACTGTGATGGTCGGCTGGCCCGGGTGCAAAGAAGGCAACAGTTTGGGGTGGTGGTGGATGGGGGTAAAACGGCTTGGGTCAAGTTCTGCCTTCCGTTTCCTCCAGGATATGCTGGCGCAGGGTGTGGTGGGGGACATCCTGTGAGGGAACAGGTTGCTTGGAAAAGGAGAGCTCCCCTTGTCGTGTTGATACAGGGAACCACATTCCTCAAAGTTGGGCTGCTGCTCAAAACTAGAAATGTATGGAAAGGTTAGTGTGGATTATGAGTTATGAGTTATGGAGTTCGATCTGGGGGGGGGGTCAGTCGGATTCCCCTAAGAGTGGTCATTTAATGTTTGCAAGCATTTTAAAGTGAAATGTCATAAAGTGAAAGGTGAAAGTGGTCCAGTGAGTGGTTGCAACCTTGTGATTTTAAGCTTTGCAGCTCTTTTATCCAGAGTGCTGGACAGTTGGCACCATGTTGAGAAGAAGCCTCAGTTTGGTTATGGCTATAAACAAGGTCTCCCCCCAAGCTGGTTTTGTGTGCTCTTGGGCTAAAGGGAGGAAGACCAAGGTATTGTTATTTCTGCTTAGATTGCAGTATGTGGCTTGCCTCAGAAGAGACACATCACTTTGATGGTCTTCAACGAAGGGCAGAGGATGGAAATGGAATGCGTTACTTGCTACCCAGTGCCCTGGATCAAGAAACTTCTCCCCTCTTATCTTTAACCTGAAGGAGCAAATGCTCTTGTGATCTTCCATGAGCTGATGGTGTGGTTCACTGTGCCAGTTGAAAAGTGGAAAGGCTCAGGCCTTTGCATGTCGTGGAGTTGTACTGGTGCAACACCTAGGGAGCTGCCATGTCTCGAGTGGTGCAAACGCTCTGGTGCAAGTGTGCAAAATGGGGAGGAGGAGGGTGTGGGAAGGCACAAGTCAAAGGAGTGACAGCAGCAACTCCAGTCCTGAGCAGGACAAAACACACTTCTTGCAGGGGTGCAACCACCAATGATGGTGGCGATGATTTATTTGTTGCATTTATATCCCTCCTTTTTCTCCCAAGAGCTCAAGGTGGTCTACATAGCTCCCCCCCTTCCTAATTTAACCCCCACAACAATCCTGTGAGGTAGATTAGGCTGAGAGGCCACGACTGGCCCAAGGTCACCCAGGCCCTAGGCCTACACTCTACCCATTATGACGCACTGCCTCTTACCAAGACCCACAGGTGCAACAGACCACAGGACGCTGAGTAGGTATTGCAGCATAAAGTACAAACAGTTGCACACCAACAGCCCTATAGAATAAGACTAACATCTCTGAAGTTTTCAAGTGGTTCAGGTGACAATTTTCATAGATGGCTGAAGAAGAGCCCTGTGCTGCTCTGAAGCTTGGCAGCCTGCCAGCACAGCTAGTCCTCTAGAAGAAGGCAGGCAGGCCCCATTAAATGGTACCCACTGAAGACACTGATCAGAACCATCCTCACTATCCCTTCTATGGTGAACAGGCCTTCTGTTCACCTTCAAGAGTCTACTTTTGGTGCTATGCTTTGATACTTTGAGCTCACATGAAAGTCCTGGCTCGCCTACATCTTCCAGATAATTAGGATGACGTGCGCATTGTGGAAAATAAAGTGTGGGAAGTGGAGGCATGCCATGGTCAGGATTCTGGCAGCCATGCAAGGGGTTGTGGGAGCTGCACAAAAACCTGTTGTGTGACCTACTGTGCTAATGATGTCATCGGTGCTCTTCCGCTATTTACATAGGTCACTTAAACCAGCTGCTCTGCTTGTAGGCTCTTGTAAAGCCTTTAGGTATGGTGTCCTCTCCCCCCTCCCCCTTTATGAATATAGAAGAGCAAAACACACAGCCAGGGAATAAATAGAAACACATCAGACTGTTAAAATGACAGCTAAACTTCAAGAACCAGTTCAGCTCATGCATATATGAAGTCATCAGGAGAAGTCACTAGGCAATTTGGGGCAAGGTGTCATCAGCACGCTGATGATACCCAGATCTCTTTCTCTGTAGCATCTTAATCACAAGGGGCTGTGCAAGGCCTGGAATGGTGCCTGGACTCAGTGATGGCTGAATGAGGGCCAGTAAACAGATTTTGAATCCTGGCGAGATGGAGGCACTGTGGGAGGATGATTCCTGAGTCTGGATCAGGGGTCAGCAACCTTTTTCAACCGTGGGCCGGTCCACTGTCCCTCAGACCATGTGGTGGGTCAGACTATTTTTTTTGGGGGGGATGAACAAATTCCTATGCCCCACAAACAACCCAGAGATGCATTTTAAATAAAAGCACACATTCTACTCATGTAAAAACACCAGGCAGGCCCCACAAATAACCCAGAGGTGCATTTTAAATAAAAGGACACATTCTACTCATGTAAAAACACGCTGATTCCCAGACTGTCCGCGGGCCGGATTTAGAAGGCGATTGGGCAGCATCCGGCCCCCAGGCCTTAGGTTGCCTACCCCTGGTCTGGATAATTGGTCCATTGTCCCATGGTTGATCCTGCAGGAGTTGTGTGGCCAAAGCATACAACATGGGCTCAAAGGCTGGTTATGAAGAACACATGGCTCCCACGTTGCAAAAGCTTCACTGGTGACCTGTCTGTTTTGAGGCACAATTCAAAGTGCTGATATCTAGCCCTCTTAAGCTTAGGTCCAGGCTATCTGAAAGACTGTATTCCCTCATATGAACCTACCTGGGCTCTGAGGAAGCCCTTCTCTTGGCCTTACCACTCTCACATGGACATTTGATGGGGATGTGGAAGAGGGCCTTCTCAGAGGTGACCGCTCCCATATACCGTATTTTTCGCTCCATAAGACACACTTTTTTCCTCCTAAAAAGTAAGGGGAAATGTCTGTGCGTCTTATGGAGTGAATGTGTGGTCCCTGGAGCTGAACTACCCAGGGGCAAAAGCAGATCGTGCTTTTTTTTAAAAAAAAAGAGAGAGAAGGGGGTGTTGAAAGGAAGCCCCCTGAGCAGCTGCTCAGCAAAGGATCGGGGAGAGAGATAAGGGGGAGAGATTCCAGCCCCGCCCCCTTGCAGAGGGAGGCTGTTTCCCCAGAGACATGTGACTGGCTGATTAGATTATCTGTCTGGAAACTGTAGAAATGGCTTCCTGAAGCTGCAGAACTGTGAGTTAAACCCCATAAAACAGGGTTTTTTCCCTTTGCAAAGTAAGCTCAACAACTTTGAGCTGATCCTCAAAAAATGGGGCTTTTCTCCTTTGCAAAAGAAGCTGCAGAAATTTGAGCTGATCCTCAAAAAATGGGGCTTTTCTCCTTTGCAAAAGAAGCTGCAGAAATTTGAGCTGATCCTCAAAAAATGGGGCTTTTCTCCTTTGCAAAAGAAGCTGCAGAAATTTGAGCTGATCCTCAAAAAAATGGGGCTTTCCCCCTCTAAAAACTAGGTGCGTCCTATGGTCAGGTGCGCCTTATAGAGCGGAAAATATTGTAACTTTGGAACTCCCTCACTAGAGAAGCCAGACTGGCTCCCTCCTGGTTTTCCTTCTACCAACAGGTGAAGGCAGTTTTATTCCAGCAGGTCTTTGGGAACTGACTGCATTTTAAGGAAAGGGGGTTTAAAGAGTGCTGTGCTGATTTTTATTATCTGTACTTCAATAGCTTTGAATTTTTTATTTATTGTTTTAATTCTTTTAACGGTACTGTTTGATATATTTTAAGCTATTTGTGTTTTACTTGTGTGGCTATGGTTTGTGGAAGCCGCCTTGAGTCCTGGTTTGGGTGAAAGCTGAGATATTATTATTATTATTATTATTATTATTATTATTATTAGCTTTGAGGAGGTGCTCTCTCTTGGCAGAAAGTTGTGTTGGCATAATGGTGTTATAAGAGGCTCATGAATTACGATCCTCAGACAGCAGCAAAAGTGTGTCTTCTTGGCAGATTTATACCGAAACTGACACTCATACGGATCTTAATATAGGGATAATCTTCATGGAACACGCATGCAGCATCAAAATAGAGACATCCATTGCTGCAATGGGGAGTAGCCCGGCAAAAAATGTCTACATTTCTTTGGTTTGAGAGTATTAGCTAATTTATTCTAACCATGACTAAACTCTCTTTCACACACAAAACATACACATGAGGAGAGGCATAGATAGCTCTCAGATCACCTCCTTAAATCTGCTCTTTTCTGGGCTAAACATCCCCAAACCCCTTCAACCGTTCCTCATAGGGCTTGGTTTCCAGACCTTTTTATCATCTTGACCACCCGCCTCTGCGCGCTTTCTAGCTTGTCAACACCCTCCTTAAGCTGTGGGGCAGGGCGAGGTTTTAGTCTCAGGAGAAGAGGGCCCATATCTCTAGGCTCTCCCCGCTCCAGGGGCGTACCCAGGATCAAAACTAGGGGGGGGGGCAAGCCATGGTCGTTCAGGTTTGCTTTGAACGGATGCTGATCATTTTTGCTTCTAGGGGTGGGGGCAGCTGCCTTCTAGGGGGGGGAGATGCCCCCCCTGCCCCCCCTTGGGTACGCCCATGCCCCGCTCCATCCAAATGTTGGAGCGCGCTGCCCACTTTCTGTGCACAAGCCTTGAGGCCATCGGTGCAACTCTTTCGGTGTCTCTTTCGCACGGTGCTGCTAGTCTCCCTGCCTTGCAAATGAAAACCCACTGAAACCATTTTCAAAAATCATATGCTGGCTACTGAAACAGGGTGTCTCCCAGGCTCTTGCAGCCAGCAGCCTGGCAATATTAAACAACCAGCCCGAGGTGTTTTGTGCTCTGAGTCTTGATCTGCTTATTCACCCCCAGCGGCTGCTGGATGGAAGTAGGTCACGCGCTGTATGAGTTGGATCGTGTCTTCCTCTGCACTCATTGCATGGCCATTGCAGGACACCCAACAATTGCTCCTCTGCCTTCCATTGACTGGCCTTTTGTCCCCACTTAAAGGTCAAGGTAAAGGGACCCCTGACCATTAGGTCCTGTCGCAGACGACTCTGGGGTTGTGGCACTCATCTCGTGTTACTGGCCGAGGGAGCTGGCGTACAGCTTCCGGGTCATGTGGCCAGCATGACTAAGCCGCTTCTGGCAAACCAGAGCAGCGCACAGAAATGCCGTTTACCTTCTCGCCGGAGCGGTACCTATTTATCTACTTGCACTTTGCTTTCGAACTGCCAGGTTGGCAGGAGCAGGGACCGAGCAATGGGAGCTCACCCCGTCGCAGGGATTTGAAACACCGACCTTCTGATTGGCAAGCCCTAGGCTCTGTGGTTTAACCCACAGCGCCACCCATGTCCCCACTTAGTAAACCCTTCCTTCCTTCCTTCCTTCCTTCCTTCCTTCCTTCCTTCCTTCCTTCCTTTCTGTATATTTATTTACTTATCATGTTTCTATCCCCACCTTTTCCTCCAAGGAACTTAAGGTGGGGCACATGGTTCTTCTCACAACATCCCTGTGAGGTAGGACAGGCTGAAAGGCTGCGGCTGCCCCTCCAGGTCCACCCATTGAGCTTCATCACCAAATGAGAATTAGAACCCTGGCCTCCCATGGTCGTAGTTCCCATTTCATCATCACAACAACCCTGTGAGGTAGGCCACGCTGAAAGGCAGCCACTGGCCCAAGCTGACCCAGTGAGTTTTATGGCCAAGAGGGAATCTGAACCCTGTTCTCTCAGGTCCTATTCTGACACCACTGCATCATTATTTTCTGTGGGCCCAGGTGGACTCCTACCTAACCAATAGAGGAGAGGACACTTAATCTGAAAAAGTAGGGTACGGTGTTCTCCATTAGCCTTGAGGTTGTTGCAGGCACAGCCAGTACAGATGCCTGATTTACCCAGGAGTAAAGTTTCATACAATGGTTTTGCTTGGTCATCTCTGTTAATGAAAATGTGGTGTGATTTTGTTTGTTTGTTTTGCAATGAATTCTAATGCATGGTGAAGGTTAGGATCTGTATAATGCAATAAGGCTTGTCCCCATTTACCACTTGGAATCATAGAGTTGGAAAAGACTCTAAGGATCATCTAGTCCAACCCTCTGCAATGCAGGAATATGCAAGGGTCGAACCTGCAACCTTGGTATTATCAAGGGATGCGGGTGGTGCTGTGGTCTAAACCACGGAGACTCTTGGGCTTGCCAATCGGAAGGTCGGTGGTTCGAATCCCCGCGATGGAGTGAGCTCCCATTGCTCTGTCCCAGCTCCTGCCAACCTAGCAGTTCGAAAGCACGTCAAAGTGCAAGTACATAGGTACCGCTCCGGCAGAAAGGTAAACGGCATTTCCATGCACTCTGGTTTTTGTCACAGTGTTCCGTTGCACCAGAAGCCGCTTAGTCATGTTGCCCACATGACCCGGAAAGCTGTCTGTGGACAAATGCTGGCTCCCTCAGCCTGAAAGTCAGATGACTTAACCGTCCAGGGATCCTTTACCTTTTTTTACCTTGGTATTATCAACATGATATTACATTTTCAACAACAAAATGGTATTACATTTTCCCAGTAGTAATGTACGGAAGTGAGAGCTGGACCATCAAGAAGGCTGATCGCCGAAGAATTGATGCTTTTGAATTATGGTGCTGGAGGAGACTCTTGAGAGTCCCATGGACTGCAAGAAGATCAAACCTATCCATTCTGAAGGAAATCAGCCCTGAGTGCTCACTGGAAGGACAGATCCTGAAGCTGTGGCTCCAAGACTTTGGCCACCTCATGAGAAGAGAAGACTCCCTGGAAAAGACCCTGATGTTGGGAAAGATGGAGGGCACAAGGAGAAGGGGACGGCAGAGGATGAGATGGTTGGACAGTGTTCTTGAAGCTACCAACATGAGTCTGACCAAACTGTGGGAGGCAGTGGAAGACAGGAGTGCCTGGCGTGCTCTGGTCCATGGGGTCACAAAGAGTCGGACACGACTAAACGACTAAACAACAACAACAACAAATTATCAACACCATGCTCTAACCAACAGAGCTATCCAGGCTCCCTTGATGTCTTCATCATCTGTAAGAGCATAAGAGCCTTCTGGATCAGGCCGGTGGTTCATCTAGTCCAGCATCCTCTTCTCACAGCGGCCAACCATTTGCCTGTGGGAAATCCCCCAAGCAGGATTTGAGCACAAGAGCATCTCTCCCCTCCTGCGGTTTCCAGCAACTGGCATTCAGAACATAGCTGTCAACTTTCGGATTTGAAAATAAGGGATGCAGCGAGGGTGGTGCAATGGCACCAAGTAGCCTCGCCACCCTGCGCTCCAGAGGCTGCACGCGAACGGGAGAGTGAAAGAGCGAGTGCATAGACAGCAGGCAGGCTGGCTGTCTGGTTGGGCGTGAGGGTCTGGCTGCACAAGGCATGCAAGCTCCGCCCCCAGTCGGTCTCAGACTCCTTATTGGCAGCCGAGCAATGCAGCTGAGGAGCCTCCCTGGCTGGCAGGGAG
The DNA here is from genome assembly GCA_034642065.1 of Darevskia nairensis. Lineage (NCBI taxonomy): Eukaryota > Metazoa > Chordata > Lepidosauria > Squamata > Lacertidae > Darevskia > Darevskia nairensis. Next base: position 94,494 of record JAWWNI010001039.1, read on the forward strand.
GGAGAGGAGATGCTTCCTTTGAAATCCGGGAAATTTAAGGGATATCAACAATCCGGGATAGCAGCGGGAAACGGCATTGGAATAAGGGAGTTTCCCACCAAAAAAGGGAGGGTTGGCAGCTATGATTCAGAAGCATCGCTGCCTCCGACTGTGGAGGGCAGAGCATTGCCATCAGGGCTAGAAGCCATCAATAGCCCTCTCCTCCTCCTCCATGAATTTCTCCCATCCTCTTTCATGCCATGCAAATTGGTGTCCCTCACTGCCTCCTGTGGGAGGGAGTTCCGTAGTTTAACCATGCAGTTTCTTTATCTGTCCTGAGTTTCCCAGCATTCGGCTTCATTAGGTGCCCAAGAGTTCACCCACGGCCTCACAGAAGTCTGCTTTGAAGATGCTTCCTTCTATTGATATAGACACATCCTTGATATTCTGTCAATCCCTTCATTTCTTCCTTTCTCTGCTTGACTGACGGGATGAGAGAGAGGGGGGGGACATCTGTGGGATGGGATGCTGAAATATCGGTTGACATGGCGTGATAAAAGGAACATAATATCAAGGCAGCTTATCATGTATTTATGCAGCATGGAGGCACATCTTATCAGAGCAATTATGCTTAATAAATGAGTTGCAAGACAACAGAGACCCCAGAGTGAATAATTGCCTTATTGGGCCAATACCCAGAGCTAGTTTAAGGTTTGACTGCTTTGCTTACATAGGAAACTAGAAATTCACCGGAACGTAAGTGATGGAAACACAGCTCTTTCAAGCTTTCAAGAATTGGTTTTTTTGGGGGGGAGGGGGGAGAACAGTTATTGTCCCATACTTTGTTCACAGGCCGTGACTGACAGCGTGTCAAAAAACCCAGAGGGGTTTTCCTAGAATAGCAAAAGAGGAAGAAAGGCAGGGGGGGGAGGGATCATTTTGGGTCTGCTCTCCCTGGGATATTGCAAAGCCGCCTGGGTGAGGAGGGAGACCAAAATGTCTCCCACAAGGCCTCAGGGTGATTTAGGTCTGTGAAAAGAGTACAGAGGACTGACAAAAGATTTTTTAAAAAGCCAAATGTCCAAAGAGGAACATGGTCTAAGCCCAAATAAAGAACCCTAGAAGAAAAAGGAACTGTTTAGATCTTTTTTAGTTTAGAGAAAAGGCAAGTATTGTGGTACCTTGGTTCTCAAACTTAATCCATTCCGGAAGTCTGTTCCAAAACCAAAGCGTTCCAAAATCTGGGCACGCTTTCCCATAGAAAGTAATGCAAAATGGATTAATTCATTCCAGACTTTTAAACACAACCCCTAAAACAGCAATTTAACATGAAGTTTATTATCTTACGAGACCATTGATCCATAAAATGAAAGCAATAAACAATGTACTGTACTGTAAAATAAATAAAACAATATCGTAGATGATAAAAATTAAAATTAATTTTTTTTCTTGCCTGCACTGATGATAGTCATTGTTTGGATGGGGGGCTTTTATCCATTTCTGCAGTCACACAATCAATCAATCAATCAATCAGGGATCCACACAGTCACAAAAACAAATTAACTGAAAAAGCCTCGAAACAAAAAACCCCCGCAAAATAAATAGCAAAAACAAAAGCACCAAATATAAGCTCCAAATATCACCTCGGAAGACTGCAGTCGGAAACGGAGGGCTTGAATTACAATGGGGGGACGCAAATTAGCGGCGCAACAGGAAATACAAGGGGACGAAAAATGGGGCACGTTTGGCTTCCCAAAAAAGTTTGAAAGCCGGAACACCTGCTTCCGGTTTTGCAGCGTTCGGGTTCCAAGTTGTTCGTAAACTACCGGTAAGCTGTTCGAAAACCGAGGTGCCACTGTAACAGGTGACGTGATAGAAATGTATAAAATTATACATGGCATGGAAAAAGTGAATAGAGAATCTATATCTATCTATCTATCTATCTATCTCTATCTAATCTATCATCTACCTACCTACCTACCTACCTACCTACCTACCTACCTACCTACCTACCTACCTACCTACCTATATCATCGATCTATCTATCTATCTATCTATCTATCTATCATCTCTATATCATCTACCTACCTACCTATATCATCTATCTATCTATCTATCTATCTATCTATCTATCTATCTATCTATCTATCTATCATCTCATGACATTCATGGGCATCCAATCACGATGAATGCTGTAAGATTCAGGAAAGATAGAAAGAAGTCCTTCTTCACACAATACGTAGATACACTATGGAACTCCCTTCCACAGGAAGCAGTGATGGCCACCAACATGGATGGCTTCAAAAGAGGATTAAATTCACAGAATGATAGAGTTGGAAGGGATCCCGAGGGTCATCCAGTCCAACCCCCTGCAATGCAGGAATCTCAACTAAAGGATCCATGGCAGATGGCCACCCAACTTCTGCTTGAAAACCTCCAAGGAAGGAGAGTCCACAAGCAGAAGTTGGGTGGTCATCTGCCATGCATGCTTGAGTTGAGATCCCTGCATTGCAGGGGGTTGGACTAGATGACCCTCGGGGTCCCTTCCAACTCTACAATTCTATGATTCTATGTGCCTTTGCAGCTGGAGGTTTGCATTGTGCTGTGCATGAGGGTGGGGAGAATAAAAAGGAGACCCATAGCCTTGGCTCCTGCTGTTTCCCTCTGCTTCACTCTGATTCCAGCCCTCAATCACTGCCTCTTAGCTAACCCTGCAGTTTTGTCCCTCCGTGGGGGACATTTTCCTCCCTGATTATCTGGTTATCCAAGTGTTTTATGGCTCCGGCATCTAAGCAAATGCACAACGCTGCCTCTTCCGGATGGCGCAGAGGCCGCGGAAAGAGCGGAGGCGCAGCAAGCAGCGTTGGGGAACGGTAGCCCCCGTCCTTTGCAGAAAGGACCTGTGTTTGGATTTCCAAAACACGACGGGGGTGTGTGGGTGTGTGTTTCTGTGAGGCCTCTGTGCATGTATTTCCGCTGCAAGAAATGCACAGCAACCTCCACAATGGGGCTCGCTTCATGAAACAATGGAGTTTATTATCTGCAATGGGCAAATGCCCTCCCCGGTCTCTGGTGCCATGGTCGTAATTCCACCACCGACTGCCAGGCACGGGTTACAATTGTGAAGACAATTGTGGTGATCATGCCAGCTGGCTTCAGAGGCTGCCTCTGCCTACAGACATTTTTAGACCAGCCCTTTTGAGCTGCACCCTTGACCACTGTCGATGCAACCTAGAATTGCACCAGCTTCCCCCCCCCCTGTTGCTTCACGCTGCTGGGCTTAAATCTGGCAGGGGGCTCTGCCGAGACCTTCTTGCCCAAGCCCACCCACCCCACTCTGGGCTAGACTTAACACATTCCACCTGCTCCCATTTGCCCAGTTTCCTGTGTGATCTCTTACCTGCTGTGCCAGGTGAAACGCTGTCCCTGTTTTGGCCTTGTGAGTCACTTGGTATCTCTCAGGGTCCAATTCCTTCACCCCTCTGGATTCCTAGAAGTTAAACAGCATGCCTCACTTCTAGAGTGCATGCTCATAGAACTGTAGATCAGGAAGGGACCCAAAGAGTCATCTAGTCATAGCTGTCAACTTTTGGATTTGAAAATAAGGGATCAGCAGCCTCACCTGTCCCGGGGACAGTCTATGGTTCTCGGGGACAGTCCACGCCGTGGTAATCCCCCCAGGCTACAAATTAATTTACACCAGGCTACACACCATCTTTCCCCACCTCAGGGTCTCTTTTCCAGGCAGTCTTCTCTTCTTATGAGATGCTTCAGGATCTGTCCTTCCGGTGAGCAGCCAGGGCCGATGTCCTTCAGAATGGATCGGTTTGATCTTCTTGCAGTCCACGGGACTCCAGCACCACAATTCAAAAGCATCAATTCTTCATGGGGGGATTGATCAGGTTCACTCTTTTGGCTCTCTGGCATCCATTAATGACTTATTACACAAACGTGTTGCAGGCTTTGCATCCTTTAACACTCTTTTGGAAGGAGTGTATTTGTGGGCTGGGCCAGAGGGGTTGATTTTACATGCAAGCAAAGCACAAACAGTGCTGTTGTCTAATGACATCCTATTCTCTGTAACTATTGGTGAGCAACGCAGCCGAGCAATGCAGCTGAGGAGCCTCCCTGCCCGGCAGGGAGGGAGAGGAGCTGCTTCCTTTGAAATCCAGGAAATTTACGGGATATCTAACAATCTGGGATAGCAGCAGGAAACGGCGTTGGAATAAGGGAATTTCCCACCAAAAAAGGGCGCTGGAATAAGGGAATTTCCCACCAAAAAAAGGGAAGGTTGACAGCTATGCATCTAGTCCAACCCCCTGCAATGCATGGGAGTTTCATTTACACTCCCAATCCGCCCACCCCCCAGGAGCTTAAGGGCTTAAGGTGCACAGACACACAATTTAATTTATATCCCACTTTCTCCAAGGAGCTCATACGGTTCCCCACAACAACCCTATGAGGCAGACTAGGTTGAGGGGATGTGACTGGCCCAAGGTCACCCAGGGAGCTTCATAGCTGAGCGGGGATTTGAACCCTAGTCTCTCCCGGGTCCTAGTCTGACACTCTTAACCACAACACTATGCTGGCTTTGATAATCCACCCTACTGATAATACGACTATACTGTATATATATTGCTATGGGACACAGACACTGCAGCTGCGGACGAATGTTTTGAAGTCAGGCAGTGATGTTCTCCTGCTGTATCTTTAGCCACCTTGTCTTTTGAATTGGTGGAAGACAGGCTATTATCAGAGCCAACGACTCCCGCAAATCGAGAAGAGGAGAGCCTTTGGCGATGGCTTGGGAGGGAGCTGTCAGCATTGGCTCAGCAACCAGGGGCGCTGCGAGCACAACTCTGCTTCCGCAGGGAAACAATGGCGCACTTGGGGTGTTAGCTCCACAGGGAGGTTCCTGGTGTACTCATAGAATCATAGAGTTGTACGGGAATCTCATTTAAACAACTCCTGACCTTCCAATCTCCATTTAAAAACCTCTAGTGAACAACGCTACTAGAAGCTACTAACATGAGTTTGGTCAAACTGCGAGAGGCAGTGAAGGATAGGCGTGCCTGGCGTGCTCTGGTCCATGGGGTCACGAAGAGTCGGACACGACTGAACGACTGAACAACAACAAGTGAACAACGCGGGTGGTGCTGTGGGTTACACCACAGAGCCTAGGGCTTGCCAATCAGAAGGTCGGTGGTTCGAATCCCCACGACAGGGTGAGCTCCCGTTGCTCGGTCCCAGCTCCTGCCAACCTAGCAGTTCAAAAGCACGTCAAAGTGCAAGTAGATAAATAGGTACCGCTCCGGCGGGAAGGTAAACGGCGTTTCCGTGCGCTGCTCTGGTTCGCCAGAAGTGGGTTTGTCATGCTGGCCACATGACCTGGAAGCTGTACGCTGGCTCCCTCGACCAATAAAGCGAGATAAGCACCGCAACCCCAGAGTCGTCCGCAACTGGACCTAATGGTCAGGGGTCCCTTTACCTTTAGTGAAACAGAGCCCACCACTTTGAACAGCTCTTAACTGTCAGAAGGCTTTTCCTGATGTTTAGTCGGACCAATGACTCCAAGTTGCAAGAAAGGAGATTCCTACTAAACTTCAGGAACAACTTTCTGACAGTAAGAGCTGTTCAAAAGTGGAACGGTCTCCCTTGGAAGGTGGTGGGCTCTCCTTCCTTGGGGGTTTATTAAGCAGAGGGTGGATGGCCTTCTGTCAGGGATGCTTTAGCTGAGATTCCTGCATTGCAGGGGGTTGGACTGGATAACCCTTAGGGGTCCCTTCCAATTCTACGATTCTGTGATTCTGTGCAGACATGACATCTCAGCCACCCCTCGTCTACCTCTGCTTTCGTTCCACTCTTAAAATACAGGCCTAACTTCCACAAGACGATAGGTGCTTTATTTTAGCGGCATGTTTTCAACCAGCCTGTTTTTTTATTAAACCTCCTCGTAACAGAGGCACCACCGTCTCCCTGGAGGGCTCTCGGAAGCAAGAACATAACTTAACGTCTACCTTGTTGCAATTTAAACCCATTCTTCTTGGCTTTCCTTTGGTTGCCATGGAGAGCGTTTGTGGCATGCGCTCGCGCACACACACGCACAGCGCATTGTTCAAAGATCTATAGGATCATGTGGCTTGGAAGGGACCCCATATTCCATTTTGTCCAATGCCAGTCCGCAAAGCAGTCCAGCTTCCTTTATATGCAGCCTACGCCTGTGCAACTTTTAACAGGTGCTCAACAGGTAGACATTAAGCAAATAAAGGCTTCTGCACCAGCTTGCTTTGAAGCCAAGAAAAATAAAAGACTGGTTTTGTGTGTGGCTTAGGCTGCTGTAGAAGGGGCAGGGACAGCCAGGTTTTTTTATTTTATTTTAAAGCCTCTCCTGCTCAAAGAACACAGAGCAAAGGAAGCACATCTAGATCAGCATTGCGGACACTGACTGGCAGGCTCTCTCTCCAGCATTTCAGCCAAAGGTGTCCCCCAGACCTACTGGAGATGGTGGGGCTTGAACCTGGGACCTTTTGCACGCAATGCTGATGCTCTCCTCACCAAGATACACTCCCTTTGCTTAGGGCTAAAGTGCTCTGCTACTACGGGACTCTTGGAGAGGAGAAGTGAGCTCTAGTATTTTTTATTTATTAATGCATTGATTTGGAGGTTTAAAGTACTTATTTGTACTGACTAGGTTTGACACCTGTTTTCAAGGAATGGCTCCTTATTTGACATTACATTTTAACCTTACTCAATTGCAGGGGGGCTGGACTAGTTGGCCTTTGAGGGTCCCGACTCTACAACTCCATGATTCTAAATAAGGGACTATTCCTTGAAATAAAGAGCAGGTGGGATGGGGAGCCTATTTCCACTCTTCTCTTCTTCCAAAGAGCTCAAGGCAGCATACACGGCCTCATTGAGAGCCAGTGTGGTGTAGTGGTTAAGAGCGGTAGACTCGTAATCTGGGGAACCGGGTTCGTGTCTCCGATCCTCCACATGCAGCTGCTGGGTGACCTTGGGCTAGTCCCACTTCTTTGAAGTGTCTCAGCCCCACTCACCCCACAGAGTGTTTGTTGTGGGGAAGGAAGGGAAAGGAGAACATTAGCCGCTTTGAGACTCCTTCGGGTAGTGATAAAGCGGGATATCAAATCCAAACTCCTCCTCCTCCTCCTCCTCCTCCTCTTCTTCTTCTTCTTCTTCTTCATTTTTTAGTATTTCAGTCACCCAGTGAAGTCACTTATACTGAGTGGAAGCCTCATAGCTGTGGGATGTCATACATAAGTAGCAGTCAAGTACAACATTCCTTGTTTTCCTAGAGTGGACATGCAGGGGAATGTTTGGTCCAGCCAGTTGAAAACTTCCTGTTTCCTCTTGGCTGGGACATCCTTCTTTTGCATGTGACTAGAGGTGGGTGTGACCTTAACTGTCCAGGTAATAAAAGGATGAGTCACGCAGCACTCTCTCTCTCTCTCTTTGACTTCCTCCGTCGTTGGATCAGCTTTTTAGCTAGAAATGCTTTTAGCCAACAGAGGACACTGGGAATTATCTCCATATGGGATACATCCACATGTATATACTTTGTAACTAAGTCTGCCTTCAGGGATCCAACTATGAACTGATGATGTGAGTAAATTTCTTTTATATACTTTAAACAAGATTGTTGCCAGGAACCTAATAGTGAGAGGCTTATACAAGCCTGCAACCAGCTATCCGCTGTGTATTTAAAAAGGGGAATAAAATTTTTAAAAAATCCTTCCAGTAGCACCTTAGAGACCATGTACATGAAAGCTCATACCAAGAACAAACTTAGCTGGTCTCTAAGGTGCTACTGGAAGGAATTTCTTTATTTTGTTTCGACTACGGCAGACCAACACGGCTACCTACCTGTAACTAAAAAGGGGAATGTGAAACTCTGCTAAGTAAAGGAACTTGCTAGCGCAAGTGAGGAAGGATATTAATAAACAATATATCCTCTCCTGCCTCCCTGAACATTCCCACAATAGCTGGGTGTGGATTTGAACCTGGGATTCTGCAGGCACTGTCTTTGTTGTGACACACAAGAGAGCTCACCCCCTAAGGGTATGGTCAGCCTTTCCCAACCTGGGGAGACAATGGAAGACAGAGCACTTTTGCAGGGGAAGTCAAACCGTTGGAAAGTCTCAGCGCCTGCTATGGCTGTAGAGACAGATACAGGAGAGACATGTTTTGTTGCAGCCTGGGCAGATGGAGGCGTCCGGTTGTGCTGCTGCAGATGCACCCGGGCGTTTCTCTCTGCACTCCTCCCAGAAGTCATTCCTCCTCTGGTCACTGCTATAGATGCACAACCTGCCTGTCTCCGGGCATTGCAGTCGTCTGCAAAGGATTCCCATATGGCAGGGCTGATGTTGCCAGCCTTCATGATACATTTGGAGAAATTCCAATTAAATCTTAGGGAAAACTTTCCGAAGATAAGAGCTGTTCAGCAGGGAGACAAACTCACTTGGAGGGTGGTGGACTCTCCTTCCTTGGAGGTTTTTCAGCAGAGATCGGATGGCCACCTGTCAGGGATTCTTCAGCTGTGATTCCCGCATTGCAGCGGGGTGGACTAGATTGCACTTGAGGTCCCTTCCAACCAGCGCTGTCTTTAGCATATGCGCCGCCGGTGTGCAAAGATCCACCCAGCACCCCCAAATTTAGTTTAGCCCCCAAATTAACTATTATTATGCTTATGTCAAACACCACGCTTACGCCTTGTCTCTTGTTTACGAAAGAAGGGAGGAAAAAGAAACAAACTTGTTTAATAATAATAATAATAATAATAATAATAATAATGTATTATTTATACCCCGCCCATCTGTCTGGGTTTCCCCAGCCACTCTGGGCGGCTTCCAACAGAACATTAAAATACAATAATCTATTAAACATTAAAAGCCTCTCTAAACAGGGCTGCCTTCAGATGTCTTCTAAAGGTCTGGTAGTTGTTGTTCTCTTTGACATCTGAAGGGAGGGCGTTCCACAGGGCGGGCGCCACTACCGAGAAGGCCCTCTGCCTGGTTCCCTGTAGCTTTGCTTCTCGCAGTGAGGGAACCGCCAGAAGGCCCTTGGCGCTGGATCTCAGTGTCCGGGCTGAACGATGGGGATGGAGACGCTCCTTCAGGTATACAGGACCGAGGCTGTTTAGGGCTTTAAAGGTCAGCACCAACACTTTGAATTGTGCTCGGAAACGTACTTTATTTGCTCATTTATTTATATTTAAGTATACAACATTTATATTTATATTTAAGTATACAACATCACCACACTTAGGCACCTACTTAGGAGAAACATCAGTCGTGTCAAAGGGACGCTAACCCCGCTGCTGAATAGCAGCTCAATACAATACGTAACATAATATTTTGATGTAAGAGTTAATTTTGCGTGCACGGCGGCATTGTGAATGAGAAGCGCCGTCGTTGAGTCTGACAAACGCCGCCGCTGGTGCGTCGTTGGTAAATGAGTGCACGAAGTCGAAAGTCCTTTAGTGAAACAGTATACATTTCGATAATACCTAGGTATATATGTGTTTTGTTTTTCTAGCTTGATCAAAATTGTTTATTACTTCATAACAGGTAGATAGTTTTATTATTATTATTATTGATTAAAAGACAAGAAAATACAAATTTCTCTGGTAGATAGTTAAGAGCTTAGGCGGCTTCAGCTGTGGGTGCCTGGTGCCCCCCAGAATTTGGCACCCCTTGCACCCCCGGGTAAAGACGGTCCTCCTTCCAACTCTACAGTGCTGTGGTTCTATGGCTCAGGAAGCAGTGGGTTCAAACCTGTTGAGAAAATGAATTTGATGCTGTGCCGCGTTCATCAGTAACTTGACACACTTCATTTCACTCACTCAAGCCTCGAGAAATCTCTACATTTCCCCAAATCACAGATCCTGAAACAGGTTTAGCTGTTCCCGGAAGACAACCTTAGGCACTCTGATGTGAAGGGGGAATGAGTTCATGAGTGCCCACCTGGGAGAATCCAGGTCTCCTTGGGCTCTGCACCCGCCTTCCCCATGCTTGAATTACCAGTAACTTCTCCACTCTTTATTTCTGTTTTGGATCATTCCTGAATCTCATGCATACTCAAAACCAGGAAGATGCCACAACAATGCCCTCCAGCGATGCACCCTTCATTATCGCTCTCACTTCCCATCCGAAGAGAGAAGCCAGAGGCGCAGCAGTGACTTGCTCAAGGCTCTGTTGTAGCCTGCCGGATGCAGAAAGGGCATCAGAAATTGTTCCTTGCCAAGCCTCACTCTGTCTGCTTTCCTGCCTGCAAAATAAGAACATTTCTCCCACAAAGTTTCCTAACGCACCCCCTGAATTTGTGGTGCTCATGAGAGCATCCACCCATCAGCCATCATGCGTACCCGGCACAATATTCAGACTCACAACAGATAAAAATTAGTCCTTCTTCCCGCAGCACATAGTTAAACTGTGGAACTCCCTTCCACAGGAGACAGCTACAGCCGCCAACCTAGATGGCTTTAAAAGATGATTAGACAAATTCACGGAGGAGAGGGCTGCCAATGGCATCTAGCCAGGATGGGTCTGCTCTGCCTCCACAGTTGGAAGCAATGATACTTCTGAATGACAGTTTCTGGGAACCGCAGGAGGGGAGAGATGCTCTTGTGCTCGAATCCTGCTTGGGGGGGGGGTTTCCACAGGCATCTGGTTGGCCGCTGTGAGAAGAGGATGCTGGACTAGATGAACCACCGGCCTGATCCGGAAGGTTCTTATGCTCTTACGTTCTTAAATGGTGGGTGGGCAAGGGTCAGACACAAAGGCCTTTGATTCATAGACTCGGAGACGCACACACACACACACACAGGAGAAGGAGCAAGAGGGGATGTGTTGAGCTGCTTTGTGGCTCTTCTTCCAAGCAACCAGTTACTATTTTAGTTTAGGGGAAAGACTGAATCAAATGAAGGCTTGGTTAACTCTGATATTGCTCAGCAGAGCACAGGGCTTTTATGTGGCTGCAAGCAGAGGCAATCTCAAGATCCGCCTGCCTGGCTTTGAGAAAGACAAAGGAAAATGCTGTCCAGTTCTGGGCCAAATGTCAGACTGTACTGTTATGAGTTTGGGGGGCCCTGTCTGGATGATAACCCATGTCCCTTCCAGTTATGAGAGAGCCAGTGTGGTGTAGTGGTTAAGAGCGGTGGACTCGTAATCTGGTGAACCGGGTTCGCGTCTCCGCTCCTCCACATGCAGCTGCTGGGTGACCTTGGGCTAGTCGCACTTCTCTGAAGTCTCTCAGCCCCACTCACATCACAGAGTGTTTGTTGTGGGGGAGGAAGGGAAAGGAGAATGTGAGCCGCTTGGAGACTCCTTCGGGGAGTGATAAAGCGGGATATCAAATCTAAACTCTTCTTCTTCTTCTTCTTCTTCTTCTTCTTCTTCTTCTTCTTCTTCTTCTTCTTCTTCTTCTTCTTTGGGTTCTGTGTGCAGCCAGGGTTTGCTTCTAATGGAAGAGGCATAGATGTCAACTTTCGGATTTGAAAATAAGGGATTTTTTCCAAACTTTCGGATTTGAAAATAAGGGATTTTTTCAAACTTTCGGATTTGGAAATAAGGAATGCCACGAGGGCGGTGCAATGGCACCAAGTAGCCTCGCCACCCTGCGCTCCAGAGGCGGCGTGCGAACGGGTGAGCGAAAGAGCGCATAGACGGCAGGCAGGCTGGCTGTCTGGTTGGGTATGAGGGTCTGGCTGCACAAGGCATGCAAGCTCTGCCTCCAGTCGGTCTCAGACTCCTTATTGGCCGCCAAGCAACACAGCTGAGGAGCCTCCCTGGCCGGCAGGGAGAGAGAGGAGCTGCTTCCTTTGAAATCCGGGGAATTTAAGGGATATCAACAATCTGGGATAGCAGCGGGAAACGGCATTGGAATAAGGGAGTTTCCCGCAGAAAAAAGGAGGGTTGACAGCTATGGGAACAGTTTGTTGAACTGCTCAGACGAGGGGGGGGTTGTTTTTTGTTAGACACTGACATTCGCTGGCAATTTCAGTGTCCTCATCAGCATCCCAAAAGAATGAGCTCAGTTGCAAGAGTGACAACTAAGGGAAAGTGCTCTCTAGGAAAATGGGTGGCTTGTTCCTTCACCACCACCACCCTCACCTATCTGCTGGGTAGGAGTTGTGCATGAGATGAGCTGGATGCTGGAGACACAGAGACCTGCTTGTTCTGTGCTGGAACCAAAGCTGTGACTAATGGGGAAGCAAGATTTGCTGGGTTGTTAACGCTGGGAGCTCCTCTGTCTCATTCTCAGGTTGTACTGTATATAAAGGTAAAGGGACCCCTGACCATTAGGTCCAGTCGCGGACAACTCTGGGGTTGCGGCACTCATCTCACTTTATTGGCCGAGGGAGCCGGCGTACAGCTTCCAGGTCATGTGGCCAGCATGACAAAGCCGCTTCTGGCGAACCAGAGCAGCGCACAGAAACGCCGTTTACCTTCCCGCTGCAGTAGTACCTATTTATCTACTTGCACTTTGACGTGCTTTTGAACTGCTATTTTGGCAGGAGCAGGGACCGAGCAACGGGAGATCACCCCATCGCGGGGATTCGAACCGCCGACCTTCTGATAGGGAAGCCCTAGGCTCTGTGGCTTAGACCACAGCGCCACCCGCATCCCTTGTACTGTATATATCTGTGCATTAATGAATATATCCTGCAGACACCACAGTCTGCGCTGACCTTCCTTCCAAGGAAACCCAACCTGTGTAAGTGTCTGAAATCCAGACTCTTTCCCCATTCAGAGATTGGGGTGGCGTGCAACATTGTCTCTGGAGCAGGGAGGTCACTTTCATAAGTGATGTTACAAATGTCATTTTTGTCTGCGGCATATATTTCCTCCCCCTAAAAAAGCTCGACTCGATATAGCACAGGGAACATGAATTTTTAATGTGAACTATATCATCTTTTAAAAGATATATTCTTATTTATAAAGCGTCCAAGAAAGGGTTGGCAAGGTGCTGGTTGAAGATAAAAATAAATGGCAGGCTTTTGCCTGCAGGGATGCAATCTGAAATGTCCCTGGCTTATGGCTATTACAACCCAAGTGATCTGGAAAGCATGAATTTGCTTGTTCACTCAAACAGACATGGTCCTAAAGGCATTTATCGTTAGTAATAGCCGTCGAGGGCCATCTTTAGCTGCATCTACACAGTTATAAAAAACACTGCTCTGAAAAACCCGTTTTAAAGCTCACAATGGAAAATTCCCTAGCGTTCCGACTTCAGCTCTACAGCGCCATCTGGTGTCACGGTGTTATAATGCATTTATAAATTTTTTTACTAATGTAGCTGAGTCCTTTGTCGAAAAGGAACCTGGTTTGCTCCTGCTAGCATGTGTGAATGCAGCCTACGATCCTGTTCTGGAAAGCAAACTGGGGAGGGTTTCTGTGGCTAGAGGTGCCTTTTGCCAGCTGCAAGTGGTTATGGCAGCTATGGCCGTTACTGGACTGGGAAAGCTGTTCAAGCGCTGGTTCCTTTGGACAGAAATGAAGCGCTGGAATTAGCTCAGCTGGTAGAGCATGAGACTCTTAGTCATGGGCTCAAGCTCCACATGGGGCAAAAGATCCCTGTATTGCTGGGGGTTGGACTTGATGACCCCTGGGGCATAGCTGTCAACTTTCGGATTTGAAAATAAGGGTTTTCCCCCAACTTTCGGATTTGAAAATAAGGGATGCCGCGAGGGCGGTGCAATGGCGCCAAGTAGCCTCGCCACCCTGCGCTCCAGAGGCTGCACGCGAACGGGTAAGCGAAAGAGCGAGCGCATAGCCAGGCTGTCTGTCTGGTTGGGCGTGAGGGTCTGGCTGCACAAGGCATGCAAGCTCCGCCCCCAGTCGGTCTCAGACTCCTTATTGGCAGCCGAGCAACGCAGCTGAGGAGCCTCCCTGGCCAGCAGGGAGGGAGAGGAGCTGCTTCCTTTGAAATCCGGGAAATTTAAGGGATATCAACAATCCGGGATAGCAGCGGGAAACGGCATTGGAATAAGGGAGTTTCCCGCAAAAAAAAAGGGAGGGTTGACAGCTATGCCTTGGGGTGCCTCTGTGATTCTTTGATTCCATGTCAGGACAGGATTACTGCAATGTGCTCCTGTGTGGGGTTTCGCCCGCACCTGATCCGGAAGCTGTAGTTAGTGCTGAATGCTGCAACATGATTGCTGACGGGAGTGAGGCCATGTCAGCACAGAATGCATAATTTGCCCTGGTTGCCAATTTTCTACTTGGCCAAGTTAAAACCCTCAAAAATTTGGGACCAGTTTGCCTACAAGGTACCACATAATACAGTGGCACCTTGGTTCTCAAACGCCTTGGTACTCAAACAACTTGGAACCCAAACACTGCATACCCAGAAGGAAGTGTTCTGGTTTGCGAACTTTTTCCGGAAGCCGAACGTGCTCCGTTTTGAGTGTTACGCTTCTGATTTGAGTGCCACACTTCCGTTTTGAGTGTCACGCTGAGGTCTGTCTGTTTTTGCTATTTATTTTGAGTTTTTGTGGCTCTTTTTGTGTGTGTCCAGTTCAGCTACAGATTGATTGATTGTGTGGCTGCAGTACATTGTTGATTGCTTTCATTTTATGGCTCGATGGTCTCGTTAGAAAGTAAAATCCATGTTAAATTGCTGTTTTAGGGGTTGTTTTTAAAAGTCTGGAGTGGATTAGTCTATTTTGCATTACTTTCTATGGGAAAGCGCGCCTTGGTTTTGGAACGCTCTGGTTTTGGAATGGACTTCCGGAATGGATTAAGTTTGAGAACCGAGCATAGCTGTCAACCCTCCCTTTTTTTGGTGGGAAACGCCCTTATTCCAATGCCGTTTCCCGCTGCTATCCCAGATTGTTGATATCCCTTAAATTCCCCGGATTTCAAAGGAAGCAGCTCCTCTCCCTCCCTGCCGGCCAGGGAGGCTCCTCAGCTGCGTTGCTCGGCTGCCAATAAGGAGTCTGAGACCGACTGGGGGCGGAGCTTGCATGCCTTGTGCAGCCAGACCCTCATGCCCAACCAGACAGACAGCCTGCCTGCCGTCTATGCGCTCGCTCTTTCGCTCACCCGTTCGTGCGCAGCCTCTGGAGTGCAGGGTGGCGAGGCTACTTGGTGCCATTGCACTGCCCTCGCGGCATCCCTTATTTTCAAATCCAAAAGTTTGGAAAAAATCCCTTATTTTCAAATCCTAAAGTTGACAGGTATGGAACCAAGCTACCCCTGTACTTGACTGCACTGTCCAAGCATGCCAATAGCTTTTTGCGTCCTAAGAAGGGAGTGGCCTGCAGAAACTAATGATCTCACACCGTTTCCAGGAATCTATCCCCCTCTCCCTCCCGGCACCTCTTAGCCTCCGAGCTTTTATTCTGCCTTTTCCTCTGTCTCCTTCTCGGCTCCCACGTGGCCGGCTGATGGGTGTGTTGGGCCTTCGCCAGGGCTGGAGAGGAGGAAGCTGCCGGGAGTCTCTCTGGAGAAGCCCAGACAGGAGCAGCGGCGAGGAGGCTGCTGTTGCTGCTGCTGCACCTCCAGAGGGGATGGAAATGCATGGAGCTCTCAGAATCCATCCTGCCCCATTCCCAGCTTGCATTCCCCATTTCTCTCCTGTGGATTCTCCCTCTCATCCCTACTGCGTTTAAAACTCAAGCTGCCCAGATTTCATCCTCAGAGGCTTAAGCAATGGGGATCTTTTTATAGAATTGTAGAGTTGGAAGGGACCCCAAGGGTCATTTAGTCCAACCCCCTGCAATGCAGAAATTTCAACTAAAGGATCCCTGGCCATGCAATGTCTGTTTAAAAACCTCCGGTGAAGGAGAGTCTAGCACAGTGATGGCTAACCTTGACACTGCAGATGTTTTGGGACTACAACTCCCATCATCCCTGACCACTGATCCTGTTAGCTAGGGATGATGGGAGTTGTAGTTCCAAAACATCTGGAGTGTCAAGGTTAGCCATCACTGGTAGCACCTCCCAAGGGAGTCTGTTCCACTGTCAAACTGCTCTTCTTGTCAGAAAGTTATTCCTGAATTTTAGCCTTAATCTCCTTCCTTGTCATTTGAATCTATTGGTTCGGTTCCACGCTCCTCCTCTCCAGAGCAGCAGAAAACAAGCTTCATCCATCTTCCATGTGGCAGCCCTTCAGATATTTGAGGATGGCTATCATATCACTTCTAAGTCCTCTTTCCCCTAGGGTGAAAGTCCCTAACTCCCTCTGCCCATTCCTCACAAGGCTTGGTTTCTAGGCCCTTTCTATCTCTATATATAAAAATGTTCCCATTGCGTGCGTGGCGGACACCACCTTGCTCCCTAACCGCTGGACCAAATCTCATCAAATTAGGACACAGCGTACCATGACCCTCAAGGAAGGATCTGGCATAATAAAAATTCAAAAAACCCACACCTGACATACCTAAAATATAGAATAAACGCAAAAAAATTGGCGCACATATTAGATGTCATCAGCAAAACAGCGCCCTCTAGTGACGGCTATACTGGTACTACAGCTACAAAAGCAAAAAATTGGCGCAGCTATTACACATCAAAGAGCTCCGTCGGCCATTTGCAAGCTCGCAAACCGGTAATTGAAAAGGGGGGGGGGCAAGAAGAGGGTAATTGAAAATGGGGGTGGGGACAGAGAAGGGGCAGATGGAAGTTGAACAGGGGAACTTCTTCAGTTTCACAAATTCAGCCGCAGCAGGGCACGGCCGAGTTAGCCATGCCTTCACTTTCTCCCTGCTCGTTTGTGCTGTAAATAATAAAACTTCTAGATAAAGAAGAAGCTGACTCCTGGGAGATTTATTCCTGCAGCTCCTTTACACACAGACCATCTTCCTCGTGAGTGACTCTGAAATAGCTAATGACAGGCAGGACGGTCCCAACCGCCGCCGCTGTACGAGGCAAGCCGGACCTCGCTGCCGCTGCTGCCTTGAAAGTTAGGCTGGCACTGTCACCACAGCCCGGGTCGCCACCGTTAACGCCATCACATGCTGGCCCAGACCAATCGCCGCCCAGGCCCCTTAGCCACCCTGCCACCATGAAAGGCAGGCCCCGGCCCTTCTCCACAGCCGCTCACGACAACGCCATCAGAGCCAGCCTGGGCCGCCCACTGCCCACTTCCCCACCGCAGCTGCCATCAAAGGCAGGCCGGACACCATCCCCACAGCCACTGCCGGCCCTCTCCTCTCCTACCACCACCCACAGATGCAGCCATCAACACCACAGCATTCACACACATAGCCACAGCAAGGCGTGGCCGGGTCAGCTAGTTATATATATAATTTCTAAGGATCATTTCATAGAGTCAGAGAATTTGCCTTAGGATAATGGAATCATAGAATTGTAGAGTTGGAAGGGACCACGTGGGTCATCTAGTCCAACCCCCTGCAATGCTCGAATCTTTTGCTCAACGTGGGGCTTGAACCCACAACCTGAGATTAAGAGCCTCATGCTATCCTGACTGAGCTACCCCTTTGTGTTGGTCTGATGCAGTCAAAATAAATTTAAAAAATGTCTGGTAGTACCTGAGACCAACTAAGTTTGTTCTGGGTATAAGCTTTCTGAAGAAGTGTGCATGCACACGAAAGCTTATACCCAGAACAAACTTAGTTGGTCTCTTAAGTTGCTACTATGGGACGCAGGTGGCGCTGTGGTCTAAACCACTGAGCCTCTTGGGCTTGCAGATCAGAAGGTCGGCGGTTTGAATCCCCGCAACAGGGTGAGCTCCCGTTACTCGGTCCCTGCTCCTGCCAACCTAGCAATTCAAAAGCATGCCAGTGCAAGTAGATAAAAAGGTACCGCTCCAGCGGGAAGGTAAACAGCGTTTCCATGCGCTGCTCTGGTTTCGGTGTTCGGTTGCGCCAGAAGCAGCTTAATCATGCTGGCCACATGACCTGGAAAAACTTTCTACGGACAAACGCTGGCTCCCTCAGCCTGTAAAGTGAGATGAGAGTCGCAACCCCAGAGTTGTCTGCAACTGGACTTAACCGTCAGGGGTCCCTTTTTTTAAAGGTGCTACTGGACAATTTTTTAATTCCCCAAGAGGTTAACCAAGTTGGTTAATCAAAGGGAGAAAATGTGCAAAGAGGAAGCTGCGAACAGATGCTCACATTGGCCGATCTACCCTCAATATTGTCTACCCTCAGAGCCGTCTTTCCCATTGGTGTTAGTGGTTCATTGTGCCAGGGCGCTGGCCTCTCAGGGGCGCCCTAGCGAGTGGGGGAGCTGCGCAGCTTTGCCGGCAGCCTCCCTGCACTCCCGCCAACTGTGCCCCGCCAACTATATGGCCGGCGGGCGTGCAGCTTCCTTCCCAAGCCTCCGCAGGAGGAGAGCGATCCCCGCAGAGGCTTAGGATGGCCTCTGCATCTGCTAAAGACGGCCCTGTCCCCAGTCGTTGTCCTCCTCCTGCTTCCTGGCAACAAGTGGCGCACAGCCTTCCCGGGCTGCCTTCTCATGCGCCCCGGCGGCGGAGAGCATGTCCGCTAGCACGTTTTCCTGCTTGATCGCCGCCACCACACCAGGGATCAGGGCGTTGGGGGAGGCAGAGGACATTTTCCACTGCCTCCTCCCTTGTTTTGGAGTTGCGGGGGGGGGGGCACCGGAGGGATCTTTGCACCATGGCGCCGGATATGCTTAAGACGGCCCTGTCTACCCTGACTGGCAGCAGCTCTGCAGGGCTTCAGGCAGGAGTCTCTCCTGACCCTGCCTGGAAATGCCACTGGGGGTTGGCCTGGGGTCCTTTGGGCATGCAAGGTAGATGCTCTAACAATGGACCCAGGAGAGAGCAGAAGGGGAGCCACAAACCCCCCTCTCCCCACCTTTGTGGGTGGCGTCTCTCTCTCTCTCTTTCCCCTGTTGGCCCACGTAAATATCACTGCGCATGGGCTTACCGGAGAGTTGACTCACATCTCCCAGGCAGACAGCTGGGATTAAGATGCCAAGGCCCCCCTGGAAATCTTGTGCATTTCACAGGCTCTGCACGATAGCTTCTGGCAGCAGGGTTCCTGCCAGAATGGCTGGCTGATACCAGTTGTGCAAGCTGCGTTTTATTTGGGAAGAAGGGGATGGGAAGGTGGGGGGCGAGGACTCCCAGGAGGAGGAAGCAGCTCCCAGACCTGGAGAGTTCTTCCTTGGGGCACAACCTTTTGTCTCTTGATCTTGCCACGGACTCTGGATTCCTGGCGCCTCTGAATTCTCAGCCATGCCATCCGCACATCATTTGAGCTCTCGGCCCTTCGGAAACTCAGGCCTGCGCTTTTCAAGATCATTTCTTAGAATGCGGCTATATGGCTACACTGGAAGCTGCCTTATTCTGAGTCAGACCGTTCGTCCATCTAGCTCAGTATTGTTTACACCAGGCGTCGGCAAGGTTATCCGGCCATGGGCCGGATCAAGCCCACGGAGAGCGTCCATGGGCCGGACATGCGCAGCGCGATACCGGAAATCGCATCTGCGCATGTCCGTGATGCCCGAAATCGTGTCTGCACATGTCCAGACGTAGAAAATTGCGCCTGCGCAGACGTGATTTTCGGCGTCTGGACATGTGCAGGCGCAATTTCCGGCATCACGCTGCGCATGTCTGATGCCACGGACATGCGCAGACGCGATTTCCGGCGCCGCTGGGCAAGTCGCCGCGCACGAGGGGCTTGTCGAGTGGACGGCTCGGTTGGCTGGCGGCTTGTGGGCCGGTGAAACAGCCTTCGTGGGCCACATGTGGCCCATGGGCCGGAGGTTTTTCATTCATTTATTTAAACAGTCACAGACCAGCTTCGACTCATACAGCATCAAAGAGTAGAACATGTGAAAGATACAAAGAACATTACAAGTAAAACATCAATTTAAAATTTGAGAACCTAAATTAAAATCAGATGTTTACATGCCCCCACTAGTTTCCTTTAAGAAGTTCTTGTTTCCTACGTTTAATAGCAGATACACAAAATTTAGCTGCATTAATCGTAATTTCGGGGTCCTTATCATCTCCCAAGGCTCTTAGACGTTGGGAATCAGATTCATTCTTGGACTTTTGTAGAACCGGTGAGATGTAGGTCAGCCGTAGATCCTTGTAGAAACTACAGTATAACAGTACGTGTAAATTTGTTTCTACTTCCGACGAACCACAAGGGCAGATACGTGCCTCGTAAGGTGTGCCCTCATATCTGCCCTGCAACAGGGCAGAAGGAAGAACATTGAATCTGACGAGGGTAAACGAGTGTCTATACTTGGATATATGTATTTTTGACAGATAGTTTGCAGGAGAGAACCCTCTCCCATAGTCTCTTATTACTGCATGTCTGTTCATTTCACTCATGTGGCATTGCAACTCCACGTCCCAGATACGTTGGCGGACTATATTTCTAGCTTTCTCATATCCTGCCCCTATCAGAGTCTGTGGAGAAAGCCCCAAATTCCTCAGCTTTTCATGCAAAGTATCTTTCCAATTAGATTGATAGGTATCTAACAGGGTTAAAGGTGCCAGCCCCACCGGATGTGCCAGAGGTTGCCGGCATCTGGTTTACACGGACTGACAGAGGCTCTCTAGGGTTTTCCACCAGGGATCTCCCGCATCCCTACTTGGAAATGCCAGTGGGGGTCAAACCAAGGATCTTCTCCTCCCTCCAAACATTGCATGGCAGTTGCCTTTGCTGTCGGTGTTCACAGAAGCACCAAAAGTCCGAACTGATGCATTTCTAAACCACCTGCTTTACATGCAGTTTGCTCTGAAGTTAACAGTCACGAATCCTGGGAATCGTAGAAGTAGAAATACTTTATTGTCACTGTACCGCATGTTTACACTGAGATTAAACGAGCCCCCCTCCCCCCCCACAATCTCTCAGTACTTGTCATACTCTGTGTGCTGTCGTACAACCACCGACCCCGAACGTCAGCTGCAATGTTGCTGTCTTCCATTCAGCAGCCTCACGGCCCACGGGTAGAAACTGTTCTTTAACCTGTTGGTTTGACTTGTGATGCTACTATATCTCCTGCCCGAGGGAGGAGTTTGGTACTGTGAGTGATCTGTGGCCCCTCTGCGAAGAACAGAACAGGAACTTTTCAGTTTAGAGACTGTGGGAGATGAGTGGGAATATGGATGAGGGAATATTGTTTAATATTTCCTATCCCAGGTTGTGTTAACAAGCTCCAAACTAGCAGAGATTCTCATCCCCAATTAAGCGCAGCAAAACGTGGCGATTAAGTTCTTTTTAACTTCTAGAACAAGGCAGATTCCTGGCATATTTTCCCCTGGTTCCTCCTTAAAAGTAAATACACGACACATAGCTTTTTAAAAGTAAAAAGGTTTACTCACAGACATTTCCAAGGTTCTACAAGTCTCAGAAAGGCAGGCTAGCTTAGATTAAATATGTACACGTGGAGACTCTCCTTAAGGGAAAAGGCTCCACCTGGGCCCCCTTGGCTGGAAGCCAAGAGTGCATCTTCTCTTGAGATGTTGCTTGCTTGAAGATCCGATGAGGAAGAGGGAGAATGGCTGCTCACCTGTAACTTTGAGTAACTGCAGGTAAGGCCACTCCCACCTCTGGTCACACAGAGGAAGTGGTCTCAGTCCAGGTACAGGAAACTCTAGCTGGAGGACTGAGGCCCCTTGTGTACATTCTAGGAATGTTGTGATTGACTGCACCAGTGTTATACATCCCACAGAGACAAGGCAAGGAAGGGCTTATCCACACTGATCCATGGAAAACCCGAATTGACATTTGCTCTGATTCACCTTCACAGTGTGTGGGAGGTGTTTTTTTTTGGGGGGGAGGGTGTTTGCGGGGAAGGCTCTGGCAGAAGAACAAAAAACCAAAACCATGCATGCTTGGATACAGAGTGCAAAAGTGTCGATCTCAGCCTGGAAAGAGTGTGCCAAAAGTTAAATGTGGATAAGCCCACAGAGGCCATTTATAAAATGATGCCTGGCTTGGAGAAAATGGAAAGAGAGAAGTTTCCCTCACTGTCTCCAAACACAGATGCAGAGGTGGGCTTTGGGGGTAGCATGGCTGGTTTGGGAGCACTGAGCACTGTGCTGAGGGCACCGCTGCAACAATGCTGTCGAAAGCATAGAACATAGAATCCTAGAGTTGGAAGAGACCCCAAGGGCCATCCAGTCCAACCCCCTGCCAAGCAGGAAACACCATCAAAGCATTCCTGACAGGTGGCTGTCAAGCCTCTGCGTAAAGACCTCCAAAGAAGGAGACTCCACCACACTCCTTGGCAGCAAATTCCACTGTCAAACAGCTCTTACTGTCAGGAAGTTCTTTCTAATGTTGAGGTGGAATCTTCTTTCTTGTAGTTTGAATCCATTGCTCCGTGTCCGCTTCTCTGGAGCAGCAGAAAACAACCTTTCTCCCTCCTCTATATGACATCCTTTTATATATTTGAACATGGCTATCATATCACCCCTTCACCTTCTCTTCTCCAGGCTAAACATACCCAGCTCCCTAAGCCGTTCCTCATAAGGCATTGTTTCCAGGCCTTTGACCATTTTGGTTGCCCTCCTCTGGACACGTCCCAGCTTGTCAGTATCCTTCTTGAACTGTGGTGCCCAGAACTGGACACAGTATTCCAGGTGGGGTCTGACCAGAGCGGAATACAGTGGTACTATTACGCAGCACGAGAGGCAGGGGTGCCGAATTGCAAGAAAGGAGATTCCGACTAACATCAGGAAGAACTTTCTGACAGTAAGAGCCGTTCGACGGTGGAACGGTCTCCCTCGGGAGGTTGTGGATTCTTCTTCCTTGGAGGTTTCTAAGCAGAGGTTGGCTGGCCATTTGCCATGGATTCTTCAGGTGAGATTCCTGCCTTGCTGGGGGTTGGACTGGATGACCCCTGGGGGTCCCTTCCAAATCTAGGATTCTATGAATTTTAGCATCACATAGGGTGGCTGCTGAAATTTGGGAGCCCAGTGTCCGCCGCTGCTGGACATCCAGTGAAACGGAAGGTCGGAAAATTCAGGGCACATAAAAGTCCTTGTTCACACAGCACTCAGCTGAACTATGGAACTCCCTGCCACAGGAGGCAGTGATGGCCACCAACCTGGGTGGCTTTAAAAGAGGATCGGACAAATTCATGGAGGAGGAGGAGGAGGAGGAGGAGGAGGAGGCTACCCATGACTATAAGCCGCAATGGTGATGCTCTGTCTCCACAGTCAGAGGCAGCAATTCTTCTGGATACCAGCTGCAGGAAACTACAGGAGGGGAGAGTTGCTCTTCTGCTCAGTTCTTGCTTGTAGGTTTTCCAGGGTGGCATCTGGTGGGCCCCTGTGAGGACTGGACTAGATGCGACCTTGGCCTGATCCAGCAGGCTCTGCTGAAAAGGTAAAGGGGCCCCTGACCATTAGGTCCAGTCGTGACCGACTCTGGGGTTGCGGCGCTCATCTCGCATTATTGGCCAAGGGAGCCGGCGTACAGCTTCCGGGTCATGTGGCCAGCATGACTAAGCCGCTTCTGGCGAACCAGAGCAGCGCACGGAAGCGCTGACCTTCTGATCGGCAAGCCCTAGACTCTGTGGTTTAACCCACAGCACCACCCGCGTCCCTTTTTTTAATTCCCTGGGAAGAAAGAGCGAGAGAGCGTTTGAACCAGTTTGTTTGGTAAATATATCTACAGTGACTCGCATGCAGCTCCCCAGGCTGTCTGTGGCATATCCAGCACAGCATCCCTGGCAGCTGTCAGGATGCAGGTGTCTGTTCTCCTCACTCACTGGGCTCCACTGGGGCATGGAACAGGAGCCTAGAAGCAGCAGCAACACAATGGGCATATTCATTGGGACCATAGCTGTCAACTTTCGGAATTGAAAATAAGGGATTTTTTCAAACTTTCGGATTTTAAAATAAGGGATGCCGCCAGGGCACCAAGTAGCCTCGCCACCCTGCGCTCCAGAGGCTGCGCGCGAACGGGTGAGCGAAAGAGCGAGCGCGTAGACGGCAGGTCTGTCTGGTTGGGCTTGAGGGTCTGGCTGCACAAGGCATGCAAGCTCCGCCCCCAGTCGGTCTCAGGCTCCTTATTGGCAGCCGAGCAACGCAGCTGAGGAGCCTCCCTGGCCGGCAGGGAGGGAGAGGAGCTGCTTCCTTTGAAATCCGGGGAATTTAAGGGATATCAACAATCCGGGATAGCAGCGGGAAACGGCATTGGAATAAGGGAGCTTCCCACCAAAAAAAGGGAGGGTTGACAGCTATGACTGGGACGCCAGCCCTCAAATCCTCAGATCCGCATCCCATCCAGGCCACAGACAGACAGCCAAGCTGCGTTTCAATCTCAGGCTCCTTTATGAATTAACAAGAGCGCAAATGAGTTTTGCTAATCAAGTCTTTATTAGGTGTCTCCTCTTGGCCTCCCCCCCCCCCCCCCGTATTTCTCCTTTTGTACTTTGCATCGCATTAATCTCTCAAACTCCTCTGGAAGCGCATCGCAATGCGTTAATTACAATGATATCTTTGCAGCGCAGCAACTGTCGCCTCCCATTGTATCCACGATCCGAGCGGCAGACCTTTCCAAATTCTCTGCTCCGTCCTTGTATGTACAGCCCCCCTTCCCATTCCACCCCCCCTTTCCTCCCCAAACAACCGCTGATGAGATGAGAAGGTTCATCATACCTGGCCTCTCGCTTGTAAAATTACTGGTGACAACAACTCTAAATGCTGCTAATTATATCAAAGCTTGCCGGCTGCTTCAGGCGCACCTCAAAAGGAGTATTATAGAGTTCGGAGAGGTGCTGGAAAGGGCAGCCAGCATGATCAAGGCAAGGGAGCGACTCTCCTGTGAAAAAAGCAAGTGATGGAAGTTTATGAAATTTTGCCTGGCTTGGAGAGAAACTTTCCTCCCTCTCTTGTAACGCTAGACTTTGTGAGCATCCTCATGGACAACCCCCTGCAATCCTTTTGCCCAATGTGGGGCTTGAACCCACAACCCTGAGATAAAGAGTATCATACTTTGCCAACTAGGGACCCAGGTGGCGCTGTGGGTTAAATCACAGAGCCTAGGGCTTGCTGATCAGAAGGTCGGCGGTTCGAATCCCTGCGACAGGGTGAGCTCCCATTGCTCGGTCCCAGCTCCTGCCCACCTAGCAGTTCGAAAGCACGTCAAAGTGCAAGTAGATAAATAGGTACCGCTCCGGCGGGAAGGTAAACGGCGTTTCCGTGCACTGCTCTGGTTCACCAGAAGCGGCTTTGTCATGCTGGCCACATGACCTGGAAGCTGTACGCCAGCTCTTGGCCAATAAAGCGAGATGAGCGCCGCAACCTCAGAGTCATCCGCGACTGGACTTAAGGGTCAGGGGTCCCTTTACCTTTACCTTTACTTTGCCAACTGAGCCAGGGGTCAGCAAACTTTTTCAGCAGGGGGCTGGTCCACTGTCACTCAGACCTTGTTGGGGGGCAGACTATATTTTGAAAATAAAAATGATGCAAGAGCACCACGAGCCCCGGTGGCTGCTTACCTGTGTCTTGCGAGCTGCAGGGGCTGGCGGCACTGGCGTAGCAAGCCCAGATGGTACCCGGTACGAAAGTTTTTTTGTCACCCCCTCAGGACCCGGGGCGGCGCCTGTGCGGCACCCCGTATGGACTGCACATGTGTGGCATCCCACGTGTGCGCACTCCGTACGGAATACCACACATCGCAGTCCGTACGGGGGTCCACCGCTTGCATGGCGGCCATACAGGCTGCTGTGCGCGAGGCATCCCGTACGGACTGCGCATTTGTGGCATCCCGCGAGTGCGCACTCCGTACGGGATGCCACACATGGGCAGTCCGTATGAGCTGCCGTCCATGCGGACGGTGCGCGAGAGCGGCAGCCTGTACAGACGCTGCGCCCTCGGCCACTCCACACCTGGGGGGAGGCAGGGGCCATCTTGTCGCCCCTCCCAGAGTGGCACCCGGGGCGCACTGCCCCCTCCGCCCCTCCCTTCCTACCCTACTTGCTGGCGGTGGCGGAGGGATGATGAGCACCGCGCGAAAGGGCTCCGGAGAGGGGCTGCTTAATGGCGGCCGCTCAAGCGCTGCTGCTGCTGCTGCTGGCACCAACAGAGCCCAGCCCCCTTCCTCCTCTAGGCAGGGCGGGGAGAAGCCAGGAGGAGGGAGGGAAGCGGCGCCGCCGCTGTTTGAGGAAGAGGGAAAGAACGCATGTGCTGGCGATCCATGCGGCGATTCCCGGGCTGTCCGCGGGCTAGATCCAGAAGGCAATTGGACCTGATCCAGCCCGCGGACCTTAGTTTGCCGACCCTTGAACTGAGCTATTGATTTGTAAAGAGGGCATAAGTATGAAATATTACTTGATTATCCCTTTGGAGCTGTGCTGTATCTTTGGACTTTTGTCCTTCCAGGCTGCGACATTCTACGGTTTAATTTTTTGACTTTTTAGGGGGTTCCTCCCCCCCTCTCATTACGTTTGAACTTTTGTTTCGCTGTTACCAAATCCATAATAAAAAAGGAACACTGAAATTACCGTACTGGCCTGAATACAAGCCGCGCTTTTTTCCCCTTCCAAATTCCGACCGTGAAAAGTTAAAGTGAGGCTTATATTCGCGACCTTACAAAAATGGGCTTTTACGATATCGCTGCTGAAATAGCGCCCACCCCCCCGCCGCCCAGGATGCCACCACGAGGGCCGTCGGGGGTCGGTGGGACAATGGCGCCCCTCCTGTCCGCAGCTCCCAAACATCCCCCAAACCACTGGAAATAAGGGGGAAGGCCGCCAGCAAAGTGGCGCGGCTCCCCCCCCCCCGGAAGCAGCCTGGGAGCGCAGGGGAATGGTACCCATACGATATTCTTCTTCTACATTTGTCTTTTATGGGTGTGAGTGCCTGCGGAATTTTAAGGGAGCGGCTTATATTCGGATACTGTGCCCCGCCCCTGAATTTTAAAGGTGTGGCTTATTTGTGGGTGCGGCTTATATTCGGGCCAATATGGTACAGTCATACCTTGGGTTACAATAGCTGCGGCTTGCATTAGGCACTGGTTACGAACGCGCCGAACCCAGAAGTACCGGAATGGGTTACTTCCAGGTTCGGCGCGTCGTACATGCGCAGAAGTGCTGAATTGAGACCCGCGTGTGCGCAGATTCAGCGCTTCATGTTACATGTTGCGAACGGGGCTCCGGAACGGATCCCGTTCACAACCAGAGGTACCACTGTATTAATAAAACCAGTTAAATCCACGAGGAACTATTAAAATTAACAGCAAAAAAATTAAATCACACCAGCTTATATGTGTCTGGCTAGAATTGCCTATCCAAAACTGTTTTATTTTTATCTTAAATATTTATTCATTTTATAAGAAAAATACACACACACACACAAACAAAAGAAAACAAACAAAAACAAACAAACCACACAAAAATTTCTTATACAATTAACATTTTAACCTTAACATCTTAGGGTGGCTTCCCCCATTCTCTTACTTCTGGATTTCATTATCACTCTTCCTTGACAGTTTCTCAACTTTATTTACCCTCTGTCATTTTATTGCAACTTAATCTCCTATACAATCTACTTATCCAACCTATTTTTAAACTTTATTCATAATTTCATTCCGTCTTAAACACTTCCTTATACTATCTTTTCCTATAACTAATTTCTCATCATGTTTCTAATTTTTCTTCTTAATATCAAATCAAATTAAAATCTATTTTTCATTCCTCAAATCTCTAATCATTTCCCTAATATATATCTACATTAAACATAAATTCTACTTATCATATTTCTAATTTAATACCGAAAAACTTCTATTGTCTTCCCTAGGGTATATCCCACTTTCAAAAAACAAAAAGTATTGTTTTTTCAGGTCACTCCGAATTCCTTCCAATCAGAGGCGTAGCAAGCCCAGGTGGTACCCGGGGCGGAATTTTTTTTGTCACCCCCCACCACTTTAATTTCAAAAAAATTAAAAAAAATTAAAAAGTGTCACCCCCCTCTGATGGTGCCACTTTGCGAGGTGTGGGGTTTGTGTGTGTGTGTGTGTGTGTGTGTGTGTGTGTCTATTATCTCTTTTTTTCAATAAAGTTAAAATAAATAAATAAATAAATAAAAATAAAAATGTAAAAAAATAAAAATAAATAAAAATAAAAAGTGTCACCCCCCTCTGATGGTGCCACTTTGTGAGGTGTGGGGGTTTTGTGTGTGTGTGTGTGTGTGTGTGTGTGTCTATTATCTCTTTTTTCAATGAAGTTAAAATTATAAAAAAAAATTATAAAAATTATATATATATAAATATATATATATATATATAAAGTGTCACCCCCTCTGGAGTGGAACCCGGTGCGGAAAAGAGCACAGGGCCTGTGCTTTCCTGACAGAAGTGTGTTTGTGCGTGCTGTCCCCGGCACATGTAACTGTGAAATGACAGTGTGGATGGTTGGTCCATCCAATCCTGCATCCTATTTATCCAAAGCCTTGACTGATGTGTCAGAGGCATCAGAAGTAGCACACGTTTCACCCAAAGGGGATGTTTCCATCAAAGTCCTGGTTGATATCCAGCCTGGGGCAAGGAGATGTGGGGCTCTTTCAGACGTCCATAATTCAGAGGATCGCAGCTAGAGCCCCTGGAAGCCAGAAAGGCTTTGGTGCAAAGCTTGCCAGACATTCAGTCTGCAGTTCCAGAGCAGTGAGTCGCCTTCAGCAGGCCAGTACGAGAAAGGCAGAGCAGTAGCAGCAGCAGCAGCTACAATGCAGTTTTAAAAACAGGACCGGAATAGATCTCATCACTGCATGGAGCTTAGAAATTAGTGGGGAGGTGCAGAATTCAGCACCTAGGAAATCTCCGCGTTCTTTTTCCAAAGCAAGTATCTTCCTGTTTTTACTTCTTCCATTCTTGCTCATCTTCCCAAGGAACTGGGTTCCTCCCAATGAGGAGGAGGAGGAGCTGGCTCAAGGGAGTGCCGTCTGAACCACGGACTATAGAATTGTAGACTTGGAAGAGACCCCAAGGGTCATCTATATTTCAGATATTAATATTCTGCAGTTTGAAGCAACTGGAAGCATAAGAACGGGCTCCTTTTGGAAGAAGGTAAAGGTAAAGGGACCCCTGACCATTAGGTCCAGTCGTATCCGACTCTGGGGTTGCGGCGCTCATCTCGCTCTATTGGCCGAGGGAGCTGGCGTACAGCTTCCGGGTCATGTGGCCAGCATGACTAAGCCGCTTCTGGCGAACCAGAGCAGCGCACGGAAACGCCGTTTACCTTCCCGCCGGAGCAGTACCTATTTATCTACTTGCACTTTGACGTGCTTTCGAACTGCTAGGTTGGCAGGAGCAGGGACTGAGCAACGAGAGCTCACCCCGTCGCGGGGATTCGAACCACCGACCTTCTGATCAGCAAGCCCAAGGCTCAGTGGTTTAACCCACAGCGCCACCTGGGTTTTGGAAGAAACCATTGTCCAAACCCATAAAAATACTATTTGGACTTTTACTTGCAGAACTTTTGTTATAAGAACTACTGCTCATTTTCCCTTATGGGGTACCCAAGAGCCCGTATAGATTCTTTATGTAGGTTCTCCATCGGTAGGAGAAAAGAACAGAGGCCAACCAGAGAATATTGAGGAGCAAAGCAGCTAGTAAGCCTGATCTTTATTAAACTGTTGCAACAGGGTGCTCCCCTTGCACACAGGAGGGAGGAGGAACCCAGAACATTGGTGTGCAAGCTCTTATATAGACTTTTGAAATTGCCCACCCTGTAGCCCAAGACCACCCCCCAATACATCATACATGCATCACAGAAGGAGGCGGTCAACAGCAGAGGAGGTGGTCTACAGCAGAAATCCTGTTTGCCAGGACCTGATAATGGTCACTGATTGCTGATAATGGTCACTGATTGCTTTTACCTGGGCATCCTGGCCATTCTTTTGTGATGGTAAATACTCAGTTCCTGAATCCAGTTCACAGGCTCACCCTATTCATACACAGATGTGCCCTTAAGGCAGGATTTGTGAGCAAAGAGACAATGGGGAGGTTTTCCCATTTCCTTCCTCCTTGTAGAGAAATATTTGAGGTCAATGTGGGAGAGTCAAAATGGTTTCAGGACTGCTTTCCTGTACTGTTTCAGACCTGTGGTTTATATATTTGTGTATGTGTTTGCTTGGTAAATTTATGAACATTTATTTTATATCTTAGACCTTATAATTCTCATAATACCTTCTTCATAACACAATTAAAGCATCAAATGTACATCAAAAATATCCATAGAATATCTTGTGTTGCCCAGCACAAGCTCAGGATCTTAGAAAACACGAAATAATCCAAACAGACCTATAAGCAAAGGTCTCTCTCCTTTAGCACCCATTTTGCCTGGAGCTGTTTTCCTTGAGAGCTTCATTTGCATCTTCACTCCACAAAGTCTTGAGAAAAAAGACTCAAGGACTACTCCCTTCAAAATGGAGATTTGCAACCAAATACCACCACCACCTGATCTAAGGTTACTCACGTGTTAGCTAGCAGGAAACAACAACAGTTAATTATCAACTACTTAAATCTCAGACACAGCTCTTTTTGCTTTTAATATAAAGGTAAAGGGACCCCTGACCATTAGGTCCAGTCGTGACCGACTGGGGTTGTGGTGCTCATCTCACTTTACTGGCCGAGGGAGATGGCGTACAGCTTCCAGGTCATGTGGCCAGCATAACTAAGCCGCTTCTGGCGAACCAGAGCAGCGCATGGAAACGCCGTTTACCTTCCCGCTGCAGCGGTACCTACTTGCACTTTGAGGTGCTTTCGAACTGCTAGGTGGGCAGGAGCAGGGACCGAGCAACGGGGAGCTCACCCCATCGCGGGGATTCGAACCGCCGACCTTCTGAACGGCAAGCTCTAGGCTCAGTGGTTTAACCCACAACGCTACCCGCGTCTTTTAATATAGCCCCATGGAAAACCGCCATGTTAAAACATTTTCACCAATACACAGGCAGTTCATACTTCAGTTTCAAATAAACCAATTATAATACGACTTTTGCTTCAATTGTGACGTTGAGTTTATTTTTTAGTTGCTGCTTTGTCAACCGAGTAACCGTTTCCTGGATGGTTTGTTAATTATTCCATATGATTTATGCTGCATGTGTGATGTTCTGCTATGTTCTGTCATGCGATTGTTATTTATTGTTTGAAGGCTGCTTTGGGGATCATTTGAGTGAAAAGCGGCACAGAATCATAATCAGTCAACAAAGCAAATCAGGAATCAGTCCCTGTCTGATCATGGACGTCTTGAGGGGAGTCGCTGGATGAGATGGGCCCATTGGCCTGATCTAGCTGATGTTCTCATGTTCTCTCCCAAGTCCCCACCAAGTGTACCTGTGAGGATTGAGAGAAGGGCCTCCCCCCAAAATCTCAGAGACCAGGTAGAAGAAGAAGAAGAAGAGTTTGGATTTGATATCCCGCTTTATCACTACCCGAAGGCATAGCTGTCAACTTTCGGATTTGAAAATAAGGGATTTTTCCAAACTTTCGGATTTGAAAATAAGGGATGCCGCCAGGGCGGTGCAATGGCACCAAGTAGCCTCGCCACCCTGCGCTCCAGAGGCTGCGTGCGAACGGGTGAGCAAAAGAGCAAGCGCGTAGACGGCAGGCTGTCTGTCTGTCTGGTTGGGCGTGAGGGTCTGGCTGCACAAGGCATGCAAGCTCCGCCCCCAGTCAGTCTCAGACTCCTTATTGGCAGCCAAGCAACGCAGCTGAGGAGCCTCCCTGGCCGGCAGGGAGGGAGAGGAGCTGCTTCCTTTGAAATCCGGGAAATTTAAGGGATATCAACAATCCGGGATAGCAGCGGGAAACGGCATTGGAATAAGGGAGTTTCCTGCAAAAAAAGGGAGGGTTGACAGCTATGCCGGAAGGAGTCTCCAAGTGGCTCACATTCTCCTTTCCCTTCCTCCCCCACAACAAACACTCTGTGAGGTGAGTGGGGCTGAGAGACTTCAGAGAAGTGTGACTAGCCCAAGGTCACCCAGCAGCTGCATGTGGAGGAGCGGAGACACAAACCTGGTTCACCAGATTACGAGTCTACCGCTCTTAACCACACTGGTAGGATCATATGGGAGAATACGGTCTTTTAGATCCCCTGGGCCCGACCCAACCATTGGACTTGTGGTGGAAGACAGTCAGCCCCTCCCACCCCTTCAGCTGGAGAGGCTGTTCTTCCCACAAATCCATCCTGCCAATGGTTGCACGCCAAACCTGCACGCCCTCCAACCTTCCTCCGATGAAAATAGGGACGTCCCATTCCATAATGATAATTCTATTATTTATACCCCACACATCTTACTGGGTTGGCCCAGTCACTCTGGGCAGCTTCCAACGTATATAAAAACACAATACAACATTAATCATTTTTAAAACTTCCCCATACAGGATTACCTTCAGACGGCTCGGGGGGGGGGCGGATAACTCCATACCCTCCAAGATTTATCCAGTGAAAATAGGGACATCCTAAAGAAGGCTGATCGCCGAAGAATTGATGCTTTTGAATTATGGTGCTGGAGGAGACTCTTGAGAGTCCCATGGACTGCAAGAAGATCAAACCTATCCATTGTGAAGGAAATCAGCCCGGAGTGCTCACTGGAAGGAAAAGATCCTGAAGCTGAGGCTCCAAGACTTTGGCCACCTCATGAGAAGAGAAGACTCCCTGGAAAAGAGAGAAGACTCCCTGGAAAAGAGAAGAGAGATACTCCCTGGTATCTGAAGAAGTGTGCATGCACACGAAAGCTCATACCAAGAACAAACTTAGTTGGTCTCTAAGGTGCTACTGGAAGGAATTTTTTATTTTTTTATTTTGTTTTGACTATGACAGACCAACACGGCTACCTACCTGTCCCTGGAAAAGACCCTGATGTTGGGAAAGATGGAGGGCACAAGGAGAAGGGGAGGATGAGATGGCTGGACAGTGTTCTCGAAGCTACCAACATGAGTCTGAGCAAATTGCGGGAGGCAGTGGAAGACAGGAGTGCCTGGCGTGCTCTGGTCCATGGGGTCACGAAGAGTCGGAGACGACTGAACGACTAAACAAACAAACAATAGTGGGACATTCTGGGATCAAATCATAAACCGGGGCGGCTTCTCTAAATCAGGGACGTCCCTGGAAAATGGGGGCATTTGGAGGGTCTGAAGCTGTGTTGTTTCAGCTCTGCCATGCTACCTGAGCATCAGCTGCAGCAAGGCATGCTGGGAGTTGCCCCTGCAAAGGGAGGGGGCTTTCCTTTCTTTTGAGATTCATGGAAGCGACCGTAGGAGTGTTGAAGTGAGATTTAAAAAAACAAAAAAACGCCCAGCAGCTGAACTGCATTCTGTTCCCTTCCAGGCTGTGTCAAAAACCCACCTGTTTATTCTCTCCCTTTTAATTGCCAGCTCAGGAAATGGCCTCATTTGTGCAGCGAAAGACCAAGGGTCGGATCCGAGGCTGTTGCTAATTGCAGAGCATTTCTTGGCTGCCTTCAGCTCCTGCCACGGGGGGCTGTTTGTCGCCAAAGTTCAGCGAAACGCTTTGGAGGCCGGGGCCTAATGGAAGGAGACGCTTTGCCGACTCCTTTGGAGAAGGCTGAGCCGCAGGTGCTCACAGAGGAGAGGCCTCTCTGCCTTTTAGATCGGAAGTGAAGATGCTGAAGAAGGAAATGACTGCCTTACTGATTTTGGGCTGCTCAGGCATGTGCGTGAGTTCTTGAAGGAGCAGCAGAGCTGGCAAGTTGAGATATTCTGTTGCCACTGGATTGTTGTTGTTTAGTCGTTTAGTCGTGTCCGACTCTTCGTGACCCCATGGACCAGAGCACGCCAGGCACTCCTGTCTTCCTCTATCTATCTATCTATCTATCTATCTATCTATCTGCTTGTTGTTGTTGTTGTTTAGTCGTTTAGTCGTGTCTGACTCTTCGTGACCCCATGGACCAGAGCACGCCAGGCACTCCTGTCTTCCACTGCCTATCTATCTATCTATCTATCTATCTATCTATCTATCTATCATCTATCATCTATCATCTATCTATCTGCCTGTTGTTGTTGTTGTTTAGTCGTTTAGTCGTGTCCGACTCTTCGTGACCCCATGGACCAGAGCACGCCAGGCACTCCTGACTTCCACTGC
Source organism: Darevskia nairensis (assembly GCA_034642065.1). Classification (NCBI taxonomy): domain Eukaryota; kingdom Metazoa; phylum Chordata; class Lepidosauria; order Squamata; family Lacertidae; genus Darevskia; species Darevskia nairensis. The sequence goes on from JAWWNI010001039.1 coordinate 128,495, forward strand.
CTCCCGCAGTTTGGTCAGACTCATGTTGGTAGCTTCGAGAACACTGTCCAACCATCTCGTCCTCTGTCGTCCCCTTCTCCTTGTGCCCGCCATCTTTCCCAACACCAGGGTCTTTTCCAGGGAGTCTTTTCTTCTCACGAGGTGGCCAAAGTACTGGAGCCTCAGCTTCAGGATCTGTCCTTCCAGTGAGCACTCAGGGCTGATTTCCTTCAGAATGGGTAGGTTTGATCTTCTTGCAGTCCATGGGACTCTCAAGAGTCTCCTCCAGCACCATAATTCAAAAGCATCAATTCTTCGGCGATCAGCCTTCTTTATGGTCCAGCTCTCACTTCCATACATCACTACTGGGAAAACCATAGCTTTAACTATACGGACCTTTGTTGGCAAGGTGATGTCTCTGCTTTTTAAGATGCTGTCTAGGTTTGTCATTGCTTTTCTCGCCTCTGGATTAGGAATGGGCAAATATGCCCATTTTGGTTCCTCTCAGTTTTAAGTTCTGCTCTCAACATCAGCTGCAAATTTCCAGAAACGCAATATCTCGTGAATATTCAGTAGCATTTAGCATCCAAACGTACATATCTTTTTTCGCCGTTGCCTCATCTGCCCATTACCGCAAAGCAATTCGTCCTAATGCAATTCACTTTTCTATGTTCTTTGCATATGCATTCTGCACACAATATACCCTGGCAAGAGTCTTTCTGTACACATTACTTATGTGTGCGGCATTGCAAAATTTGGAAAAGTGTGAATACCAAAGGAGAGTGGCGTTGCATATTGGGAGTGAGAATGACGGAAAATTGCTTTCAAATACAAACTGAA
>JAWWNI010001040.1:0-203106 GCA_034642065.1 Darevskia nairensis
CCATTTCCAAGTGTTGTTTTTTGTCTTTGCTTCCCTGGCAGGGTGAGCTGGGAGAACCTGGTTTGCCGGGATTTGCTGTAAGTCAGAATGCCCCTCTGTGGGTTTTTTCACTTTGACTGGATTGAATGAATGGTCCGCCTAAACCCAGTGTCCTGTCTCCAGCAGTGGGGCCAAGAGGTTGTAGGCAGAGCGAAACGCACCACGCAGCACTCGTCAAACATGCTCTAGTTATTATCATTATTTCGGTCATTTTACGTGTTTATATCCCGCCTTTCTCCCAAGTTGGGATTCAAAGTGGCTGAGAACGTTTAAAAGCGTTTTTGTAAAAGGCAAAGTAATAAATGCAAACCAGTTAAAAGCAATAGTTAAAGCTGGCATGAAAATGCAGTTTGCTTTGACAGTGGCCCAATGGCCAGCACTTTCTGCACCTTAATTTTCAAAGGTTTGCTCCTTGTTTATTATTATTTTGCACAGCTTTCCAGTGGACAAAAGCTTGTTGCATGCAGTAGTTAGTCCAAGGCCACTTGGCAAGCACGTTTGTTTTTGTTTTGTTTTTTAAATTTATTTAATCATTTTTTCAATATAAACATCAACCACAAAAAACACAAACAATAAAAACCATAATAACAATAATAACACAGTTTGACAATTCCGATTTAAATACACTGATATACTTATGACTAGACCCTTCTTCTTCTTCTTCTTCTTCTTCTTCTTCTTCTTTTAAACACTATTTCCCCACCTCTCTCGCCTCCCTCTACCTCCCACCACTGTCTGCCTTATCACTTAAATATTCATTCCAGATTTCTTCATATTTATCCATTCTTATTTTGCGACGGCATGCAATTCGTTCGTATGTAGCTAATCTGTCCATATTATCAATCCATGTGCTCAGTGGAATCTTTTTGCGGCTCTTCCAATTCATCAAAACAAGTTTTTTTGCTTCTAATATAGCACGGTACATCCATTTTTTTTTGACCCCCTGAAATCTCCCACATTTCCGGAATATAATTTAGAATTAAATTCAGTTCCTTTAAATAACAATTCCTTTTTATTACTCTTGCTATAAATATCCTCACCTCGCACCAAAATGATCTTATCATCGGGCAATTAATCAACATATGTACTAAGTTCGCCTTTTTACTGCCACATCTCCAGCAGTTGTCTGCACTTATTATTTTCTTCTGGTATAGTTTTGGCAAGCACATTTGTGGCAATGAGGGGTGTCTGACACTCTTCCCCCACCAATGCTGGAAAATGCATATTTGCAGGAAGCCATGTGGCTGAGCTGCCTGGGGGCAAATGGGAGTCATAGTCCAAATCATCGGCGTGTGGGGAGGCTCCTCTTTAGCATAGCGGGCGGGAAACATGTCTAATACTAACCCATTCTCTCCCTCCCCCGCTGCAATAGTTCACTGCCTGTTCCTGCTTCATTTATCACTTAGCATTTTCTACTTCAAGCCCTTGATCAATAATTCCTGTTTTTTAATGACTGTTATAGAAGCTTTTCACATCGTGCTTTTATTTGCTCTTGGGAGATATGCAACGTAAATGTCGGTGAATCGATGGTAGCAGCTGTTCCCTGGACCCTGGCGTGGGGGTGTCTCTCTGGTTCCTTTCCTGCTACGTCAAAACGTCTTTTCCTCTGCTCTCCTTTCCATCGCTTCCCTAAGCTGCTAGCTTCGTTAGTGGTGAAATGTGCAGATTGGGAGTTGGTAGGGCGGCAGGAGGGGAGACGGCCAGAAGGTGGCGCCGGAGCCAATGACGGGTAGTGGGCAGCCCAGCAGGGGCTGGCTGAAGGCAGACTGAAGCTGGTGGGGCATTGCTTCATTTATCCTAATGAACCAGCCTCCCGTGCTGTAAACGCAACTCAGTTGGCACCTGTCTGTCTGAAGAGGCAATGGAGTGCGCCTCCGAGGGTGAAGCCAAACTGCTGCTCCAGTTTGGCTTCACCAGTTCGAAGTGACCTCCCTGGGGTGCAAGCCTGGGCAGTGTGTCTGGAGGTCCTGGGCTGCCCAGACGACAAGACCCTCCTCTCAGCCTCACTGATGTAGTCCAAAGGAAAGCAGAGCAAGACGTTTGGCACCGGTTTGACTGCAGGAGTTGCCGGAAGGAGGCAAACAAGGTGCCGTCCAACCACCTTAGGGACTCCAAATTGGTGTAGGGCAGGGGTCAGCAAACTTTTTCAGCAGGGGGCCGGTCCACTGTCCCTCAGACCTTGTGGGGGGCCAGACTATATTTTGGAGGGGGGGAAATGAACCAATTCCTAATGCCCCACAAATAACCCAGAGATGCATTTTAAATAAAAGGACACATTCTACTCATGTAAAAACACGCTGATTCCCGGACCGTCCGCAGGTCGGATTTAGAAGGCAATTGGGCCGCATCCATCCCCCGGACCTTTGTTTGGGGGACCCCTGGTGTAGGGTTTACTCCTTAGCCCTTTCTTCTTCTGAAGAAGGCAGCAGAGGTTGAGGACCAGAGCTTTCCTTCTCCAAGATGGGCTGCTTCCCCAGGTTGACAAGCCCCATCTACCCCTCTGCAGCTGTGTAGAGCAGGCATTGACAAACTCGGCCCTCCAGATGTTTTGAGACTACAGTTCCCATCATCCCTGACCACTGGTCCATGTTTTGAGACTACAGTTCCCATCATCCCTGACCACTGGTCCTGTTAGTGAGCTAGGGATGATGGGAGTTGTAGTCCCAAAACATCTGGAGGGCTGAGTTTGCCTATGCCTGGTGTAGAGGCTTCATAATTCAGTAAGCTTCCTCGTACTGAGACACACCAACAGTCCATCTATATTGTTGATGCCAACTGCAGCAGCAGGTGTCTCTCCCAGCCCACCTGGAGCTGCTGGCGACTGAACAGAGACCTTCTGTGCGCAAAACAGGGCCTCCTCATTATCTCCAGCTAAAGCAGGCATGGCCAAACTTCACCCTCCAATTGTTTTGGGACTACAATTCCCATCATCTCTTACCACTGGTCCTGTTAGCTAGGGATGATGGGAGTTGTAGTCCCCAAACAACTGGAGGGCCAAGTTTGGCCATGCCTGAGCTAAACGCTCTCAAGTAGCAGGCGCTGGGAAAGACCCCTCCCTGCTGGAGAGCTGCTGCCAGACAGAACGGTCAGTACTGAGCTAGGCAGAGCCGTGACCTAGAAGGCAGCCTCATATGTTCAGTGTTCCCATCATGTAGATGTAAGCACATTTACACTACCGGTTCCACCTGGAGCACTCGCGCAGGTGAGAATTTCGTGCATAGACCAGGTATCCAGTTACTCCCATAACAGCCAAAGGTGCCTTGCGGAACTCTGCTGTTTCAGAGAAGCTTTGTAGACGGAGCTGCCATTTTTTTATTCTAGAGTCTTATTGGTTTTAATCTTCTTTCGTTGCATGACTTTACAGTCATACCTCATGTTGCGTACGCTGCAGGTTACACATTTTCGGGTTCGGCACGGAAGTACCGGAACGGGTTACTTCTGGGTTTCGGCACTCGCGCATGCGCAGAAGCACTAAGTAGCGCTTTGCGCATGCGCAGAAGCACCGAATCGCGACCTGCGCGTGTGCAGACGCAACGCTGTGGGCTGCAGACGCTGCGGGTTGCGAACGCGCCTCCCACATGGATCGCGTTCACAACCCGAGCGTCCACTGTATTAAAAAAAAATTAGTCTAAGTTCACCATGGCAAGAGAGCAGCTGCAGTCCGAAAGAGACGGTGGGCTTCTGCCATGCTTGTCTGTTGCAAGGTGTGCTCCAGTTACTACAAGTGACTTTGGCCAGCTTTGCCTCAAATTGCCGAGGATGACTCACCGGAACTCTCCTTTCCTTTGATGCAGTTTTTGAATAAAAAAAGATGTTACGTGGTTCTGCTTTTTTAAAATAAAATAATAATAATATTAAAAAAACAGAACACACTGAATATATATTTCTCATCCAACAAATGGCTGAAAATTGATGTGAGCCATTAAGTGTTGTTGATTCACAGGGCAATCCATCTCGGGGAGACGACTCATGCACAGGAAGCGCCTTTCATTCTCTGCGAAACCCTTTCAGTCATTACCTCTCTAGCAGATACAAGGCCAGATGTAATAGAATTTTTAATACCAAAGAAGGGAGATGAGCTATCAAAGAGACGTCTGTTGCTAACCACTCCATTGCCCCATCAAATTTCAGCACTACGTTTCTCCCCCGCCCCGCTATCTATTATCTTCTGCAGCTCTCCTGATTTTGTATGTAAGAGAGAAAGAGAGAGAGAGAGAGAGAGAGAGAGACAGCACTTTGCAACTGGGAATTTCATACATATTGTTATGAGTTTGCAGGCCCCAGGCTCCCTTAAATTCCTGGGTCCAGTAGGGGGTTAGGATTTAACCAAAGCAAATGTTAAGATATTAGCCAGGCCAGTTTCCTAATGAGGTAAATTGCCTGGGAGATGAGCCATTAAGAAAACAAAGGAAAGGTAACAGCCCATTAAGAAAGCCAGATGGCAAATGGGCGGGCCCCCTCCTGCAGCTCTGAAAAACTGAGAACAAAAGCCAGAGTTGAGAGTTGGCCAGCATGTGAATTGGAGGATAAAGGTTGCACTCTGGTAAAAGCAGCAAACTGGAGAGAGGGTCAGAGCCCCGGCTGGTTTCTGTTTCCAATAAAAAAATGGGAGAAACAAGACCTTTTTGGGGTGTTGTAGTTGTGAACCCCTCCATTGCAGGCTCGGGTTGTATATATGAGTAAATAAAGCTTATATCATCCCTGGTCCCATCCTCAGCTGTGCCACCTGCTCACTTTTAGAATGTTGGGAGTCTGGGATGGAACGTTCAGACACAGAGACAGAATGCTGAGAAACTCTCGTCTATCTAGAGCCATTCATAATTTTTCCCCCAGGTGCACATCAGGAAGGAACTGGGTATTATTTCATTTCAGGGAACCGCTGGGCTCGATGGGAAGAATGGTATGAAAGGGGCAAAAGGAGACAGAGGCCTGCAGGGCCAGAAAGGGGAACCGGTGAGCATTTTTAGCATTGATTTCCCCTTTCTTCCTAACATCCCCTGCTGTACATGCGACTGGATAGGTGAAAGGTAAGAGGTAAAGGACCCCTGGACAGTGAAGTCCAGTCAAATGTGACTATGGGGTTGCGGCGCTCATATCGCTTTCAGGCCAAGGGAGTTGGTGTTTGTCCACAGACAGCTTTCCGGCTCATGTGGCCAGCAGGACAAAACCGCTTCTGGCGCAACGGAACACCGTGACAGAAACCAGAGCGCACGGAAATGCCATTTACCTTCCTGCCACAACAGTACCTATTTATCTACTTGCACTGGTATGCTTTTGAACTGCTAGGTTGGCAGGAGCTGGGACAGAGCAACAGGAGCTCACCCCATTGCGGGGATTCGAACCGCCGACCTTCCGATCGGCAAGCTCAAGAGGCTCAGTGGTTTAGACCACAGCGCCACCCGCGACTGGATAATGGAGAGCTTGAAATGTTTGTATTTCAAGATCACCTTACCCCAATATGCAGAACCGGCACTCTTATGGGTGCCAGACAAGACTAGTTTCCACACTTGTAAGAAGCCAGTCTTTTAGTGGAACAGCAACTCCATTTTGGAACTCCCTGCTTGTGTTTTTTATGGCACCTGTTTAAAACATTTTCATTTCGGCAAGCCTACCGGTATCCCAAAGCTGAGATCAAAGCACGTCTTTTTTAGCCAGCTGATGCTTTTAATTGTCTTTTGAACGAACACCTGTTTTTCACCGACTTTTATTTTATTTTTTTTTAATAATAATTTTTATTAAATTTTTCAATTTTACATTTCAAAATAAACATTTTACAAACTTTAAAATAACCAATGACTTCCCTTCTTCTCCTTCATGTTACATATCATTCCCGCATATTTTCCATGCAAATCAGTTTTCCACTTTTACAGCCATCAAAAATTATTTACTCTGTTGAAATTATCATAGTGCTGCCAGTGTTTTCAGCTTTATAGTTATCTTCCATATATTTATTCATTCATTTATTTTTTAAATTAAGGATATTCTTGATTTGCAAAGGTATATGCATTGTTTCTTTCTTGTTCTTTCCATGTAACATTTTTATACAGCAGTTTCGTTTGTTGAGACATTAGGGAGAGAAGGGGGAGAGGTGTGGGTAGGATGGGGAGATGGGTAGGATGGGGTGGCGGTATTTCTATTTTACTTAATATATGCAGAGTTGAGTGTCAGCGTCTTTTGTGCAGGTTCTCTGTTGTTTGCTTGTGCTCTTTTAGTGGTGAGAGAGGTCATTGATCGTTTTAATGTTGTTGTTTTGTAAACCGCTCGGTAACTTTATTACAACCAAGCGGTATATATGTATTTGTTAAAGGGATTATAAAGAAATAAAAATATTTGTGTTGACTGGCCCGTGCAAATGAGAAATGGCAAGGTCTCCCCCACTCCCTCCCCTACCCTCCCACCCCGGGAGAGGCGATTTGCCAATGCCTCACTGTCTCCTGGCTATTTCGAACCTCCAGGTCATTCTGTGAGCAAGAAATTGGCCGGCGGATGCATGTCTGGGTGCCATGCACCCATCTAGGCGATGCAGATCCGCAGTTACTGGATGCAGGGATGTGTTTGTGTCGTGCCCCTTCCTAGCATTTTGGCATTAAGAGAAAGTCATTACTGTACACAAGCAGGAATGAAGGAAATAAAAAAAATTCCTTCCAGTAGCACCTTAGAGACCAACTAAGTTTGTTCTTGGTATGAGCTTTCGTGTGCATGAATGAAGGAGTTGGTGCTTTTGCAGGTGACAGCAGCTGTTTCTGAAGCTGAGCGCAATTCCATTAGGAGCTCTGCATTTTGAGAGTTTGCCCTGCACTGCCTTTGTGGTTTACGGCCTATATTTATTCTCTCCATGCAGGGGGGAGAAGGCGATCCTGGTCTAACTGGTGACATTGGACGGAAAGGTTCGAAGGTACAGTGTGGACACATCTAGGAAAAAACGGGAGTTTTGCAGTGCTTATCACCATGCCCTGCCCTGGTTGCAACTGAGGGGGCCTGACTTCTCACTTTCTTTACCTCGTAATCAACTCCTGTTCTTTATTCCTCTTCTCCATCTTCACAACGTGCCCTTGGCTGTTTTATTTCTTCATTTTTCCTGTGCAGTAGGTGCATTTCTTACCTGTCATTTGCCCTAGGACCCCAGGGCAGGGCACAATAAGCTCCAGAAAACAGTAAAATGAACATTAAAACGTCTATTAAGTAGTAAACAAAATAATCACAAAATATCAACCGTGCCATAAAACTTTACACTTCTATTTCTGCATGGAAGGGAGGGCAGACATAATTGGTTCCCCCCCCTCCACCATTTTACGCTCACAACAATCCTGCGAGGTGGGTTAAACTGAGAGATAATAACTTGATTGAGATCCCTCACGGTGAGGGTCTGCTCTCAATCTGCATCTTCATTGCCTGGTCACAATTTGTCCTCAGGGTTTACGTGGGTTGCCAGGAAGGACAGGACCTTCAGGAGTCGATGGAATCAAGGTAAAAAGAATTAAACTCTATCTATCTATCTATAAGGTAAACGTACCCCTGACCTTTAGGTCCAATCGCGAACAACTCTGGGGTTGCGGTGCTCATCTTGCTCTATAGGCCAAGAGAGCCGACGTTTGTCCACAGACAGTTTTTCCGGGTCATGTGGCCAGCATGACTAAGCTGCTTCTGGCAAAACCAGAGCAGCGCACGGAAACGCCGTTTACCTTCCTGCCGGAGCGGTGCCTATTTATCTACTTGCACTGGCGTGCTTTCGAACTGCTAGGTTGGCAGGAGGTGGGACAGAGCAACGGGAGCTCACCCCGTCGCAGGGATTCGAACCGTCGACCTTCCGATCGGCAAACCCTAGGCTTAGTGGTTTAGACCAGCGTTTCCCAACCGGTGTGCCGCGGCACACTAGTGTGCCGCGAGACACCGGCTGATGTGCCGCGGAAAAAGGGACCTGCAGCCCAGGGCTGCACAGGACCGTGGCGGCGGCGCTGCTGGAGCCCGGCGGCGAAGCGGAAGCCAGGGCGGCGCTGCTCCCTTGGCTGCTGCTGCAGCAGCAGCAGCAACAGCAGCCTCGCGCGCGAATCCCGACCGGAAGCCTCGCGCGCGCCGCACTACAGCTGATCCCAGAGGTAACTCTGGGTCAGGAGACCCGGCACAGCCGGGTGGGGGAGGAGCGGTGTGCTGCGAGATTTTTTCATTGATTCAAGTGTGCCGTTGCCTAGATTAGGTTGGGAAACACTGGTTTAGACCACAGCACCACCCGCATCCAAAAACTTGAAACCTGCAAAGAACCTATTGTGGCCCTATCTTAATGCCTAAAAGGCCGCCCCTGTCTTTAGGCAGAGTGCAGTGGCTGCCTCAGGCAGCAGATTTTGTGTTTCATGAAAAGGCGGTACATTGTTAGTTGTTTAATTTGAAGTTGTTGGGTTTTTTACTGTCAAGGAGTGGGAAGCGGTGGGATTCCGTCTGCCTCAGATACCAAAATAACTTGGCTTGGTAGGGAGAGGGTCTCATTTGCTTCTCAGGTAGAGAAATGTCTTGTGTTGGCCTGTTGCAGGTATTAATATTGTGCAGTTTGACACGACTGGATGCATGAAAACTGTCTCCTTTTGGAAAGGAAGCCTTGTCCAGACCCATAAAAGATATTATTCAAATTTTACTAGCAGAACTCTTCAAAATACAACAGTAACATCAAACGATCCAAAATATTCATGCAATGTCTTGTGCTGTCCAGGCTCAGCATGTTACAAAATATGAAAATAAAAATCCAACAGACATAGAAGCAGAGGTCTGTCTCTTCCCACAGCACCAATTTTAGCCTGGAGTTGTTTTTTCTCAGTCAGAGAGAGTCTTTTACATGTCCTTACTTCACGGACACAAAAGCAGCTCCCCTCAACGTGGAGATTTGCAACCTAATACCTTCATCGCATGATCTAAGGTTACAACATTCACAACAACCAGTTAGTTAAGTATCAGCTCAGCAAGAGTTCAGAGTGCTCTGCTTGGCTTTACTATAGCTCCATGGAAAATCCACATGTTAAACTTTTAGCAATATACCTGTAGCTATACCTGTAGTCATGTTTCATTTCTGTGTCAATTAAACCAATTAACAGGCCTTGAATATCTGCATCTTCCTCCCACAGTCCATCTTCTTTGCAAATACAACCAAAATAAAAGAAAGAGAGAGCATCAGATCACAAGAATAAGCCATCAATCCTAATTTAAACATACACAGTGCCCAAATAGATATCAAAATATGTGTGGCTTTGGGGGGGGAGTATTTTTTTTATTAAGTTCTCTTAAATATTACAGATCTCATCCCATGGCTTCACTGTTATCCAGCACCCCCCACCCCAATTTGCTCTGTTTACAATCTATCAAAATGACGCAAACCATGAAGAATATTCAATCATATATATGCATATGCAACCGGAGGAAATCTACTCCATACAACGTACAAATGTCTCAAAAGGTGCAGAGAGATTCAAAAGTGCATATGTATATATATATATGATTGAATATTCTTCACGGTTTGCGTCATTTTGATATATTATTCTACTGTACTGTGTTGTCTGTTTTCATAGAATCATAGAATCATAGAGTTGGAAGAGACCACAAGGGCCATCCAGTCCAACCCCCTGCCAAGCAGCAAACACCATCAAAGCATTCCTGACAGGTGGCTGTCAAGCCTCTGCTTAAAGACCTCCAAAGAAGGAGGCTCCACCACACTCCTTGGCAGCAAATTCCACTGTCGAACAGCTCTTACTGTCAGGAAGTTCTTCCTAATGTTTAGGTGGAATCTTCTTTCTTGTAGTTTGAATCCATTGCTCCGTGTCCGCTTCTCTGGAGCAGGAGAAAACAACCTTTCTCCCTCCTCTATATGACATCCTTTTATATATTTGAACATGGCTATCATATCACCCCTTAGCCTTCTCTTCTCCAGGCTAAACATACCCAGCTCCCTAAGCCGTTCCTTTGTATCTGTTTACAATCTAGCCTGATGAGGTCCTGGAGACCTCAAAAGTTGGAGCACTATTTTGTGACGTAATAAAGAGCCAAAACATTTAGAAGACACAGAGCGCCCCCCCCCCAAAAAAAACCTTGTACCTGTGTGTTAAAAGGACTGGCTAATTCCTCTCTGTCTCGTTCCATGCACAGGGGGAAATTGGTGGCATGGGGAGTCCAGGGACCTCAGGTGCAGATGGACTTCTGGGATCCAAGGTGAGGTGCAAAGGTTTTTTTAAAAAATATAATTGTCTGCTACCTGGTGGGCTATGTGTGTTGACTGCTGGTTCTCTTAGGGCAGTGATGGCTAACCTTGACACTCCAGATGTTTTGGAACTACAACTCCCATCATCCCTAGCTAACAGGACCAGTGGTCAGGGATGATGGGAGTTGTAGTCCCAAAACATCTGGAGTGTCAAGGTTAGCCATCACTGTCTTAGGGAGAAACAGTTTTGGGAAAGGGCATTTGGAAGCAGAGAAGCATCTTGGGGGAGTTATGCTTGCTTAACCCTTCCCCAACCCGCTCCTTTTCCACTACTACTGCACCCATTCACTTAGGACAGGGGTCAGCAAACGTTTTCCACAGGGGGCCGGTCCACTGTCCCTCAGACCTTGTGGGGGGCTGGACTATATTTTTTGGGGGGGGAATCCCCCCCAACCAACTCTCCTCTCCCGTCTCCACAGCACCGGACGAGCCCCGGTGGCTGTATACCTGTGCCTTGCAACCGGCAGGGGCTGGCGGCGGCGGCAGAGGGACGATGAGCGGCGCAAAAGGGCTGGCTCCGGAGAGGGGCTGCTTAAAATGGCGCTCAGCCAACCGCGGCTCAACAAAGCCCAGCCCCCTTCCTCCTCTAGGCAGGGCGGGGAGAAGCCGGGAGGAGGGAGGGAGGAGGAGGCGGCGGCGCTGTGTGTGATGGGGGGGGGGAATGGCGCAGCCCGAACTATCAGAATCCCCACACTGATCCACGTGCCGATTCCCGGACTGTCAGCAGGCCAGATCCACAAGGCAATTGGGTCTTAGTTTGCTGACCCATGACTTGGCAGAATTCCAGGTGCATGTTTGTGAAGGGAAACAAGTCATTTTACAGGGGAAAGTCATTTTGCAGCAGGGAGCCACAGAAGAAAAGCGGTGGGCGGGCAAGGGTTAAGCACCCCCCCTCAATTACTTCTCTTCTTCATATCACCCACTTCTGAATGTGTTTTTTCCATAGAAGGCCAGTGTGGTGTAGTGGTTAAGAGCGGTAGACTTGTAATCTGGTGAACTGGGTTCGCTTCCCCGCTCCTCCACCTGCAGCTGCTGGGTGACCTTGTGCTCGTCACACTTCTCTGAAGTCTCTCAGCCCCACTCACCTCACAGAGTGTTTGTTGTGGGGGAAGAAGGGAAAGGAGAATGTGAGCCGCTTTGAGACTCCTTCGGGGAGTGATAAAGCGGGATATCAAATCCAAACTCCTCTTCTTCTTCTTTTAAGGATTTCAGTGCACCCTTTTTAAAACGGAACTTTCCGTGTTGTCCTGCCCCACTTACTCATCATCCCTGTTTATCAGTTTGCTTGCATGGATTTATTCCATAATGGTTACAGTGATCTTTGGGCTTTGCCTAGGGTGAGCGCGGCGAGTCTGGCACAGACGGGCCCAAGGGAATTTCGGGGCAGAAAGGAGAAAAGGTCAGTGCTGGTGAAATCGTGTTGCGAAAGGTTATTTAGTCCTCCAACATCTATCAGTGATGGTTAACAATGTTATATTCCGTTGCTCTAATGCAGCTATCCTTTCTTGCAAGGCAAATGTCAACTTTTCCGAAGAATATTTCCTCTGGGGTTTGCCTCATTTGGCCTTTGGTTGGCAGCAGCAGCTTTAACCCTTGTTGTGCCGGAAGCCCCACCCCTTTCTTCCATAAGGGAGCAAAAAGTATGTGAGAAAGAGAGGGAGATTAACACCCACGCTTCAAATCCTGGGTCATGATAGTTACCACCTACTATTAAGACTTCCTAGCCTCCCGTTGGAGGAACATTACTCATGGTATGTACCAGGTTGGGGCAAGGCAGGCCTAAATGCTAACCAGATCTAGAAAGCTGTTGTTGTTGTTGTTGTTGTTGTTGTTGTTGTTGTTTGTTGTTTGTTGTTTGTTGTTTTATTATTTATATGTCGCCCGTCTGACTGGGTTGCCCCAGCCACTCTGCCAGACTCCCAACAGAATATTAAAAACACAATAAAAGTCTGTCTCGCCAGAGTGGTGCATGCTCTAGTTATCTCCCACTTGGACTACTGCAATGCGCTCTACGTGGGGCTACCTTTGTAGGTGACCCGGAAACTACAACTAATCCAGAATGCGGCAGCTAGACTGGTGACTGGGAGCGGCCGCCGAGACCACATAACAATGGTCTTGAAATACCTACATTGGCTCCCAGTACGTTTCCGAGCACAATTCAAAGTGTTGGTGCTGACCTTTAAAGCCCTAAATAGCCTCGGTCCAGTATACCTGAAGGAGTGTCTCCACCCCCATCAATCTACCCGGACACTGAGATCCAGCGCCAAGGGCCTTCTGGGGGTTCCCTCACTGCGAGAAGCCAAGTTACAGGGAACCAGGCAGAGGGCCTTCTCGGTAGTGGCACCCGCCCTGTGGAACGCCCTCCCACCAGATGTCAAAGAGAACGACAACTACCAGACTTTTAGAAGACATCTGAAGGCAGCCCTGTTTAGAGAAGCTTTTAATGTGTGACATTCTTATGTATTTTTAATCTTTGTTGGAAGCCGCCCAGAGTGGCTGGGGAAGCCCAGCCAGATGGGCGGGGTATAAATAATACTGTAAATTATTATTATTATTATTATTATTATTATTATTATTATTATTAAAGTTAAAGGCTGTTTCCACCATGCAGTTAAAGTCAAAACTTCCTTTTTTCATTATGGAAATGCTAGTGCAAAAGGCACACTTCCTGAGGAGTTGAGGTTCTCATTAGGTAGGCAAGCTGTTTTGAACACAACAGGGATTAATGTTCAACTTGGGCAGGGACCCTGAGCGACAGGGACTGAACTGCCAGGAAACGAGCCTCACAGCTCTGCCCCATCCAGCAAGAAGCATCCTGTTCTCACGGATGCCCCAGTGGGAACCCTGGAAGCAGAACCTGAGTACAAGCAATTTCCAGCAACTAGCATCCAGAAGTCTTCTTCTTCTCTGGCGATCACTCCTAGCCGAGTAAGATTGTCTTAGCACTGAGTCCGTAAGTGACTGTGGAGGCCAATTCTGGATCCACACGTCCTTCCACAGTGGCAACATTGGTTTCCAGGAGGGAGTTGATGACAGTGTGGATTTGCCAAGCATGCCTTCCTCTTAGCGCGTTTCTCCCTTTCGTCCTGAGTTTGAGTGTCTTCAAAGCCCATGACACCTTTGGCAAAGGCTGTTCTCCAATTGGAGCGCTTGCAGGCCAGTGTTTCCCAATTGTTGGTGTTTATACTACATTACGCTTTCCATTTTTAAGTTCGGAATAGAGTAGTTGCTTTGGAAGACGATAATCAGGCATCCGCACAACATGACCACAAGTACACTGCTTCTGACAGGGGAGGGAAGCCATACCCACCAAGGTTATTAGCTGTTGATAGCCTTCTCCAGAAGTTCAATCTTCTTCCTGTTTCCTTGCTGACTGTTCTGGGCACACCACATTTCTCAATTGCTCTGTTTGTGCAACATCTCTCTCTCTCTTCATAATTACATCGAGAGTCACTGGGGGTCACTTGTACTAAATGGGAAAGGCAGCCTTTCCAGAGCAGCCCATCCATCTTCTCCAGGATTTCCCATCTTAATCAGCCAGCCCACCGCAGCCCTGCTTGGTTCAGTCATTCATCTCCTTCCCCCTCAGGAGGCTTCCACCTTCCAGGGGTGGTGTCAGCATCTCTGAACACCGAGACTCCCCCTTTGAGATGGATAGACTTCTCTATTTATAGAGCCAAGAAACACTCTTGGGGAAGAGGAACTTATTAGGCTGGAGAAAGAAGGAAGTTAAGCAAGGGCTCGTTTATTCATCAGCCTGTCTAAATAATTTGCACAAGTCGCCTCCACCAAGCCCAGACCATTGGTCCATCTAGCTCAGTATTATCCGCAGCAACAGGCAGTAGCTCTCCAAGGTCTCTCCTGGACTTACCTGGAGACCAAAGCTGGGACCTTTGGCATGCAGAGAAGGTTCTCTGCCACATTCCCTTGCGGATAACATTCCAGGGGCCACATTTCATCCATGTGCGGCACCAGAGGGAAAAGCAATTGATGCAACTCTTATCTTTGTGAAGTGGACTACATTTCAACTGCACAAAGGCCAGGGGGTTCTGTAACACACACACACACACACACACACACACACACACACACACCCTCTGAACCCCTCATCCAGGCAACCTAGCGGCATTGGCTGCAGTCCAGAGAGGCACATCCTCACCGGGCAAAAGCACTTGTCATGCCCCACTGGGCCCCTTTTCAGCCAGGCATTCAAACAGACTCCGAGTCATTAAGCTATCAAAGCTTTAATCTAACTAATTGGTTTACAACTCCGAGCACATCGTAAATGCGTCAGTCTTCCTCGCTATCAGTTGCTCCAACTGCCGGATGTCAGCTTTGGCGCCACCCTCCAAAGCATCTCGGGAAACGGAAACACTTTGTGCGCCTTCCTTTTCTTTCCCCTGGTACGTTGCGATGGCTCTGAGAGGCTGACGAAAGCCCTCTCACTGCTTCCCCTTCCTCGGAGCTTCCTCCAGACGTCCCGCTGGAATCTGTCTCCAAAATAGGTGGCTGTTCACGGTACTCACTCAAAGCTGGAGAGGCAGGAGGGGTTTGCAGTCCCCTGACATCCCTGAAGGAGGTTGTGGAGCAGAGCTGGTGAGGGGCACGGTCTAGAGAAAGGGCCAAGTGAGGGAGGTCTGAAAGGCCACATCTGTGACCAGAGCTGCGCAGATGTTATTGGCCCACAGATGGAAAGAAGATAAATTCACTACCAAAGAAGAATGGCAGGCTAAATTGATGGGTTATGCCGAAATGGCTAAAATGACGGGAAGAATCAGAAATCAGGAAGACCAAAATTTTAATAAGGAATGGGGGAAATGTATAACCTATCTTAAAAAACCATTGTAAATAGTTAAAATAGTTAGTAGGATTGGAAAAATATCACTTGTAGCTTAATGGTGGATTTTGGACACAATGGAGATGCAAAAGATTTGGATTATCATAAAAGATGCAGGAGGAGATTATTAACAATAGGACCCACAAAGGGGAGGAGGGGGAAGTCCAAGAGATTCCTTGGAATCTTGTTTTTTACGTTGTATGTTCGCTATGTGACTGTAAATTTTTAAGCTGAAAAACCATATATATATGGCCACAGCTGAGGCCCAAGCCTGAGGTTCTATGCCCCTGCTCTGTTTTAGGATAGACTATAAGTTTTATGTTGCATTACAGTCATTTTTTTTTTTATTATCTGAGCCCCCTTGGGTAGATCGGCCCTCACAGGTGGCAGAGAGATGTTGAAATCATTGCAAATGCTGTATCCTGAAAGGAAGTCTTTGTTCAAACTTGCAGGGCGCCAAGGGGGTGCCTGGCCTGGGAGGCTTTAAAGGACAAATAGGCCTACCTGGCAAGGTGGGTGTCGCTGGACCACCTGGCCTACAAGGACCTCAGGGTGAGCCAGGAGTACAGGTAAGAGATTTTTGGTGGGTTCTGGTGGTCAGGGGTGGAAGCAAGGAAACAGAATCCCTTGCAGGACTGTGTTTTGTGTTTTGTTTTGTTTTGTTTTGTTTTGTTTTGTTTTGTTTTGTTTTGTTTTGTTTTGTTTTGTTTTGTTTTGTTTTGTTTTGTTTTGTTTTGTTTTGTTTTGTTGAATGCAATCTTTTCCTTCAAGCCAACCAAATTTATGTTAGGGAAATAAAGTTAAAATACGTATTCCAGCAAATGATGCCACTTATCAAACTCTGAAACTAGTAGATTTAGCTGAAAGGCAACACATGAAGATCTGCATTGATCATTGCAATGCACCCCAATTATTTTATTTTGTAATTATAAGAATGTTTTATAACCTTGGAAGGTTGCATAAGCTTAGAAGGGGAGGTGGCACGGCTATGACTGTCATGAATGGACCTGCGGTTCTGATTTGCCACTACACTGAAGTACATTGCACTTAAGATTTGGGGGGGGACTGTGTGGTTTATTCCTAGCCTTATTTCCAGCCTGTCAAAGCTGAAACAGGCTACAAGGGCAGCCCTGCAAACAGCATGCCACAGTAGTCCGGAGAGGTGATGGGAGCATGGGTCACAGTGGCTAGATCTGGGCCAGGGATGTGGGTGGTCACAAAGATCAAGAGGAGAGCTTAGCGGCTGCTGTGTGTCATTTGAAAAATAAATGAAAAGAGCAGATGAAAAGTGAACTGGGCCAGGGTGGGAGGGATGGAGCGAGAGAGAGAGAGAGAGAGAGAGAGAGACAGAGAGAGAGAGAGAGAGAGCTGCCTTCATACATGCTTTAAGAGGTTAGGACTTTTATATCAGTGGCAGGAGATAGTCACACTCTAAGAGCCCTCTAAGAGATCATTAACCATTCCGCTTTGGTGCTGATTAGCGAGAGAACATGAAGAGTTCCTCCGCCTCCGCCACCTCTCTCTCTCTCACTCTCTCCATCTCTGAACCCTAAATTATGGAGGAGAGCATGCAGGGGGGAGCTGTAGCCATCAAAGGGCAAAGAGTCCTCATGCCGGCAGTTTATTGATCTTGTGGCAGGTAGCAGAGAGAATGGAGAAGCAACATTTTTCTCCTGTGTAGGATAGCCAAGCGCCCTTTTCTCCAACACAGGTAGGAGCATGTTTGTGTGGTTCTTTCCATCGCAGAACCAAAGGCAAAGAGACTAGGCTAACGGGCTCATCTACGGATGGGAAACAATCGCTCATTACAGTCACCGACCAATTCTGCAGAAAAATAAACAGTCTGACTTGTTGCAACAGTTAAAAACAAATGCATTAAATATAATTCTTGCCCCGCTCAAAAAGGCAGCAAAAAAATTCTCCTGATCTGCACTGAGGTCAGGGGGAAAAGTTTGCCAATCCCTGGAAAAATGAGAAAGCAAAACTGACTGACCGGTTCATCCATCCTAATTCTCAAACCAACATGAGACACTATTGTGTTTTGAAATTTGGCTTCTCCGAATCTTGTGATTGAGTTCTCCAACCAAACCGTGTGCTCAGAAATGCAAACCTACCGAATTCTCACTTCCTGAGTGTGGGGTCAAAGCAGAGGTGAGGGGTGTTGCTCAGGAGGGGGTATGGCCTGGGGAGAGTCCCAAGGGCCAAACAGAAAGACCTGGAGGGCCGCATTTAGCTCTTGGGGCAGAGGTTCCTCATCCCTGATTAGGAAGAATCTCTATGTTTAGCGTTGGTGACATCTTCCCTGTAAAAGTCAGGGTGGGCAATGTGATGCCCTCTAGATCAGGGGTCAGCAAACTTTTTGAGCAGGGGACCGGTCCACTGTCCCTCAGACCTTGTGGGGGGCCGGACTATATTTTGAAAAAAAAATATGAACCAATTCCTTTGCCCCACAAATAACCCAGAGATGCATTTTAAATAAAAGGACACATTCTACTCATGTAAAAACATGCTGATTCCCGGACCGTCCGCGGGGCGGATTTAGAAGGCGATTGGGCCGCATCCGGCCCCCGGGCCTTAGTTTGGGGATCCCTGCTCTAGATGCTGTTGGACTCTTATCTCCCAGTATCAAAAAGCAAGCCAGCAGTAAATCACACCCTTCAAAGCTGGAGTTAACTCTTTATTAGCATAAAGCATGATATCCACATCCCTGCCTCTTCTCCAGCCTATCTCATCTCTGCCTCTTGGCTTCCCTCTTCCCACCCACCGGCCTCAGCTTCTACCTCTGAGTCTGGATTGCTCTCTGCCACAGTCTCTTCCTGCTCACTAAACCCTGTTGCCTCTTCAGCTTCCAACACCACTTCTTCCCAGTCTTCTCCCTCTGACCACTCATTGTCATCCCACCACTGCTCCCCTGGCTCTGAGCCTTCTTCCCTTGGTGGCTCCCCTGCTGGTTCCTCCCACCATTCCTCTGCGTCCAACCAGTCCATGACATCCACCATTGGCCACGGGGGCTGCCGATGACGGTAGCTGGAGTCCAATAAGCTCTGTAGGGCACTCCATTGTCTACCCCTGGGATGAGTGGTCTGGTAGGTCCACTGTTCATCAACTGTGTTCTGCCAATGTTCACATGTCCCAGCATTGGGCTGTGGACATCTCCCTCGAAGGACATTGACTAGTCAAAGCTACAGATGGGTGGGACCTTTGGGCAACACCTGTTCTCAAAGGAGACACTATAGGCCTGCCTTCTCTGTTTCCAGGGCGAGAGGGGTAGAAGAGGAAGGCAACAGCTTTGTCTCAGGGGACCCCCGGGAACTCCGGGCAACAAAGGGGGAGTGGTGAGTATTCTGAGGATGAAACAGAAGGCAGAGTCCTGCCAGACCTGAGTCCTATGAAATAGAAAACAGAGAAATGAAAGGCACAAATACAGGATGGGTGACACCTGGCTTGAGAGCAGTACAAGTGAAAAGGATCTAGGAGTCTTGGTAGACCACAAACTTGACATGAGTCAACAGTGCGATGCAGCAGCTAAAAAAGCCAATGCAATTCTGGGCTGCATCAATAGGAGTATAGCATCTAGATCAAGGGAAGTAATAGTACCACTGTATTCCGCTGTGGTGAGACCTCACCTGGAATACTGTGTCCAGTTCTGGGCACCACAGTTCAAGAAGGATACTGACAAGCTGGAACGTGTCCAGAGGTGGGCAACCAAAATGGTCAAAGGCCTGGAAACGATGCCTTATGAGGAACGGCTTAGGGAGCTGGGTATGTTTAGCCTGGAGAAGAGAAGGTTGAGGGGTGATATGATAGCCATGTTCAACTATATAAAAGGATGCCATATAGAGGAGGGAGAAAGGTTGTTTTCTGCTGCTCCAGAGAAGCGGACACAGAGCAATGGATTCAAACTACAAGAAAGAAGATTCCACCTAAACATTAGAAAGAACTTCCTGACAGTAAGAGCTGTTCGACAGTGGAACTTGCTGCCAAGGAGTGTGGTGGAGTCTCCTTCTTTGGAGGTCTTTAAGCAGAGGCTTGACAGCCACCTGTCAGGAATGCTTTGATGGTGTTTCCTGCTTGGCAGGGGGTTGGACTGGATGGCCCTTGTGGTCTCTTCCAACTCTATGATTCTATGATTATGATTCTATGAGTGTTGGATGGGATGGCGTGAATGCCATACAGATGTTTGTGTTTGTGTTCCAGACTGTCATTATTTTGGGGGGTGAGAGTCATTCCCGTACCAGCCAATCCGGGTTGCCCAATTAAAGTGCATCATTAAACTGTGGAACTCAGTTCCACAGGAGGCTGTGATGACCCCCGGGAAGTGTGGGATAATGCATGCTTGACGTCGTCTGACCTGTCCACAAGGATGAATGCTCATTGAACAGGTCATCCAGAAGCTAGCTTAGTTGGAGCACATCAGCTGTGCAGTCCTTGCCGATGTGGCAACCTCCAGATTTCTTGACTGCAGCTCCCATCATTCCCAGCCAGGCAAAAGCACTTGGGGTGTGGTCTGGGGAGAGGAGTGTGGCTGGGGAGATTTCCAAGGGCCAGACAGAGAGGCCTGGAGGGCCACATCTGGACTCCCCAAACTCTGGTAGACCTGTTTTCCGAAGGGCTGTCATTTCAGAATTCTCCCCAATCCGGCTTTGCAACTTGGCTTTTGCCTCTCATTGCCTAGTGATTCTTCTTCTGTATGGACTGCTGCAGGGACAGCTAATCCTGAGTCACAGCCTTGCTTATTTCCTGCGGGCAGCTGCCACTTGCTTTCCCCCCACCCCACCTCGCCCCTTAACAGCTTTCTGCCAGTGTCCCACCTGCGACTGATGCGATTTGCTTCGGCCCTCTGAGCACCGTAAGCGAGAGCAGATTCAGAAAAATGGGCCACCACGGCTGCCTCTGGGGCCCTCTGGGGCATCATGTTGCTATTTCTAAACCACAAACCTGGTTAGAATTAGTTGCAGAACCTTTCTCCAATCGATCATGCCCATCTTTGATATCTAATCCTTTCCCCTTCCTTTATTATCTTCTTCTTTGAGCCTGTTTTGATGTGTTTTCCTGTTCGTTGGGGCTCCACTGCTGGCAGGGTTCTCTTAATACCGTGTTTTTCCGTGTATAAGACTAGGTTTTTTCCCCTTTAAAATAATGTCAAAAATTAGGGGGCGTCTTATACACGGATACATCTCTGCCCCCGCCCCATTTTCTTAAATCTGAGTCCCCAAAAATAGTCTTATGCATGGGGGCGTCTTATAGACGGAAAAATACAGTATATGGCATTGCTAACCTCTGTATTGTAATGCCCAAGGCAGCAATTTGATCCTTTCTTGGTATACAGATACTTCACAACAATGAAATGGGGGCAAATTCTCAGGGAGGCCAGCGCTGAAGAACTGCTGCCAGTCAGTGTGGACAGTACTGAGCTAGTTGGGCCAGTGGGTCTTTCATTGTAGTTCTGTGGGAGTTTAGTGTTGATTCAGGGTTCAGTGCCAGGATACCTGGGCTGCAAGAGGCAAGGGGGGTGCATCAGCTCAGCAATGAAGAAACACTGAGGGTCTGATATCTTGGATGCTTGCAATACATTGTTGTGGGATAACCAGCATGCTTAAATGTAATTGCCGTATTTTTCGCTCCATAAGACGCACTTTTTTCCTCCTAAAAAGTAAGGGGAAATGTCTGTGTGTCTTATGGAGCAAATGTGTGGTCCCTGGAGCTGAACTGCCCAGGGGCAAAAGCAGATCGTGCTTTTTTTAAAAAGAGAGAGAGAAGGAGGCGTTGAAAGGAAGCCCGCTGAGCAGCTGCTCAGCAAACGATCGGGGAGAGCGATAAGGGAGAGAGATTCCAGCCCCGCCCCCTTGCAGCGGGAGGCTGTTTCCCCAGCGACATGTGACTGGCTGATTAGATTATCTGTCTGGAAACTGTAGAAATTGCTTCCTGAAGCTGCAGAACTGTGAGTTAAACCCCATAAAACAGGGGTTTTTTCCCTTTGCAAAGTAAGCTCAACAACTTTGAGCTGATACTCAAAAAATGGGGCTTTTCTCCTTTGCAAAAGAAGCTGCAGAAATTTGAGCTGATCCTCAAAAAAATGGGGCTTTTCCCCTCTAAAAACTAGGTGCGTCCTATAGTCAGGTGCGCCTTATAGCGCGAAAAATACAGTAATACATGAAAGGGTTAAGACCATAGAGTAAGCTGTCCTGCCAGGCTTGGCTCGGTCACCCCCCCCCTCACCTTGGGAGGAAGGTAATCAAGCATATTGTTCCCCTTCAGTCTATCTGAGAAGCTCAGCGTGTGAAGAGGTTTGAGCTGGTTGCTGCAGCTCAGACCGCATGGCTCTTACAAGCCATAATTTAGGAACTTTCACCACTGTAACTAAGCCATGTTTACTGCCTGTGTTTTTCTGACTGATGTATGGGGAAACACATTAACTCAATCTTTGAAGAGTTTGTAAGCAAACCAATTTAAATTTGCCAAATGTGTGGTCTTTTTTATGCTAAGGGAAGAGGGGAACTTTGAAAGGAACTTAGAAGGGCAAGTTTTAAAAATCTAACAGCCTGTATTCCCGCTCTTTACTTTGTTGCATATTTTGTGGTTTTAAATCTCTGCTGGGGTTCTCTCACCAGCTAGCACTTGTCCCAAACCTGGATCATGGCATTCAGAGAATTCTCTTGCTATATACCTATTTTTTTCCCCTTGCCACCAACAATTATTACGGTTGATGTTGAACCAAACTTCTCCACCAATAGTTCTTGTATGTTTGCGTTAGTGCATCTGTCTTTTCAACAGGGGGATGATGGCCCAGCTGGTCGGAAAGGAGAAAAGGGAGATCCTGGACTTTCTGTAAGTGGCCTATTCATAGATTCGGGACTATTTGGGGCCATCTGTCAAGGATTCTTTAGCTGTGATTCCTGCATTGCAGGGGGGGTGGACTAGATGACCCTTTGCGTCCCTTCCAACCTCGCACGTCTCTGATTCATAGCTGTCAACCCTACCTTTTTTTGTGGGAAACTCCCTTATTCCAATGCCGTTTCCCGCTGCTATCCCGGATTGTTGATATCCCTTAAATTTCCCGGATTTCAAAGGAAGCAGCTCCTCTCCCTCCCTGCCAGCCAGGGAGGCTCCTCAGCTGCGTTGCTCGGCTGCCAATAAGGAGCCTGAGACCGACTGGGGGCGGAGCTAGCATGCCTTGTGCAGCCAGACCCTCACGCCCAACCGGACAGACAGCCTGCCTGCCGTCTACGCACTCGCTCTTTCGCTCACCCGTTCGCGCGCAGCCTCTGGAGCGCAGGGTGGCGAGGCTACTTGGTTCCATTGCACCGCCCTCGCGGCATCCCTTATTTTCAAATCCGAAAGTTTGGTGGGGGGGGGAATCCCTTATTTTCAAATCCTAAAGTTGACAGCTATGCTCTGATTCTGTGATTGATTCCGTTTCGCAAGATCCTCCAAAACCCTCAGGAAAGGAGCAAGAAGTTTGGTAAAAGGGCAAGATGGGATGGGGTGGAGTGGGACTTTGTCTGGCTGCTCCAGAGGGTTTTCTCTCTCCCCCACCCCTTTCCTTCTGATTGCCTTTAGTGGAGCAGAAGCTCAGTAGGTGTGGTGGAACAGGAAAGGAGGCTTGTGGTAATGAGGGACCAGGGATGAAAGCTGACATGCAGGGCCAGATTTAGGTTTGATGAGGCCCTCAGCTACTGAAGGTAATGGGGCCCTTTTATACGTCCAGCTGTCCTTTGTCAACAACAAATTGTCACTGTTTTTTGTGTTGAATATATGCTATCTGGTAATTTATGGACCTAATAGGTATCTAAGGGATGCAGGTGGCACTGTGGTCTAAACCACAGAGCCTAGGGCTTGCCGATCAGAAGGTCGGCGGTTCGAATCCCCGCGACGGGGTGAGCTCCTGTTGTTCAGTCCCTGCTCCTGCCAACCTAGCAGTTCAAAAGCACGTCAAAGTGCAAGTAGATAAATAGGTACCGCTCTGGCGGGAAGGTAAACGGTGTTTCTGTGTGCTGCTCTGGTTTGCCAGAAGCAGCTTAGTCATGCTGGCCACATGACCCATAAAAACTGTCTGCAGACGAACGCCGGCTCCCTCGGCCTATAGAGAATAGAATAGAATATATTTTCATTGTCCCCTTTGGGGACAACGAAATTATTTTCGTTGAGTGCCCCAACCCCAGAGTCGTCCGCAACTGGACTTAATGGTCAGGGGTCCCTTTACCTTTACCTTTAATAGGTACAGTATCTCAAGCCATTTGCATATGTTGCCATGCAAGCAGTCCATGCAGAATGTAGGCACCCTATATATAGAAAGGAGCAAAGCAGTGATATTTTAGGGAGCAGGCTAGCAGGCGGGGCCCGTGACTTACATCATAGAAGCCTACACAACACAAAACACGGTTGCTGTGTGTAGGTTTTTTATCTTACATTTTTGAAATGTACATCCAGTTTTTTTTCCCCTTTACATTTTTGGGGGGGGGCAAGAGAGTGAAATCATAAGCTATAGCTTGTTTAGCTTATATGTAAATCCGTCACTGCTCACATGTCTGGGGTAGGAATTTGGCTTGGAAATAAGCCAAAACCATTCCCCATTTTGCGGGGGGGGGGGGTGTAGAACAGCTTGGCCTGTTTCTGAGAACGTCTTATTTGAGCCCGGGGGGGGGTGTCACGTGACATCCCTAACGAGCACCTGAAAGGACGAATGGGGTAGAATCTAGGGTCGGGAAGAGAAATCCAGTTGCTTACGCTGAAAAGTAAACTTACTTAATTCACGCTTTCTGAAACAAGGCACAAAACGAAGCATACGCATCCTTCGAAATGTTGAAGTCCAGTTCTCCAGCCACATTATGAGCACAAATATGCATATCCCAGAGTAAGGTGTTCACATAAATTCATATATTATTGGCAATAACATAGAGAGACATACTATATTTAGGGGGAAATGCTTTGCAGAACTGTATCTATTCGGGGGAAGTCATACATTAGGATAAATTCATGCTAGAATGCTGAAGAATTTTCATGATTTTATATATATATATATATTTTGTGTTGAATATATGCTATCTGGTAATTTATGGACCTAATAGGTATCTAAGGGACGCAGGTGGCGCTGTGGTCTAAACCACAGAGCCTAGGGCTTGCCGATCAGAAGGTCGGCGGTTCGAATCCCCGCAACGGGGTGAGCTCCCGTTGCTCCGTCCCTGCTCCTGCCAACCTAGCAGTTTGAAAGCACGTCAAAGTGCAAGTAGATAAATAGGTACCGCTCTGGCGGGAAGGTAAACAGTGTTTCTGTGTGCTGCTCTGGTTTGCCAGAAGCAGCTTAGTCATGCTGGCCACATGACCCATAAAAACTGTCTGCAGACAAACGCCGGCTCCCTCGGCCTATAGAGAATAGAATAGAATATATTTATAATAAAAGTGTAAACTAGCCTGGCTAGAAGTCCTTTTATATATAATAAAAGTGTAAACTAATATGGGGAATCCAACTTAAGACAGGAAAAATCAAGGAACTGAGAGAAGAAGCTTAAACTGCTGTGTTTGCCCACCCCTAGCAGAATCTACTTTGAGTGCAAGGCAAGAGTTGAACTGGGAAGTAGAGTTTGCAGGATCCTAACCTCCGCGTTTCTGCTTTGTTGCGGCCACAGGTGGGAGACGTAAAGGACATTGTCAGGAGCGAGATGAGCGTCAAAGATGGTGAGCAAAGGCAAAGGAGCCCCTCTCCCCGCCCGCCCCGCCCGCCCCCCCAGTTTTGAGACTGGCAGCCCCTGAGACTCCTCTACTGTAAATTGGATCAATTTGAATGGTGGCACAGTCTTGCCTGTCAAAGCAAATTTCACCCCATTAGCTGCAAACCGGGCTGTTTTGCCAAGCCAGCTGGCTAGATGAATTCCAGCTCTTGCTGGGCACGAGGGTCTTCGCGGCCACCGCGACCTTCGTTGCGGACGGTCGTGACTTACCTCCGTAGCCGCATTTTGCAAATTCCTGCTCCCTGTGGGGTTGGAGCAACATATCTCTCTTATTTTCATGCTGGTCCCTCTGTTTATATGGCTTTTGGCTCTCTAGTGAAGAGGTAGGGAGCCTCAGACATGAGGAATGAATGCGGCCCTCCACACATCTCTGCCTGGCCCTTGGAAGCTTCCTCAGGCCACATTGCTCATTGGCTCTGCTTCATACCCCTTGACTGTTGTTGTTTTGCCTGGCTAGAAGTCCTTTAAATATGGCAACCCCCTTATTTATCTGGATGAATGAATGCTTTGAATTAAATCTTTATCGCTAAAAGCTATAAGCCATCACAATTGGTCACAATACGTAAAATACAAATACAGTGGTAGCGCCGGTTGCGGATGGGATCCGTTCGGGAGCTCTGGTTGGATCCCGAGGTTTCCGCAACTGGAAGGACCACTTCTGCGCGCGCACACACACACAGCAAAACCCCGGAAATATATCATATTTTCCCGTGTATAAGACGTCCCCATGTATAAGACACCCCCTATTTTGGGGGACTCCGAATTAAGAAAACACCCTGAATTAAGAAAGCACTACCCATGTATAAGACAAGTCCCAATTTTAAACCGAATTTTTTTGTTAAAAAACCTAGTCTTATACACGGAAAAACACGGTACTTCCGGGTTTGCTGCTTACGTATCCCGAAGTTTATGTAAGCGGAGGGATACGTAAGCAGAGGTACGGCTGTAATTGATTTAAAACTGAACAGCAACAACAGCAAAGCAAACATACAGAAATGCAAAAATCACACCTGCATAAGTTAAGCACTCCACTTCTCACACTCCCCTTTATGATATACGTATTTTTCGCTCTATAAGGCGCACCTGACCATAGGACGCACCTAGTTTTTAGAGGGGGAAAGCCCCATTTTTTGTGGATCAGCTCAAATTTCTGCAGCTTCTTTTGCAAAGGAGAAAAGCCCCACTTTTTGTGGATCAGCTCAAATTTCTGCAGCTTCTTTTGCAAAGGAGAAAAGCCCCATTTTTTGAGGATCAGCTCAAATTTCTGCAACTTCTTTTGCAAAGGAGAAAAGCCCCATTTTTGGAGGATCAGCTCAAAGTTGTTGGGCTTACTTTGCAAAGGGAAAAAACCATGTTTTATGGGGTTTAACTCACAGTTCTGCAGCTTCAGGAAGCCATTTCTACAGTTTCCAGACAGATAATCTAATCAGCCAGTCACATGTCGCTGGGGAAACAGCCTCCCTCTGCAAGGGGGCGGGGCTGGAATCTCTCTCCCTTATCTCTCTCCTCCATCGTTTGCTGAGCAGCTGCTCAGCGGGCTTCCTTTCAACACCCCCTTCTCTCTCTTTTTTTTAAAAAAGCACAATCTGCTTTTGCCCCTGGGCAGTTCAGCTCCAGGGACCACACATTCGCTCCATAAGACGCACAGACATTTCCCCTTACTTTTTAGGAGGAAAAAAGTGCGTCTTATGGAGCGAAAAATACGGTACTTGTCTTGGTGCCTGGCTCTCAACTTACCTGCAGCCAAGGCAAATTTTGCAACCTGCGCAGTAATAAATACATTATTGCCAGCCAGCAAAATAGAGATTTTGGATGGATGCTTGGGGGGTTTGTGAGAGCATGCATAGAAGCTATCCTACTGTACAAAGTTAAAACTGGCCATTTGTTCTCCTTCCACTTTTGCCTCTAACCTCACCCACCGCTGGCTTCTCAATTTGATCCTTTTACATGGTTTTGTAAGTTTTTGTGGTATTTTATGCATTGTGTCCTGCCGTTATTTTTATTGATCACACTTCAGTAATTCTTTATTGCAATTGATATGTATGAACTGTTTAATTATTATCATTTGCTGATATTTAATTTTACTGTTCACTATTATATTCTAATGGGTTGTCAAATATCGCTGCATTTGATATAAGTCGTCTATTTTAAAGTTATTGTGACTACTTTGTATTGGATCAGATTGTTATTAGGTGTGTGATCTTTACTGCCGATCTTGTTGTTTCTTAAGCTTGTAAACCGGATTACGCATAGTAATATATAGAAAGGCAGTATACAAATTATAAGTGAAATGTGGCCCCCGGAAAATTCCCCGGAAGGAAATGCGAACCACAGCCTTGGGGGAAAGGTCCTCCCTGGGCCTACCCTAGTGCCCTCAGAGCCAAGCGAGGGAAAGGAGGGTGTTAAGAAACCTTTTGAACCTACTCTTTCCCAAAGTACTGTGTCAAACAAATCTCTCTTTTTCTCTTCCATTTATCACAGCTTGTGCCGGTGAGTTGGAAATAGGCAGCACGATGCTTTACCAAGGGATAAGTATGGCATTTCTAAAGTTTCAGGGAGATTTAGTTTCAAATAGGTAGCTGGAGGAGGCAGAAATGTCTCATCATCATCATCATCATCTGACTGGATTTCCGCGGCCACTCTAGGTGGCTTGCAGCACATAAAAAATTGCAAAACATTAGACATTAAATTTTTTCCCATACAGGGTTGCCTTCAGATATCTTATAAAAGTCAGATAGTTGTTTATTTCCTTGACATCTGACGGGAGGGCCTTCCACAGGGCGGGCGCCACCACCGAGAAGGCCCTCTGCCTGGTTCCCTGTAACTTTGCTTCTCGCAGTGAGGGAACCCCCAGAAGGCCCTTGCAGCTGAACCTTGGTGTCCGGGCTGAACGATGGGGGTGGAGACGCGAACAATGGGGATGTAAAATTGCAAGCTTCAATTTCTTTCTGTCCTTCCTGCTCTTCCGTGGAGCACTATATTCCCGCCTTTCATCCTCACAGCCCTGTGAGGTAGGTTCCAAGAGGGCAGCAGGCCATCTTGGTGACATTCAAAGATGGTATCCCTTTTAATCTATTTTACTGTTAGCAATTGTAAACCAGATTGTGCTGTTTCTGTTTTTGGTTTTTATGTCTATGGGCTTAAAGCCAAAATAAAATGAGTTGAGTTGAGTAGGACATTCAAAGATGCTGAGGGATTCAAATTCCTGCTTCCCCAGTCAACTCCTTCCACTTTAGCCTCTTCACCAGTGGACTCAACAGTTCACCATCATGCGTGAAAGTCTCACTGTATGGAGACAGCTGCCAGCTATCACCTAAATTGTTCCATATGGCCACACTTGCTTCTACGGGATCGAACCTGACCCCACATCTCGTATACAAGAGGCTACCTCAGCTCCTACATTTGGTAGGAAATCGAGCGATTGATGGTGACAATGGCGGTGGTTATTGACTGAATTTCCTATCCGCCCTTCCACATAAAGTTCCCAGCGTGAATTATAGCTATATAAAGACGCAACATTAAAATTAGTTAAAACAATTTGCAAGGAGAAAAATAGGTTGGATCCTAAATACACACACACACACGCACACACACAAAAACACACACCTGGTGTCAAGGTCAGAGTAAAGAGATATGTCTTCTGCATACGACAAATCTATACAATTAAGGTGCCAGACACACCTCTATAGGAATTCCACATCTTAGGGGCTGTCACAGAGAAGGCCCTCTCCCATTCCATCACCCATGGGTGGTGGAACTACCCAGAGGGCTTCCTCTGCCGATCTTAGCACCCAATAGGGTCTGTAGGGATACAGATATTTGGGGCCTAAGTCTTGTCCTCTCTCTCTCATTTTCCTTTCAAACAGGCAAAAACTTCCACCTGGCGAATAGATTGGCCGACCCAGATGCCGATTACCTGGCAGATGCCCAAGAGACAGAGAAAAGGTCTCTGCTGCCCGAAGGTCTTGCAGAGCAAGGATTATTTGGTGAAGTGCAGAACAGGACCAACGCAGGTGTGCTTCTGAGAGAATCTGTACCACCTCTGGCAGGTAAATCTTTTTCTTCCCCTAAGATGCTTGTTTGGCAACTTGGAAGGCATTTTTCCTGGCACTCAGTGGCAGGCATGAAATGCACTCCCAAAAGCACCCATGGGGGGCGGGCAGAGCAATCCTAATTCTGCCCGGGGAGCAAGAGAGTGGTGGATCTCTCACTCCATTTAAAGCTGGCCACAGTGGAAGATGCGGGGATCATATTTTGCTGTGCCTGTGAGGTGTAAGTGCAATTGATGGCTCGATTGAGAGATGGACGGATGGAGGGATGGATGGATAAATAATGGGTGGCTCTTTGGATAATGGTAAGGCAGAAGATCACTGCAGATCACCTGGTGACAGCAGTCACGAAATTAAAAGACGCCTGCTTCTTGGGAGAGAAGCAATGACAAACCTAGACAGCATCTTAAAAAGCAGAGACATCACCTTGCTGACAAAGGTCCATATATTTAAAGCTATGGTTTTCCCAGTAGTGGTGTATGGAAGTGAGAGCTGGACCATAAAGAAGGCTGGTTGCCGAAGAATTGATGCTTTTGAATTATGGTGCTGGAGGAGACTCTTGAGAGTCCCATGGACTGCAAGAAGATCAAACCTCTCCATTCTGAAGGAAATCAGCCCGGAGTGCTCACTGGAAGGACAGATCCTGAAGCTGAGGCTCCAATACTTTGGCCACCTCATGAGAAGAGAAGACTCCCTGGAAAACACCCTGATGTTGGGAAAGATGGAGGGCACAAGGAGAAGGGGACGACAGAGGACAAGATGGTTGGACAGTGTTCTCGAAGCGACTAACATGAGTCTGACCAAACTGCAGGAGGCAGTGAAAGATAGGAGTGCCTGGCGTGCTCTGGTCCATGGGGTCACGAAGAGTCGGACAGGACTAAATGACTAAACAACAACAACAACAGGTTCAGGGTACCAAAATAGAAGGTAAAAAAGTAAAGGACCTGGACGGTTAAGTCCAGGCAAAGGCAACTGTGTGGTGCGGCGCTCATCTCACTTAAGGCCGAGGTAACCGGCGTTTGTCCACAGACAGCTTTCCGGGTCATGACTAGACCGCTTCTCGCACAACAGGACACTGTGACGGAAACCAGAGCACACAGAAACACTGTTTACCTTCCTGCCACAGCAGTACCTGTTTATCTACTTGCACTGGTGTGCTTTCAAACTGCTAGGTTGCCAGAAGTTGGGACAGAGCAACGAGAGCTCACCTCATCGCGGGGATTCGAACTGCCGACTTTCTGATCGGCAAGCCCAAGAGGCTCATTGGTTGAAACCACAGCGCCACCTGCATCCCTCTAAAGAGAAGGGCCTGTGGCTCAGTGGTTGGGCTTCTGCCTTGCTTGCAGCAGGTCCCGGGTAGGGCTAGGAAAAGACTCCCTGCCCAACACCGGAATTAAAGGCAGCAAAGGAAACTGGGTAGATTTGTGTGAGGGACCGAGGGAGTCCAGGCTGCCCAAAGATGGTAGTGTTGGAGAAGCAAATGTCACTGACAGAAGTTACATAGGAAATTGGGACTCTGTAGAAGAAGGGAGGTGTATGGAATGCGGTTGGTGCTGTGGTCTAAACCACAGAGCCTAGGGCTTGCTGATCAGAAGGTCAGCGGTTCGAATCCCCGCGACGGGGTGAGCTCCCATTGTTCGGTCCCAGCTCCTGCCAACCTAGCAGTTCAAAAGCACGTCAAAGTGCAAGTAGATAAATAGGTACCGCTCCAGTGGGAAGGTAAACGGCGTTTCCGTGCGCTGCTCTGGTTCGCCAGAAGCGGCTTAGTCATGCTGGCCACATGACCCGGAAGCTGTACGCCGGCTCCCTCGGCCAGTAAAGCGAGATGAGCACTGCAACCCCAGAGTCGTTCACGACTGGACTTATCTGTCAGGGGTCCTTTACCTTTTTAGAAGAAGGGAGAGCCCTTTGATGTCCTATACAGTGGTACCTTGGGTTACAGACGCTTCAGGTTACAGACTCCGCTAACCCAGAAATAGTACCTCAGGTTAAGAACTTTGCTTCAGGACGAGAACAGAAATCGCGTGGCGGTGACGCGGCAGCAGCGGGAGGCCCCATTAGCTAAAGTGGTACCTCAGGTTAAGGACAGTTTCAGGTTAAGAACGGACCTCCAGAACGAATTAAGTTCTTAACCCGAGGTAGCACTGTACTTCCTCATTGCATTGCCACAAGTTGTAAGCTAGATTGGTTGCTAATTGTTCTTTTTATTGAGGTTCCTGCTCCTTTTTTTAAAGCAGTACTTCAGGCTCAGGAAACCTGGGGTGTTTTAATTCAGGTTTAGTAGCTGGAGAGAGAAAGCGAGCGCAGGAAACGCAACAGGCGCTAAGGAAAATGAAATTAAGGTTAACACTCGCCTCCCCGCCTGCGCCTAACAGCCCAAGTCCTCCACATCCCTGTTGTTGACCCTCCAAGGCTTTGCGATTAGACGTTGACCCAGACCCACATAGCACCTGGGTGCACAGAATTCAAAGCATCGCTTCCCTTCCTATGGCGAAGGAATGCAGCCTCCTTTTGCAGATTCTGGGTGGAAAGGGGGCACGCTAAGCCTGCCGGGCGCACGTTGCCCTCATGGAAGTGGCAACACTTCAGCTCCCAATTCCAGGGGGTTTGAATGCCCAGGGGTCCTGGCAAACAATATTCAGACAGAGAGAAGAAACTACAGGGGCAAGACTTAGTTGATGTTCCAGAGCACAGGTGTGCCATGCAACAAAATTATACAGCATCAGTCCCTGGTATGGTTTTGGGTTTCTTTGCTAGTGTTTCCCACAACATGTCATGGATGCAAAACTAGTGCATTAGTAGCGGGTTTATACTGGACCGTCCACACACGTCATTGCAGATAGTTCTGCACTACATCCCCTTTGTTACAGCATTAGGGACGTGGGTGGTGCTGTGGTCTAAACCACTTCGCCTCTTGGGCTTGCTGATCAGAAGGTCGGCGGTTCAAATCCCCATGACGGGGTGAGCTCCCGTTGCTCGGTCCCAGGTCCTGCCCACCTAGCAGTTTGAAAGCACGTCAAAGTTCAAGTAGATAAATAGGTACTGCTGTGGCAGGAAGGTAAATGGTGTTTCCATGTGCTCTGGTTTCTGTCACGGTGCCCCGTTGCGCCAGAAGCGGTTTAGTCCTGCTGGCCACATGACCCAGAAAGCTGTCTGTGGACAAACGCCGGCTCCCTCGGCCTGAAAGCGAGATGAGCGCCGCCACCCCATAGTCGCCTTTGACTAGACTTAACTGTTCAGGGGTCCTTTACCTTTACTTTACCTTTATGTTACAGCATTGTATTCACCTGGAAGGGCAATCTTGCACTACATCACAACCAAAGCAAGACATAAATAGGTAAACCAGAATATTTTCGCTAAAAAGAAGTTACGTGCTTTCAGCGGGAAATTGCGGGGCATGCATCAACTGGGGGGAAAAACAATATACCTATCATGATTAGGTGTGACCATCCCAATAACATCATGAATGCACATATCATTAAGAATGCAAAATAAAGAGGGCATCTGGGTGCTCCTGCGATTGAACGCTTTCCCATCAGAGAATTCACCCGCATTTAGAGAACTAGCTTGTCAGGGGCAAGGGTTCTAGCTGCCTGACCTGCTAGATTTATACATACGGGGCATTTTTACCATGTAAGAAGCTTGCAGTCCGGACAGGAGATAGTTTCGCCACCTCCGTGAGAATTAAGCCAATTGTTTATTGCTAACTCTCAAGGCTTCCATTGTGCTGGACTTTCGAATCGTCTCTGCTACTTGCCATTAGAAACAGGTTCTAGGAAGGGATCCAGTGGGATCTGATCAAGTGGGGGAACCTACCTAATTCACATGCTCAGAAACAGTACGTAAAATTAGATGCAACCAACCGTTGAAATTTGCACTTCTCTGAATTTTGCGAGGCCATTTCTCCCGCCGAGTGATATTTATGAAAACCTGCAGGTGAGTGTGATGTGTGTGTTAGAAGGCAAAAATCTGTGAATGCGACTTACCAAAAAAATGCATTCTGCTAGGGGAAATTGCTTTGCACAAAAATGTGCGAACAAATTTTTGCAAGGACTCAAAATATAAAAGAAAAGGCAATGTGGAAATATGGAGACTTGACCTTAAGGTAGGAAAACTTAATTTTAACAGGGAGAAATGTAAAGTACTACACTTGGGCAAAAAAAATGAAAGGCACAAATACAGGATGGGTGACACCTGGCTTGAGAGCAGTACAAGTGAAAAGGATCTAGGAGTCTTGGTAGACCACAAACTTGATATGAGTCACAGTGTGATGCAGCAGCTAAAAAAGCCAATGCAATTCTGGGCTGCATCAATAGGAGTATAGCATCTAGATCAAGGGAAGTAATAGTACCACTGTATTCCGCTCTGGTCAGACCTCACCTGGAATACTGTGTCCAGTTCTGGGCACCACAGTTCAAGAAGGATACTGACAAGCTGGAACGTGTCCAGAGGAGGGCAACCAAAATGGTCAAAGGCCTGGAAACGATGCCTTATGAGGAACGGCTTAGGGAGCTGGGTATGTTTAGCCTGGAGAAGAGAAGGTTGAGGGGTGTTATGATAGCCATGTTCAAATATATAAAAGGATGTCATATAGAGGAGGGAGAAAGGTTGTTTTCTGCTGCTCGTGAGAAGAGGACATGGAGCAATGGATTCAAACTACAAGAAAGAAGATTCCACCTAAACATTAGGAAGAACTTCCTGACAGTAAGAGCTGTTCGACAGTGGAATTGGCTGCCAAGGAGTGTGGTGGAGTCTCCTTCTTTGGAGGTCTTTAAGCAGAGGCTTGACTGTCACCTGTCAGGAATGCTTTGATGGTGTTTCCTGCTTGGCAGGGGGTTGGACTGGATGGCCCTTGGGGTCTCTTCCAACTCTATGATTCTATGAAAACTGAGAAACAGAAATTGACCAATTCCCCCGTTGCTTACTCAAGCCGGATTCCTTCTCCCCATCCTAACAAGGACAGTTTTTGAGCCCTGGGGGCTTGAAGGGGGTGGGGTACTGTAGGCCTACATGTGATGTAGGACTCACAGCTCGCCATCCCATTAGTGGCCTGCTTAGAAATAGAAATAGCTCTTCCCCGGCAATGAGCACAGACAGCAAATCTGAATGCTAACAGGATTATGCCGTCGGGAGAGACCCATCTCCTCCTGTTTAGTTTTGGACCCTCTCAGACATACAGATTCTCCCCCCCCCACACACACACATCACGGCCACCGGTTCTCCTCTGACGGTCCCCCTCTGACTAACACCCAACCTTTCCCCTAAGCCGTTAAAAGCCATTAAGGCTCTTTTATTGCTCCCGATGCTCCTGCCGCCCGGCGATTGTTTCCGTGACATTTTTATCAAGAGCTCCTTGTACGGAGGAGAGAGGGAGGGGGGGTGCAAGCCACGCCGAGCCCGTAGCGATCAATATTTAAATCTCAGCAAATTTATTTGCATGCCCTCATTAACCAGCGGATTTCCATTTGCGGCTCCAGGGGATCAGGAGATAATGGATCCGTCTCGGCGCTGGCGGTGGCGAGCACGCCAAGCCCATTACGGGGTGAAAAGCAGGGAATTAAATGGCATTTCGGAGAGTCACTTTCACTAGGGAAGTGCCCCTGGTAATGGAGCACATGGGGGGGGGGAAGTGGCTTAACCAGCCCCCAAGGGGGGGGGGCTGTCTCTTTTCAGCAGCGAAGGAAATTGGCAAATATGAAGCTGAGTTTTCACCTGTGGTTGACATCAGCTCAGTGCATAGTATAATAATAATTTATATAATACCGCAATGTTGAAAAAACAAGCTGAATTGGCCTCAGCCTGCCCGGCACCGGGTGAAATTGCCACAACTCTCATCGTGGGAACTGAGGCAGTTTCACCCCAGCGCCTAGCAGGCTGGGATAATAATAAATAAATAATAATAATAATAATTAAGAATTTATTTGTACCCCGCCCATCTGGCTGGGTTTCCCCAGCCACTCTGGGCAGCTGCCAACAGATTAAAAACAGAATAAAACATCAAACATTAAAAACTTCCCTAAACAGGGCCACCTTCAGTTGTCTTTTAAAAGTAAAATAGTTGCTTATTGCCTTGACATCTGGTGGGAGGGTGTTCCACAGGGCGGGTGCCACTACCGAGAAGGCCCTCTGCCTGGTTCCCTGTAACCTCACTTCTTGCAGTGAGGGAACCGCCAGAAGGCCCTTGGAGCTGGATCTCAGTGTCCGGGCTGAACGTGGGGGTGGAGACGCTCCTTCAGGTATACAGGACCGAGGTCGTTTAGGGCTTTCAAGGTCAGCACCAACACTTTGAATTGTGCTCAGATAAGAATGATAAAAATAAAAGAAAATTTAGCGAGGAGGAATAGGTGGAGGCTAGATGAAAGTATATTCAATGATGAAAGCTTTGTAAAAACATGTAAGGAGCTAATGAAAGAGTTTTTTAAGAATAATACTGAAAAAGAAACGGAATTATCAACAATTTGGGAGGATAGTAAAGCATTTATTAGAGGCATATATATACAGCAAAGAAGCTATGTCCGGAAAAAGAGAGAAGCAAATTTAAGTAAAATAAAAAAAGAGATTGGTAAGAAAGAAAAAGAGCTAGAGGGAAATCCGAAGAATGTGGAAGTGGCTAATCAAATTAAAATATTACAAAATGAATTATCAATAATAATAGGAAACGAAATAAAAAATAAAATTAAATGGATGAAACAAAAGACATTCGAATCGGGGGGGGGGGGAATAGGAAAGTATTTGGCATGGCAATTAAGGAAAAAACAAAAAGAGAGATCCGGGGATGTTTTAACATTTTTTTCATTCTTTCATAGATCTCATTCCAATATTCCTTAACTTTAGTACAGCCCCACCAACAGTGGAAATAATCTCCTATTTTGTCCTTACATTTCCAACTGCTAGGTTGGCAGGAGCTGGGACAGAGCAACAGGAGCTCACCCCATCACAGGGATTCAAACCGCCGACCTTCTGATTGGCAAGCCCAAGAGGTTCAGTGGTTTAGACCACAGCGCCACCCGCATTCCTCCTTAGCTGTGACCAACCCTAACTGAAATACATTCCGATTTCTCCACTCTCTTACCCCATCTTTCTGCCCCCCTGTGGTTTCTCATGTGCTGAATTTTAGATTGTTACCTCCTTGGGCCAGGGACCTATATTTATAATGCACCAGGCATATCAATGGCACTAGTAGTACCTGGGATTTTAAAATTGGATTTTCATTTGGCATGTTGAGTGTCCTCTCTCTCCTCTCCACCCAACGTTGCTTGAAGTGATGATGACGTCTCACCCACCCATAGAATCATAGAATCCTAGAGTTGGAAGAGACCCCAAGGGCCATCCAGTCCAACCCCCTGCCAAGCAGGAAACACCATCAAAGCATTCCTGACAGGTGGCTGTCAAGCCTCTGCTTAAAGACCTCCAAAGAAGGAGACTCCACCACACTCCTTGGCAGCAAATTCCACTGTCGAACAGCTCTTACTGCCAGGAAGTTCTTCCTAATGTTTAGGTGGAATCTTCTTTCTTGTAGTTTGAATCCATTGCTCCGTGTCCGCTTCTCTGGAGCAGCAGAAAACAACTTTTCTCCCTCCTCTATATGACATCCTTTTATATATTTGAACATGGCTATCATATCACCCCTTAACCTTCTCTTCTCCAGGCTAAACATACCCAGCTCCCTAAGCCGTTCCTCATAAGGCATCATTTCCAGGCCTTTGACCATTTTGGTTGCCCTCCTCTGGACACGTTCCAGCTTGTCAGTATCCTTCTTGAACTGTGGTGCCCAGAACTGGACACAGTATTCCAGGTGAGGTCTGACCAGGTGAGGTCTGACCACCCATGAGCTGTTTGTGGTTCCTTGCAGATCCATGTGCCCTGCCAATGGATGAAGGCTCCTGTCTGCGGTACACTGTCCTCTGGTATTACCACCAGGCAGCCAACAACTGCCGGCCTTTTATATTTGGAGGCTGCGGAGGGAACGCCAATCAGTTTCCATCCAAGCAGAAGTGCGAGCTGTGGTGCAAGAAGACTACAGGTGAGGTGGCTTTGTGTGCCGGCGAGGCTGGGACCAAGGGGCATGCGGTATTGTGTTCTTCTTGCAACGCCACTCAGGGAGGGTGGCATGGGGATGCGGAAACTGTGCGCCCATCAATCCCCCCACGTCACCCTCTCTGAGCAGCCTTGGAAAGCTCAGACCCAGAGAGGGTGTCAAGTGGAGGGTGCAAAGTTTTTCGGGGCTGGTGCTGCTTCAGCGGTGGCAGGGGCTGAGTCTGGCCGGGGGGGGGGCTCCATTTGTCCTCTGCCCCTCACCCAGCCCCCAGCATGGGGGCATGGGCACACACACACACACACGCCCCTGGTGGCATGGAAGCCCCATCGTTCGGCCTGGACACGGAGGTCCAGCTCCGAGGGCCTTCTGGCGGTTCCCTCCCTGTGAGATGTGAGGTTACAGGGAACCAGGCAGAGGGCCTTCTTGGTGGTGGCGCCCACCCTGTGGAACACCCTCCCACCTGATGTCAAGGAAATAAACAACTATCTGACTTTTAGAAGACATCTGAAGGCAGCCCTCTTTAGGGAAGTTTGTAATGTTTGACCTTTTATCGTGTTTTTTATATTCTGTTGGGAGCTGCCCAGAGTGGCTGGGGAAACCCAGCCAGATGGATGGAGTATAAATTTTTTATTATTATTATTATTATTATTATTATTATTATTACTATTACTATTACTATTACTATTACTATTACTATTACTATTATTATTACTCCCCAAACATAGAAAGCAGCGCTGAGCTGGATGGACCAGTGCTCTGACTCAGCCTAAGGCAGCTTCCTTTGTTCCTTTTGGGGGAGGGCTGTAGCTCAGCGGTAGAGCCTTGCGTGCCCCAGGTCCGATCCCCGGCATCTCCAGGTAGGACTGGCAGAGAAGCCCTTCCTGAAATCCCGGAGATCCGCTGCCAGTCAGGGTAGACAATAACCCTGACCATGTTCTGACTCAGTGTGAAACAGATGCCGATGTCCCAGCCTCTCTTCTTCAGAGCCCTGCCAGGCTGCCAGTGCCTCCTAGAAAATATTCCAGATTAAGGGCTGATGCAGGTACCATATTTCTCCCGCCTCCACTTCCCCCATTCCTTGCAAGCCGGTATGTGGCAGTGCGTAAAGACACCTACCGGTATGCAGAAATTGGATTCAGCCGGCAATGAAGCAGTCCGTGCTGGCTGATCCTAAACCCCTTTAGCTACTGTTCTGATGAGCTAACCCTCCCCTTTCCAGCTGAGCTGCTGCACCGTCTACGCATGTGCCAGACAGACGCTCTCCACAGTCAGTTTCCTCCCTTCCCACCCACGCCTCAACGCAAGCAAGAGGAGAATAACATGCAAGCAAAAAGGGAGTTGAGCAAAAGTTCTGAGCCACTGGAAACTTTTGCAGGGCACAGTTGCACGCTCCCCTCCCTCACCGAAAAACCTCGTGGATCTCGTTACAGTGTGCATATAAATTGTTGTTGTTGTTTGGTCGTTTAGTCGTGTCCGACTCTTCATGCCCCCAAGGACCAGAGCACGCCAGGCACTCCTGTCTTCCACTGCCTCCCGCAGTTTGGTCAGACTCATGTTGGTAGCTTCGAGAACACTGTCCAACCATCTCGTCCTCTGTCACCCCCTTCTCCTTGCGCCCTCCATCTTTCCCAACATCAGGGTCTTTTCCAGGGAGTCTTCTCTTCTCATGAGGTAGCCAAAGTATTGGAGCCTCAGCTTCAGGATCTGTCCTTCCAGTGAGCACTCAGGACTGATTTCCTTCAGAATGGATAGATTTGATCTTCTTGCAGTCCATGGGACTCTCAAGAGTCTCCTCCAACACCATAATTCAAAAGCATCCATTCTTCGGCGATCAGCCTTCTTTATGGTCCAGCTCTCACTTCCATACATCACTACTGGGAAAACCATAGCTTTAACTATACGGACCTTTGTCGGCAAGGTGACGTCTCTGCTTTTTAAGATGCTGTCTAG
Organism: Darevskia nairensis; assembly: GCA_034642065.1. Taxonomy (NCBI): domain Eukaryota; kingdom Metazoa; phylum Chordata; class Lepidosauria; order Squamata; family Lacertidae; genus Darevskia; species Darevskia nairensis. The sequence goes on from JAWWNI010001040.1 coordinate 38,879, forward strand.
GTTTGTCATTGCTTTTCTCCCAAGAAGCAGGCGTCTTCTCATTTCGTGGCTGCTTTTCGCTCCAAATCCTGACAGGTCCTCTCATTCCCCTCTGGTTTCACTCTGGGCAAAATTTGGCAAACGGGGCAACACTTGTGGGGGAACCACTTCATGATCGATTATGAGCTGCCTCCTAAATGTTGTCACCCCCATACAAAAGAAGAAGAGACCCCTAAGAGCAGATCGTGGGTCTGCCTAATCGAAAAACAGGAAACCTGCAGTTTTCCTAGTGTCATTGGACTTCAGCTCATTTCAGCCCTGGCCTTTGAATTCCCAAGTCATGTTACAAAGGCAAAGGGTCCTTTTACCATTAGGTCCAGTCGCGGACAACTCTGGGGTTGCGGCGCTCATCTCGCTTTACTGGCTGAGGGAGCCGGCGTACAGCTTCCGGGTAATGTGGCCATCATGACTAAGCTGCTTCTGGCAAACCAGAGCCCTGCACGGAAAAGCCGTTTACCTTCCCGCCAGAGCGGTACCTATTTATCTACTTGCACTTTGACGTGCTTTCAAACTGCTAGGTGGGCAGGAGCAGGGACCGAGCAACGGGAGCTCATCCCGTCGCGGGGATTCGAACCGCTGACCTTCTGATCGGCAAGCCCTAGGCTCTGTGGTTTAACCCACAGTGCCACCCGCATCCCAACTTTTTAGCACCCCTCATTTTTGGAGTTTGAAAGTTGAAGAGTTCAACACGCCCTAATGGTTCGTTTCCAGTTGATGCATGCCCTGTAACTTCCTGCTGGGATCCAGTAACCTTTCATGCTACACACATTCCAGGGTACGATTCTTGTCTCACCGTACCCCCTGCCCAGATGGCAATGATGCAGTAACACTGGGGAAGCATTTCAGAAAAACTAATAATGCAGAACAATGTGTAGGTGGTCCAGTAGAAACCCACCCCCTATGCACTATTATCGTGTCAATTACATGTCGCAGAAGACACCCTCTGTGTGCAGCACCCCTAAAGGACCCCTGGATGGTTAAGTCCAGTCAAAGGCGACTCTGGGGTTGCAGCGCTCCTCTCACTTTCAGGCCAAGGGAGCCAGCGTTTGTCCACAGACAGTTTTCCAGCTCATGTGGCCAGCAGGACTAAACCGCTTCTGGCACAACGGAACACCTTGACGGAAACCAGAGAGCACGGAAACGCTGTTTACCTTCCTGCCACAGTGGTACCTATTTATCTACTTGCACTTTGACGTGCTTTCGAACTGCTAGGCTGGCAGGAGCTGGGACAGAGCAACGGGAGCTCACTCTGTCGCAGGAATTTGAACCGCCGACCTTCTGATCGGCAAGCCCAAGAGGCTCAATGGTTTAGACCACAGCGCTGTGGGGATGTTTAGGGAGGCAGGAGAGGGTATATTATTTTATGATATCCTTCCTAACTTGCGTCAGCAAGTTCTATAACTTAGCAGAGTTGTTAAACAATCCCCCTTTTAAATTACACTGCGGTTAGCTAGTTGCAGGCTCATCTGGGCCTCACTATTTAGGATTCCTGGTTTCCCTTTTTATATCCCTCCTAAAAGAATAGACACCACCATCTGATTAAAGTTAACATAAAACTAGTTTACTTACGTTTTTACATCCCACAAGCGCCAACCGAATCCCTTAGCACCCTTAAAATTATATTGTCAGTCCTGAATGCATTGCAGATATCACTGTTGCTGGGGACTCAGTTGTTCCATAAGGATTCAGTGATGCTTCTCATCCCTAGGTGTTCAAGCAATGGAAGACCTCTCTTCCAGGTACTGGGTCAGATTTAAGGTGCTGGTTTTGACCTTTAAAGCCCTTCGCGGCCTAGGACCCTCATACCTACGGGACCGCCTCTCCTGGTTTGCCCCACGGAGGACCTTAAGGTCCATAAATAGCAACACTCTAGAGGTCCCGGGCCCTAAGGAAGTTAGATTAGCCTCAAACAGAGCCAGGGCCTTCTTAACACTGGCTCCGACCTGGTGGAATGCCATGTCTCATGAGACCAGGGCCCTGCGAGATCTGATTTCTTTCCGCAGGGCCTGTAAGACAGAGTTGTTCCGCCTGGCCTTTGGCTTGGAATCAACTTGATCCCCTCCCCCTCTTTCCTTTTTCCTAACTCCTATTTGGGGACTTCCCTGGCTTTTTTCTGGCCCACGTAGGACCAGTCTGGATAGTTGGCCTTGGTGAAGATTTGACGCTTTCTTCCCCAACAGTTTTTTTATTTGAGTTTCTCCTGAAATGAGGCTGCACTTTAATGTTGTATTTTAATCTTGTTTTTAAGTTTTATTTTAATCAATTGTTTTTATACTTGGCGTTAGCCGCCCTGAGCCCAGTCTTGGCTGGGGAGGGTGGGGTATAAAGAAATAATTATTATTATTATTATTATTATTATTATTATTATTATTATTCCAGCTGGTTTAAGATATGCTCGTTTGTTTTCTTTTGTTTCCCTTCCCTTTTGGGAATCTGCCACAGGACGATGACCGGTTGATGGGAACGAAGAAGCATCACCAACCCGGACAAAGGATAGTTGGACAAAGGCCGGCTTTTGTTTTTTGCCACATACCTGTTCTGTGAACAAGGGAGATACCACTTGGGGGGGAAATAAATCCATTGGGAAGGGAGTTTCCGTTTCTTTGCTTGGAAGATGGTATAACGTCCATAAGGACATTAGAAGAGATGTGCTGGTTGAGATCAAAGGCCCATCTAGTCCAGCATCCTGGTCTCACAGTGGCCAACCAGATGCCCCCATGGGAAGCCCCAAACAGGACCTGAGCACACCACACGCTCCCCTGCCCCGAGTTACTGCGGGGTAGACTTCTGACATTTTTAGAAGTTGTAGGAGAAGCTCTCCTGCAGAATGGGTACATAACCTGGTCCGGCGCTGCATAGGGTCTTATTTTTTAATGCCAACACCTTGAATTTGGCCCGATAGCCAAATCCCCCTGGCAGGATATATGCTGGGAGTCATTTGCTCCCACAAACAACCTAGATGCCACGTTCTGAGAGCCAGTGTGGTGTAGTGGTTAAGAGCGCTAGACTCGTAATCTGGGGAACCGGGTTCGCGTCTCCTCTCCTCCACATGCAGCTGCTGGGTGACCTTGGGCTAGTCACACTTCTCTGAAGTCTCTCAGCCCCACTCACCTCACAGAGGGTTTGTTGTGGGGGAGGAAGGGAAAGGAGAATGTGAGCCGCTTCGGGTAGTGATAAAGCGGGATATCAAATCCAAACTCTTCTTCTTCTTCTTCTGCACATCGGCAGGCTCAGGGCAGGGGCGTAGCGAGGGGGCGGGGGGCAGGCCGCCCTGGGCAGCACCCTGGGGTAGGGGTGACAATCGGGGTGGGGGGGCACCGCCCCCCGCGGTCGGCGCTGCCGAATGCATCGCTCGGCTTCTTTTTTTAGCGCTTTCCCCCCGCTGCCAGGGCGGCCAGCGAGGAGGAGGCGGAGGGGTGTCACCCTTGCGCTGCCTGCCCCTCCCCTCGCCCCTGCGGGCGGCTCCGCCCGGCAGCGGGGGGAAAGCGCTTTAAAAAAGAGAAAAGTCAAGGCAAGCAGGTTTCTTGCCTTGGCTTTTTTTTAAAGCGCTTTTCTCCCCGCTGCTGGAGCGGCCAGCGAGGAGGAGGCGGAGGGGTGTCACCCTTGCGCTGCCCACCCCTCCCCTCGCACCTGCGGGCCTGCGGGCGGCTCCGCCCGGCAGCGGGGGGGAAGTGCTTTAAAAAAAAGAAAAGGCAAGGCAAGCAGGCTGCTTGCCTTGCCTTTGCTTTTTTTAAAAAGGCTTTTTACCCCGCTGCCGGGACGGAGCCGCAGTGACGTTGTGTCGTGACGTCACGACGCGACATCACGATGCCCCGCCCCCAGGGGTGCCTCCGGTCGCCGCCCCGGGTAGCGAGGAGGCTTCCTCCGCCCCTGGCTCAGGGCCAACCTCAAAGGCCACCCCACATAGAGGTTATATGCCCAGGTCTGTGCAGAAGATGAGCGTGGAGAGCACATCCAAACATAGGCATGCAGCTCACCACACGCACCAACCGGCCATTTCCTTCTATTTACCTGTTCTTGGATCACTCCTGACGCGCAATCTATTAAATGCGCGAGGTTCTGGCTGGCACACTGATCCACGAGAAAAACATTGAATATGAAACGTTTATAGGATTGATTTGCTATCACGACGGCCGAGGCAGCGCCAAAGCGTTACGGGGATTGCATCTGCTGGTTCATCCATTTGCTGTGTTTCCCTGGAAATGTCAGGCCACCGTAATTGAGTTTTTTCCAGGCTGATTCAATTGCTTGGTCGGGCTCTCAAGGATCACAATGCAGAGGGCAGGAGATGTTCGGCGGAGACGGTTTTCATTCCGCGGACACTGCCTCTTCAGAGATCTGACAAAGGCACGCCTTGCCGAAGCAAGGTTCGATTCCACCAGCCTCCCTCAGTCGTGGCGACATTGCTATGGAAGGGGGAGACTTCTCAGGGAACGTTGATTTCTATCTCCGTTTACTGCTGTATCTCAGGAGAGTGGCTGTGCAATCTGACCCACTACGAGACACAGCAGTTCATATAATCATGGAATTGTAGAGTTGGAAGGGAATTTGTCGGTATACAAATTTAATAAATAATAAGACTAATAACCGAAGGGCCATCTAGTCCAACCCTTTGCATTGCAGTGACTGACATACCCTCCAACATTCCTCAGATGAAAATAGGGGCATTCCTCCCTCCCCCACAACTGACCAAAGCTACAGGGAACCAGGCAGAGGGCCTTCTCGGTAGTGGCGCCCGCCCTGTGGAACGCCCTCCCATCAGAGCTCAGAGCGATAAACAACTATCTGACATTCAGAAAATACCTCAAGGCAGCCCTATTTAGGGAAGTTTTTAATTTGTGATATTTTAATGTATTTTGGTGTCTGTTGGAGGCCGCCCAGAGTGGCTGGGGGGACCCGGCCAGATGGGCGGGGTGCAAATAAAAAAATTATTATTATTATTATGACCCTCTCGACCCCAACCCCATTTTTTGTTCCTCCCCAGGGCATTTCCTATTGGAAGAAGAGTGAGTGCCCCCCACTACACCAATGGAGCACAGCTCCCATGCCCTCCACCCCCCTGAGGAAAACCCTTTAATCCTGGTTCTATTTTATTTTATTCTTTGGTAGAACCACAAAACGAAAAGCACACACACTATTCCGTGATCCAATCAGAAGCTGGGGTGGCTTCTGTATTTCTGGGATGTCCTGCTCACATTGGGACTGTTGAGGGGGGCATGGCATCATAGCGATTTAAACGTACCGTGTGGGTGTGTCCTAGAACAATCCACTAAGAAGACGCAAACCACCTCCCCCTACAGGCACACATGAATAAAAAACAACGTGAGGCGGGAAAGGACGTTTTCAGGGTCTCCCCGAGCATGGGAAAGATGTCCACTCCAAGTCTGCTTTAATCCGTCAATGAGGAGGAGGAAGAAGAAGAGTTTGGATTTGATATCCCGCTTTATCACTACCCGAAGGAGTCTCAAAGCGGCTAACATTCTCCTTTCCCTTCCTCCCCCACAACAAATACTCTGTGAGGTGAGTGGGGCTGAGAGACTTCAGAGAAGTGTGACTAGCCCAAGGTCATCCAGCAGCTGCATGTGGAGGAGCGGAGTCACGAACCCAGTTCCCCAGATTACAAGTCTACCGCTCTTAACCACTACACCGCACTGGTGTGCCACTGCAGATGGAGACATGAGCTGTTCTAACATCCCTGATCACGGCGAAGAAACTGTCGCCCACTTGCATGGCTCTCGCTCCTTCATTCTGCCCTCTCAGCCTTGCCTGCCACTATGCTGACTCTCTCATTATCAAATTACCACGTCAGACTGTCCGAGACTCTGAGACAAGCGATTCATTTTCTCTTGTCAGGGTGACGAAGAAATATTCGCTGCCATGAGATGCTTGGACAAGTCCAGTCCCTCTCCCTCTCCCTCCTTCCCTGCTTCCCTCCTTCCTCCCTCCCTCCTTCCCTCCCTCCCTCCCGCTATCACATTTTGAACAACTACATATGCACTCCTGAAATGGAAGTGGCCATTTGCTGCCCTTACAGATGCGCCAGAAATTCAGTTCACCTCTCATTTTAATGCAAAGCTATTTGATTCTCACTTTCCGAAGCAAACTCTGGGCACATCCACACACCATGCATTTATAAAGAACGTTCAATGCACATTTGAAACCATTCTCGTGGAGGGCAGATCCAAGCCATACAGTCAAAGCACAGCACTTTCCCCAAAGCACCCTGGGAACTGTAGTTTATCTTCCCAGCACCTTTACCAAAACGCAGTGTGGCGTTAACTGTATGGCATGGATCTGCCCTCCATGAGAACTGGAGGTAGGTGGGGCTCTGGCCTGATCCTGCAGGCTGTTCTCTGCACGAAATGATGTAACTTTTCATTGCAGTGGAGTAGCTCCAGCCCCTTGATCAAAAGGAACCTGGCAAATTGGATGATTGATTTGTCACTTTTTTTCACAACGCAACCTACAGTCCAAAAGTCACTAGGCCCAACCTGCTTGATCTTAGTCTCACTCCATCCTGGAACCCGGGAGAAATCAGCTGTGGGGCACAAGGCAACCGCAACTGCTCTCCTGATATTATATTGAAGGAAGGCTTTCCCCTAATCAGTCAGAATAAGCCACAAGAAGACAAGAAGAGACCCCTGGATCAGGCCAGTGGCCCATCCAGGCCAGCATCCTGTTCTCACAGCGGCCAACCAGATGCCTGTGGGAACCGCAAGCAGGATCCGAGCACAAAAGCAACTCTCCCTTCCTGCCATTTAAAGCAGCTGTCATTCAGAAGCGTTGCTGAATAGAATAGAATAGAATAGAATAGAATAGAATAGAATAGAATAGAATAGAATAGAAAAAAGCCCAGTATGATGCACTATTCTGACTCTCTCCAAGATCTCAAGCAAATACAGTGGTACCTCGGGTTAAGAACTTAATTTGTTCTGGAGGTCCGTTCTTAACCTGAAACTGTTCTTAACCTGAGGTACCACTTTAGCTAATGGGGCCTCCTGCTGCCGCCGCGCGATTTCTGTTCTCATCCTGAAGCAACGTTCTTAATCCGAGATACTATTTCTGGGTTAGCAGAGTCTGTAACCTGAAGCGTCTGTAACCCGAGGTACCACTGTAAAGGTCCTCCCCATCACCCCTTAACTTGAGGATGCCCTCGACTGAATTCCAATGTCCTTCATACAAAACAGCCACCCTGCCCCTAAGCTTGACATGAAGCCAGCCGGGCATCTGTTCTTGGTGCTAAGAAGCAAGAGTGTCCCGAGTTTTAATTCTGAAATGTTGAGTTTGTGTGCGCGTGCATGCGTGGGCGCAGGCAGCCTTAACCCTCTTCCACTCTCATTACCACCTGATTAGCTGCCCGTTCCAAATTCATTAGGAACAAGGAGGGGAGGAGAAATATTGTGAAGCGACTTTTTGAACCTGCTCCGCGCAACATCATTAGGCTCCTGTTGCGATGAAAGGGTGGACCTCGGTGCACTCAGAGACATCACGAAATGTGGTGTGTCCGTGCGTGGGCTTGCAATCGTGAACATCTCCACCCCCCCTGCCCCCTTTCAGATTAGGTATTTAGAAAACTTACAAGCTCCATTATTCGACAAGACCAATATTTTGGTTGGCACCCATCTATCTCGGGAGACGATGGAGGAAGTGGGCCTTTGGGGGTGAAGCCAAACCACTGGAGAGTTACAGCAGCTGTTGTGGCAGTAGAGACCGATACAGGAGAGACATGTTCTGTTGCAGCTGGGGCAGAGGAAGGCGTCCGGTTGTGCTGCTGCAGATGCACCAGGGCGTTTCTTCTCTCTGCGCTCCTCCCAGCGGCCATTCCCCCTCTGGTCACTGCTGTGGATGGACAACCTTTCTGCCTGTCTCCAGGCAACTGCAGTCGTCTGCAAGAGATACCCACACAGTAGAGTTGATGTTGCCAGCCCCCATGTCATGTGTTATGGCGCCAACAGGATGGCGTGCCGAAGCCAGGTATCAGTACCAGGGGTCAAGAGAAGCCAAAGTCAAGAGCAGTCCGAGTCAGGAACCAGCCAAAGTCAGGTACACAGGATCAGGAGCAGGATGAGCAGGCACAACCACGTGCTTCAGCACAGCAGTTGCAGGTGCTGGTGAGGGAAGCAGCCAGCCTTCCTTAAGTAGCTAGCTCATCACCACGCCTTTTACGAGCTGCAACTGCCTCCAATTGCTCCCTCCATTTCTCAGCTCTACGCTCTACAGCTGAGATGGGAGGAGGGGAGGGGGCCCTCCTCTCCTCTCCTCACAAGGGCCTGATTCTGGCTCAACTTCTTCCACCTCCTGTTCTGGTCTTCCCTCTTCCCCATCTGCTTCTTCCTCTTCTGAGGAGTGTCGTCACCAGTCTTCTTCAGGTAAGAATCCCTCCATTCCTCTGGACTCTTCCGTGGTTGCCGCTTCGCCTAGGGGGGGCTTGCCACCACTCCTGCTCATCTGGTGCAACCCTGACATCATGTTTGCAGAAATATTTGTAATGCTGAGTTGGTCTGACAATGGTCCTGGTGCCTGGCATTAATAATGTTCTCGTTAATGTTAATAATAATAGTAACAACAACAAGAAGTTCACCCTAACCGCCAGGAAAATAGCCCAAGCAGAAGCTAAGCAATCCAGCCTCTTAAGCTAAGAATTTGTATCTTCAATGATATTTAATATTAGTACATGCATCAATGCTCTGAGACTAGACTACTGAAGAAGCCCAGAAAATCACCCAGGGAGTGCGCTATTTGCCAACCCCAGCAAGCTGGCCCCATCTGGGGCAAAACAGCACCCCACGGCTACTGTGAATAACATTGAACTTACCTATTTCTTGAATCCTTATGAACTTACCTAAAAACAAAGAAAACAGAAAACTGAGCCAAGCATCTGTAAGAACTGAGCTAAATCAGTCTTCACAAGTTCATCTTAGTTTGGGTAGTTCGCATGTTTTTGTGGCATCTTGCAAGTAATTGTTTACAAAATTGATAAATGTTGTAAAAGTATATTTTGAAACAATTGTATGCATATTTGTCGCCAACGTGCTGCACGAGTTGTACTATCAAGAAGAAACAAACAGCTCAGGAACTAATATGTAGCAAATACATCAGTGAAAATAAAGTAAAAACTAAAAAAAATCCTTCCAGTATCACCTTAGAGACCAACTAAGTTTGTTCTTGGTATGAGCTTTCGTGTGCATGCACACTTCAAGAAGTGTGCATGCACACGAACGCTCATACCAAGAACAAACTTAGTTGGTCTCTAAGGTGCTACTGGAAGGAATTTTTTTAGTTTTTACTTTGTTTTGACTATGACAGACCAACACGGCTACCTACCTGTAATCAGTGAAAATGTGTGTCTTCAGGTGGCCTTAAAAACACACCCGAGCCAATGCCAGCCATATCTCATAAGGGAGGGAGTTTCAATGTCGTGGAGCCACTATCAAGGAGGCCCTGCTTTGGGTCCCCACGTAACAAATTTCAGGGGGGCGTCCTAACCCCCTCAACCCCTACATAGATCTTAATGCACAGGCTGGTCTATATGTTATGCAGGAAGCATTAGAAGGGAAGGAAACGCCTTCGGAAAATCAATCATAGAATTGTGGAGTTGGAAGGGACACCAAGGGTCATCTAGTCCAACCCCCCCTCGCAGTGCATGAATATGTTGGGCCTGAAGGTAAGCATCATCTGTTTCTGCAGCTGCCTCTGATGCTCACAGGGAGAATAACAGAATGTGTGGGCAAAATGACTCCAGCTGCCCCCTGCTTTGGAGATGGGCACTTGCGCCTCAGAAGTAATTTTCTGGTAATGGGCCCCTAATATCGCAGGTGCCGTTGTTTAAAAATGAAGCGTTATGAAAGGTCGTTTTCATCTCCTGTCCTGACACATTCGCTGCTTGGAAAAGCCTGACTGGAAATCATATTGGCTTAAAAATAAATAAAAAAATACACTGTACAACTGACGTGTATGTGTTTCTTTGTGTGTGTGTGTGTGTGTGTGTGTGTGTGTGTGTGTGTGTGTGTGTGTTAATCCATAAACAGATGCACTATCCTTTTCTGAGTGACTGTACAGTGGTACCTCGGGTTCAGAACTTAATTCATTCTGGAGGTTCATTCTTAATAATAAGAATAATTTATTATTTCTACCCCGCCCATATGGCTAGGCTTCCCCAGCCACTCCAGGCGGCTTCCAACAGAATATTAAAATACAATAATGTATTAAACATTAAAAGCTTCCCTAAACAGGGCTGCCTTCAGGTGTCTTCTAAAAGTCGGGTAGTTGTTGTTCTCTTTGACATCTAACGAGAGGGCTTCCACAGGGCGGGTGCCACTACTGAGAAGGCCCTCTGCCTGCTTCTCTGTAACTTGGCTTCGAGGGAACCACCAGAAACTGTTCTTAATCTGAGGTACCACTTTAGCTAATGGGGTCTCCCACTACTGCGCGATTTCTGTTCTCATCCTGAAGCAAAGTCCTTAACCCGAGGTACTATTTCTGGGTTAGCGGAGTCTGTAACCTGAAGCGTCTGGAACCCGAGGTACCACTGTATCAGGAATACAGGCCCTTCCAACTGCAACTTGGAGGCTGTGGAACTTTCTCTTGTTATATGTGTGTCAGAAGCGACTGGTGAAAGTCATTCTCTAGCCCACAGTCTATGCAGAGGGCCTGTTCTAGAGGAAAACTTTAAGTGATGTTCTTCATGCTTCGTTTTTTCTAGTGTGCTTACGCTGCCCTTTTTTTAAAAAAATTAAGTAGCTGCAAGTCTCATTATCACCCCTGAGGGAAGTGCTATAGCTCTGTGATGGAGCAGTCCAGGACCTCCAGACACACTGCCCAGGCTTGCGCCCCAGGGAAGCCACTCGGATGTTGATAATGCAGCGGTTTGACTTCACCCCCGGAGGCGCACTCCATTGCCTCTCGGAACAGACAGATGCCAGCAACAAGGTCGGGGATGGCTGAGCCAGTGTGGTGTAGTGGTTAAGAGCGGTGGACTCGTAATCTGGTGAACCGGGTTCGCGTCTCCGCTCCTCCACATGCAGCTGCTGGGTGACCTTGGGCTAGTCCCACTTCTCTGAAGTCTCTCAGCCCCACTCACCTCACAGAGTGTTTGTTGTGGGGGGGGGTGTTATGTACTGAGCTGAATCCTAGAACAATAGGATCCAGAATGCAGCAGTCTGATTGGTCCTAGAACAATAGGATCCAAAATGCAGCAGTCTGATTGGTCCGCAGCAGCCACCCAATCCAGCTCCAGGTGGAAGTGAATCAACGACCTGATTGGCCTGCAAGAGCAGCCAATCAGGCTCCTGAATGAAGTGAACCCGCAACAGTAGCCCGGAACTAACTAATCACGTGGGGCCCATTGTGTAAATAATATATATATAGCAGACGTTTGGGGGAAAGATTAATTCCTTGCTACTATGAGCTGAATAAAGAGCATGAAATTCACACTTGACTCCGAGTATATTTCAGGGAGGAAGGGAAAGGAGAATGTTAGCCGCTTTGAGACTCATTCACATAGCTGTCAACCCTCCCTTTTTTGGCGGGAAACTCCCTTATTGCAATGCCGTTTCCCGCTGCTATCCCGGATTGTTGATATCCCTTAAATTTCCCGGATTTCAAAGGAAGCAGCTCCTCTCCCTCCCTGCCGGCCAGGGAGGCTCCTCAGCTGCGTTGCTCGGCTGCCAATAAGGAGTCTGAGACCGACTGGGGGCGGAGCCTGCATGCCTTGTGCAGCCAGACCCTCACGCCCAACCAGACAGACAGCCTGCCTACCGTCTATATTCTCGCTCATTCGCTCTCGCATTCGCGCGCAGCCTCTGGAGCGCAGGGTGGCGAGGCTACTTGGTGCCATTGCACCGCCCAAGCGGCATCCCTTATTTTCAAATCCGAAAGTTCGAAAAAATCCCTTATTTTCAAATCCGAAAGTTGACAGCTATGCATTCGGGTAGTGATAAAGCGGGATATCAGATCCAAACTCTTCTTCTTTTTCTTCTTCTGAGCCAAGCAGAGAGCAGAGGGGCTGCTTTCCTTCACCCTAATGGACTAGGCTACATGGCCCACGTGTCAGGCAAATGTTAGCTAGACAGGAAAGGGTAAAAGCTGCTCCTGAGAAAATGATTAAAACAACTGCAACCCTCCTCTCTGTATAGAGTTGCTTTCCTTATGATGCATAGAAAAGATGTCACTGCCAATGAGCATTCCCAAAGGAACCTCCCCCCCCCCTTTTTTTTTTTTTGCAATTCCATCCACCACACACAAAAATGTTTTTAAAACAACAAGCAGATCGTTCAGAACCGGCTCGATGATGAGCAACATTTGAGTAACTGCATGAGCGTAGGGTTTGGAGGCAGACGCTGTTAAAGCAAGCAGCGTTTCATAAAAGGGTTGTTTCTGTGCGTTTTCAAAAGGCAGGCGGCGAAGTGGTGCGTGTCTCTGCCGGAGGGTCCCTGCTCATGCTTTCAACAGTCAGCGTGGGAAGCAAGGCAGTGGCGCAAGGGCGGGGCACTCTCCGTGGCAGCTCCCCATTTATGGAAGTCTCTCCCTTATGAGATATGACAATCCTCCGCATTGCTGCGTTAAGGCAACAGGTGAAGACATATTCACTTATTCAGGCCATTGAATCCTGAAGGTGTTGACCTTGGTTGGAGTCCAGGCTTAGTGTTGCTGGGTTTCTTTTGTTTAAATGGATGTGTGCTTTTATTCCATCTTATGATAGATAGATAGATAGATGATAGATAGATAGATAGATAGATAGATAGATAGATAGATAGATAGATAGATAGATAGATAGATGATTGATAGATAGATACATTTGTGTATGCCATCAAATGCCAACAGTGCCCTTCAGCTCTCTATATTGGACAAACACGCCACTACGCCAAAGAATAAATGGACATAAATCTGACATCAGGAATCACAAGACAGAGAAACCAGTAGGAGAGCACTTCAATCTCCCAGGACACTCTATACAAGATCTCAAAGTAGCTGTCTTATTGCAAAGGAATTTCAGAAGCCCCCACCTCCGTATCCACAGGAGGTGGCTTTGCAGGCATCACGATCGACCCACCTGCTGGGCTGGGAATCAGCCCGATGCGTCAGAGGGCTTTCCCGCCCGCATCATCTTCAGGCCGACCAATCAGGTCGGTCTGGGGGTGTGTCCTGCTGCCGTTTAAGCAGGGAGCGGGCGGGAAATCCTCCCTTCTTTGCCCCGCTTCCCAGCTGTTAGGCATTGGAAGAATTCATCCTAGAACTGAGGAGGGGAGGTAGCGCCATCACCTGCCCCTATCTTGAAGGGTATTCCGGTAAACAGATTCTGGGGGCGTGGCCATGTCCGACGCCTAGGGAGGTTAGGGCCCAAGGCACACCCCAACAGTGATCACAGGGGGAGTTCCATTAGATGTACATCAATGGGGCTACTCACTGGGGATTAACCCTTCCCAGACTTCCAACACACGGGTTGGGGTCGGATATAGCCTGTTAGGGTCCAATGCCTAAGCCAATACCGCTCTACATCCGTAACCAATAAAGTTGTGGCCTTCACGCCCATTAAAATTCATATAATGTGTCCGTGTCTTTACTTCAAGGGGAGGGAGGGACATAGCCATGCAAATAGACTGGAAAGAGAAGTTGCTGAATTGCAACTCATTACCAAACTTAAAACCATGGAGAGACCTGGTCTGAACAAAGACATTGGATTCTTATCTCATTATACATGACAAAGCTATTTTTAACCTTCTCACCCCTTGCTTTTTCCTGTAAGACTAATTGCAGTCGTTAACAGTCGTCAACAGGTTTACCACAGCTATCAGCCTATCACCCATTCCCACCACCCTTCTGAGTAATACCCCCCCCACCCTCTCACTATATATAAGGGTCTGGTGACTTCTGTCTCAGTGTATCTGAAGAAGTGTGCATGCACATGAAAGCTCATACCAAGAACAAACTTAGTTGTTCTCTAAGGTGATACTGGAAGGAATTTTTTAATTTTTTAATTTTGTTTTTACTATGACCGACCAACACGGCTACCTACCTGTAGATAGATAGATAGATAGATAGATAGATAGATAGATAGATAGATACCTTTTCTATTGCATGTTGTAAGCTGTCCTGGGCTCAGATCTGGAGGAAGGATGGGGCATAAGAGCTCTGCAATGAAACATAGAGCTGGATGGGACCCCAATGGAGGAATCTCAACTAAAGCATCCATGACAGATGGCCATCCAACCTCTGCTTAAAAACCGCCAATGAAGGAGAGTCTACCACTTCCCAAGGGAGTCTGTCTCACTGTTCATCAGCTCTTACTCACAGAAAGTTTTTTCCTGATGTTTAGTTGAAATCTCCTTTCTTGTAACTTGAATCCATTTGTTGGGTCCTGCCCTTCGGAGCAAGGCAAAACAAGCTTGCTCCGTCTTCCATGGGACAGCCCTTAAGATATTTCAAGATGGCTATCATATCTCCTCTCAGTCTCCTCTTTTCCAGACTAAACATACCCAGCTCCCTCAACCGTTCCTCATACGGATTGGTTTCCAGACCCTTCATCATCTTGGTTGCCCTCCTCTGCACACGTTCCAGTATCTCAACACCCTTCCTAAATTGTGGTGCCCAGAATTGGACACAGTATTCCAGGTGTGGTCTGACCAAGGAAGAAGAGGGTGGGACTATTACAGGTATCCCCAACCTGTGGCCCTCCAGATGTTTTGGCCTACAACTCCCATGATCCCTAGCTAACAGGACCAGTGGTCAGGGATGGTGGGAATTGTAGTCCATAACATCTGGAGGGCCGAAGGTTGGGGATGCCTGAACTATGACTTCCCTTGATCTGGACCAGGGGTAGGCAAACTAAGGCCCAGGGGCCAGATGCGGCCCAATCGCCTCCTCAATCCGGCCCGCGGACGGTCCAGGAATCAGCGTGTTTTTACATGAGTAGAATGTGTGCTTTTATTTAAAATGCATCTCTGGGTTATTTGTGGGGCATAGGAATTGGTTCATTTCCCCCCAAAAAATATAGTCCGGCCCACCACGTGGTCTGAGGGACAGTGGACCGGCCCATGACTGAAAATCGTTGCTGACCCCTGATCTGGACTCTATACTTCTGTTGATGCAGCCTTAAATAGCATTAGCTTTTTTTCCCTGCTGCATCACACTGTGGACTCATGACTACTATTTGGTTTACAACTCTAAGCACATCGTAAATACGTCTAACTCCATGGCTATCAGTTGCCGTAACTGCCGGATGTGGGGGTTTCCCGCCGTTTTCTAAAGCATCTCGGGAAGCGGAAGCAGCTGGTGTTTCTTCTTTTCCTTCCCCCTAATGCGGAGCTATGGCTCTGAGAGGCTGTCGAAAGCCCTCCCACCGCTTCCTGTTCCTCGGAGCTCCCTTCAGACGTTCCGCTGGAGTCAGTCTCCAGAATAGCTGGCTGTTCCCGATATTGGCTCAACGCTGGAGAAGCAGGAAGGCTCTGCTGTCTCCTGACAGCCTGGGATTCAGACTCAGATGCTGAACCAGCCTGCACAGGATTCCCCGCCTCCAGAACCAGCAGAGCCAGGGCTAGGGCCTGAGTCGGAAGGGTCCTCACCTGTGCTGGATCCTCAGGTGCAGGCATCTGCTGAGTCTGCTCTGGCTCCTGGTGGGATGGAGGACCCATTGCCTGCAGGTGCTCCACTCCCAGCCCCGTCAGGGGAAGCTGAGGTTGCCTCTGGGTGCGGTAACCCTCCATCCTCTCCTGAGCTGCAGAGGCTCAGGGCAGAGAGGCGAAGGGAACGGAGTTCCCGCAGGAGAAGTGCTCGCCTCCAAGCCAGGAGAGGCGAGTCACCAGAGGATCGGGGCCGCCCTATGCCTCGGGGCAGATAAAAGCCAGCCAGCCCCAGCCCCAAGTTGCAGGAGCAACATTGTTGGTTACCAGTTCCTGCTTGAAACCTGTCCTGCTTTCCTGCCTGAGCTCCTGACCTGCCCTGGTTCCCTGCTTGCCTACCTGTTCCTGACTTTGCCTGACTCCCTGCCCTGCACCCAGCTTCAGTGACTACAGACTGCCTTTACGTTGCACCTCTGACCATGAACCGGACTTGGACCTTGCCTTTCGCGTAACCCACGGGACAAGCACAGACCCCTAGATTCTTTTCACCTGTTTGAAGGGCTGTGACGGCCCTCTAGCTTAATGTCTCATTCTCCTGACAGCTTGGCTAGTCCGAGTCTAAGAAGAAAGAGCAAAAGGGGCCTGGAAGTTGCCCCTCCACAGTTAGTCCCTGGAGGCAGGGAACCTACGAGCTTCCAAATATTGCTAGCCTACAATTCCCCGCATCCCTCACCATTGGCCTCATGAGCTTGGGCTGATGGGAGTTGGAGTCCCAAAAGATCTAGAGGGGCACAGGTGTCCCCCACGCCTGATTTTAATCGTGGCAATTCTTTTTGAATTTGCAGCTATTCATATGATTTAGGAAGTGCAATATATATATATACAGACCATCATCCTCTTTTTGGAGATGCTGGTAGCTACTGCTGACCACCGCTCACCTTTTTGCCATGAATTCATTTATGCAAAACTTTGCACATCTCTTTATGCTAAGCGTTACCCAGTGGCTATGCCAGCAATTGAAAACGTGCTTCATTTGTGGTCTTTTGCATAAAATATATGTGTACTTTATGGGCTGCAATAGAAATTCCTTATCGGATGACTTGGGTACAGTGTGGGGGCCTCTGTTCCATCACCTGTTTATGTCTGCTGTGGTTGGCATCCATCTGTCTCGAGAGACAATGGAGTGCGCCTCCGGGGTGAAGTCAAACGGCTGCTTTAGAAGAAGAAGTAGAAGAAGAAGAAGAAGAAGAGGAGGAGGAGGAGGAGGAGGAGTTTGGATTTGATATCCCGCTTTATCACTACCCAAATGAGTCTCAAAGCGGCTAACATTTTCCTTTCCTTTTTTTTCCAAATTTTTTTAGTTGGTTTTAACAAAGTAATGCCATTAAAAAACAAACAATACTAAACAAACAAAAAGAAAACAACAACAATAATATACATAAAAACATACATAATTCATTTTAACCTATTAATCCTTCTTATCATTGTGGGTTGACTTCCTCCCATCCTCTCTTCCTGCATTCCTTGTATATCATCATTAGTAATTTCTTGATATCATTGAAAACATTTTTAATTAATTAACCTCAATATCTCTTCTATCCTAATGTCAATATCATTTATTCCAACAATTATAAACCTTAAATCTATCCTCTAAGTCTACAGCCTCCCTTATCTTCCAGCTTACTTCTACTCTGTAATCTTACAATACTTTTTAAAATATGCTTTAAATTTATTCCAGTCTTCTTCCACCGCTTCCTCCCTCTGGTCACGAAGTTTCCCAGTCAGCTCAGCAAGTTCCATATAGTCCATCATTTTCATCTGCCATTCTTCTATCGTTGGTAATTCCTCTGATTTCCAGTTTTTAGCTAACAAAATTCTAGCTGCTGTTGTGGCATACATAAAGAAAGTCCCATCAACTTTTGGGATTGCCTGTTTTACAATTCCAAGTAAAAAGGCTTCTGGTTTTTTGCTAAATGTGTTTCTCAACACCTTTTTCAATTCATTAAAAATCCTTTCCCAGAAGTCTTTCACCTTTGGGCACGTCCACCACATATGGAAAAAGTGGCTCACATTCTCCTTTCCCTTCCTCCCCCACAACAAACACACTGTGGGGTGAGTGGGACTGAGAGACTTCAAAGAAGTATGACTAGCCCAAGGTCACCCAGCAGCTGCATGTGGAGGAGAGGAGACGTGAACCCAGTTCACCAGATTACAAGTCTACCGCTCTTAACCACTACACCACACTGGCTCTCAGCAGCACCGATGTGACCTCCCTGGGCCTGGACAGTGTGTCTGGAGGTCCTGGGCTGCCCAGACGACAAGACAGCATCACATATGTCAGGGGTCAGCAAACATTTTCTGCGGGGGGCCAGTTCACTGTCCCTCAGAACTTGTGGCGGGCCGGACCGCGAGCGTGTGCAGCCACCCCGCCAGGAAGGGCCCATACCCCGGGGTCTCCATGACCATGCTGCTAATGTGGCACCGCCAAGAAGCACAGAAGAGTCCTCCTCCTCCTCCTCCTCCTCCTCCTCCTCCTCCTCCTCTTCTTCTTCTTCTTCTTCTTCTTCTTCTTCTTCCTCCTCCTCCTCCTCCTCCTCCTCCCAGGCTCTCTACTCCTGCTTCTTCCTGCCCCTTCGCTTCTCCTCCTACCTTCTTGGAGCTAGATGTCAACAAGGTGCCCTTCCCCATGCCTCGCCCTGATTGGAGCAGCAAGTCTTGGGAAGGGTCGCCATTGGCCGCCGGCTCGAATCAAACTGGCCAATGGAAGGGAGGCCTGAGGTTGCTAAGGCTTCGGATTGGCCAGCATCACGGAAGTCTGAGCAACCTTGGAGCATGCTGGGAGATGTAGTCCGGGGGGGGGATCACCCAAAAATGGTGCCCGAAAAAAAAAGAAAATAAATGGTGACCGCGCCTATCCAAGCGGCAATTGAAGAACCGTTCACGGGCCGGATCCAGAGGGCATTTGGGCCTGATCCGGCCCGCAGACCGTAGTTTGCCGACCCCTGGCATATGTGGTCCTATGGAAAGCAGAAAGTAACACTTCACAACTACTGGCTAGAGCTTTTCTCATTTGCACTTGAAGCTGATTGAGAGTGATAAAATAGATACGATGAGTTTCTGAATCTTTTCTTTCCCTTAATGGACTGTATCCTCTCATTCTGATGTCACTGACAAAATCATCTCTGGACTGAAGCCTTCATGTCTGGCATGTAGATAGCATCTTTGCACAGCATTCCTCAGGATGGGAGCCTCATCGAGGGGTAGCTCTGACATCACAGCAATAATATGGCTCTCCAGCATGGAAAAGCATTGAGACTCTTGCAGGCTGTGCTCTCAGCGGCAGTACAGACTAGGGAGAGGGGAGTAACTGGATGCAGTTTGCATTTAAACTGTACACAAACCCAAATGCGGTTCTCCAGCCAAGCAACCTACCTAACAAAATGCATATGCTATGGCATAGTGGGCATTAAAAATGTATATATTAGTGAGAACAATATATTAGGGTTTAAAGACTGTCTCAAGGCAAATCTTTAAAAATGTAGTATAAACACTAACAATTGGGAAACACTTGCCTGCGAGCGCTCCAGTTGGAGAACAGCCTTTACCAAAGGTGTCACGGGCTTTGAAGACTCTCGAACTCAGGACGCAAGGGAGAAACGTGCTAAGAGGAAGGCACGCTTGGCAAATCCACACCGTGATCAACTTCCGCCCGGAAACCAATGTCCCCACTGTGGAAGGACGTGTGGGTTCAGAATTGGCCTCCACAGTCACTTACGGACTCACTGTTAAAGCTGTGTTTATGGAAGACAATCTTACTTGGCTAAGAGGGATCGCAGAAGAAGAAGAAGAAGAAGAAGAAGAAGAAGAAGAAGAAGAAGAAGAAGAAGGATGGGACATTTTGCTTTGCAAAAAAATTGTGTACATTAGAAAAAAGATTGCATGGTAAGAGGTGAATATGAGGAGAAATATGCACTAAAATACAGGGACCCAGGTGGTGTTGTGGGTTAAACCACAGAGCCTAGGGCTTGCTGATCAGAAGGTCGGCGGTTCGAATCCCTGCGATGGGGTGAGCTCCCATTGCTTGGTCCCAGCTCCTGCCCACCTAGCAGTTCGAAAGCACGTCAAAGTGCAAGTAGATAAATAGGTACCGCTCCGTCGGGAAGGTAAACGGCGTTTCCGTGCGCTGCTCTGGTTCGCCAGAAGCGGCTTTGTCATGCTGGCCACATGACCCAAAAGCTGTACACCGGCTCCCTTGGCCAATAAAGCGAGATGAGCGCCGCAACCCCAGAGTCGGACACGACTGGACCTAATGGTCAGGGGTCCCTTTACCTTTACCTATGCACTAAAATGCAGATGAATTTCCATGAGACTTTTTAAAAATCACAAACTAATGTGGAAATGTGGAGAATTGAAGATGGGGAAAATGAGAAATTGACAGGAACTGGAACTGACACCCTTTTCTATTTTATACACACAAACACACGTTGCATCAGTGTCAGTGGGACAGTTTCTCATCCAGATTCAAACAGAATCAATTTCTTCCTGATCTCTGCTCCCTTTACAGTCTATTCTCCTTGGACTTGCCTTCCCAAACCTGCAGCCAATCCATCTCAATGGGTGGTCCTCCTTCTTCTGTATTACGAGAGAAGGAGAATAAAATCCCCTCTCTCTCTCTGCAACCTCTCCATGCCGTTTGTGACTTCGCGACAGCTTCCCCCACCTTGATCTAAACAACCACCCCTACCCAAAAACTTTCGCCTTCCTGAGAAGGAAGGTACTTTGTCACCTTGATCATTTCACTTGCACCTGTTTGAGCTGTTGCAATATTATTTCTCGGATGGGCAAAGGAAGGAAAGGAGATAACTGAGCCAGGGCCCTATTTTTAGGTTGGGGCTAAAGGTGGCTTCTGTTTGAAGGCCATCGATGTAAGGTGTTGCAACAACCCTTCCCCCCCCCCAAAAAAAACCAGGAACGGGGAGGGTGCCTCTGTTCTGTGACGTTGCCAGCTCTTCTGATTTCATTCAGATGAAATCATGGATTTACGCTTTAAACCCCGTGATCATTTCCTCTCTCTTTCTCCCCCCCCCATATATACTGGAGAGAAGAAAAGGAGGTGTTTCCATAGAGAGAGAAAAAGAGGGGGGGAAACACCCCCATATTGCCAGCTCTTTAACAACAATCACAGCCAAGGAAGAGGACTGAAGTTCAGGTCTAATGTGACTGATGCCTCTTCACCTGAGAGACCTTCCTTGCAGCACTGACTGAGAGGGCTCACACTCTCCTAGCTACAGAGCAGAATCGCAGGTAAGTGGATTTCGTTAGCCTGCTTCTTTTAGGGGGGAAAGCACGGGCAGACTTTGCTTGCAAAAAAAAAAAAGGAAAGGAAAAAGATTTAATACTCCAGTGTGCCTTGCAGGTAGCAGAGTTTCCAGGCAAGTAAAAAAAGGAAAGAGGGGGAAAACAGAAAGCGTGGGTTTTAATAATGGAGACTAATTTAAGAGTATTAAGAGAAGTCAAAGCAGCATCTCTGGAGCTGAAGTGTAGCTTCTAGATCAGTCACCTACAGGATGGACTTTGGTTTGTGCAATAAATAATCATTATACTCTCTTCTGAAGTGGACACTGGCAGGAACAAAAAAAAAATCATTTAAAAGATCGTCACAGTTCCAAGAAGCAAGTTATAAGAAAGGATCTAGGATATGAAAGAAAGTTGCTTAACTCCAGAAAGAAGAAAGGTTTGGGGGTTGATAATATTTAAAGGGGGCAGTTGGAGGGGGGAACAATTGCTAACTGTTGAGGATAAGACAAGTGGCAACAGGAGAAAATGGTGAATCAGGTGGATTTAGGGTTAAAAATTAGATACAGGAGAAGTTAAGACAGTTCGATGGCAAATACCCTTGAAATGAATGGGTGTTGTAAAAACTGCGAGCACATTTGCAAAGCTAAGCAGGGTCCGTTGTGGTTTCAAACTGGATGGGGACCACATGCTGAGATTCCTGCCTTGCAGGGGGTGGACTGGATGACCCTTGGGGTCCCTTCTAACCCTACAATTATATGGTTCTATGGTTCCTGTCAAGGTTTGCACTCCAAGTGATTCAGTGATGGGATAAGAAGCTGTCTAGGGAGACTGTGGGTTTTCTATCCTTCAACGCACCTGCAATGCTTTTAGTATAGGAAATGAACAAGTCCCTCCCACCCCCAGTCGCTGTCCATGGTGTGTACTCTCACCCCACTGCCATCTCTTCTCAAACAGATTTTCCAGGTTTCCTTTGCATTTCTTTTAAAAGGCAGCTGAAGGTTGTATGGCATCGTTTCTCAGAGTGCACTTGGTCCAGGTGTCACCCCCCAATCTAACCAGTCTTGCAGGGTTGGGCTAAACTGGTGGAGAGAGACAAAAGTAGGATAGGCAATGCTGTTACGATGCCACCTTGAATTCTCAGACCATGCAAAGGAGAGTTTGCCTCCGGCCCGAACCCTGCACAACCTGTTTGACCAGTTTTGCACAAGTATTCCAATAATTTGAGTTTCTTTATTCATTTAAATGGGGGGATGGCAGGGACTAAGGAGGAGAAGTCTCCCCCAGTGTGACACTCTCCCGATGCTTTGGACTACAGCTCCCATGTGCAAATGTCTGGGACTCATGGGAGTTGTAGTCCAAGATATCTGAAGAGCACCAGTGTGCTGAAGGTTGTGCTAGAGGTTTTGTAGTTTTTATTTTATTTTAAAAGATATAGTAGTCCAGAGAAAGTGGAGAGAGGGACAGAGAGAGGTTTTCCTTCCTTGCCTGCAACACTAGACCTCAAGGACCACCCAACGAAACGGACCGGTGTTCGAATCAGGGCAGACCCAAGGAAAGGACCTCCTTTTCACTGCAGTGCAGGGATGGGGAACCTCTCGTCTTCCAGATCCAATTCTCATCAGCACCAACCAGCACAGCCAATAGGGGTGAATGGAACAGTAGCCTAGAAGCATCCCAAGAGTCACAGACTCCTCAATCTCTGCTGCAAAAGCATCGCCAGCTTGTAGACTTCACGGCCACTTTGGCCAGAGCCACCAGCTCTGACAGCTTCTAATGGACTATGGATAAACCCACATAGATCTAACAGTTGGCATTAGGGACAGAGGCTAAAATGATTTTCCGTGAACGTGTTCTTGCAAGGACTAGTTGCTAGGCAGTGGTTGGAGATGGCGATAGCCTTCCAGCCATGCTTGGAGGATTCCCAGTGGAGTAAATGGCTACTGTAAAGATGCACTTTGCCGAATCTGTTTCCAACAGGAAGGGCTGTAGCTCAGAGGCAGAGCGTCTGCCCTGCATGCAGGAGATCCCAGGTTCAATCCCCAGCATCTCCATGTGGGGCTGTGAATATCCCTGGTCTGAAACCCTGGAGAGCCACTGGCAGTCAGTGCAGTCAATACTGAGCTAGAAGAGTTTGGAAGAAGAGTTTGGATTTGATATCCCGCTTTATCACTACCCTAGGGAGTCTCAAAGCGGCTCACATTCTCCTTTCCCTTCCTCCCCCACAACAAACCCTCTGTGAGGTGAGTGGGGCTGAGAGACTTCAGAGAAGTGTGACTAGCCCAAGGTCACCCAGCAGATGCAGGTGGAGGAGCTGTGCTGGTCCCGTGGGTTACCCGAAAGGCGAGGTCCAAGTCCAGTCCATGGTCAGAGGTACAACGTAAAGGCAGTCCGTAGTCACTGAAACTGGGTGCAGGGCAGGGAGTTGGGCAAAGTCAGGAACAGGTATGCAAGCAGGGAACCAGGGCGGGTCAGGAGCTCAGGCAGGAAAGCAGGACAGGTTTCAAGCAGGAACTGGTCACCAACAATGTTGCTCCTGCAACTTGGGGCTGGGGCTGGCCGGCTTTTATCTGCCCCGAGGCATAGGGCGGCCCCGATCCTCTGGTGACTCGCCTCTCCTGGCCTGGAGGCGAGCACTCCTCCTGCGGGAACTCAGTTCCCTTCGCCTCTCTGCCCTGAGCCTCTGCAGCTCAGGAGAGGCTGGAGGGTTACCGCACCCAGAGGCAACCTCAGCTTCCTCTGACAGGGCTGAGAGTGGAGCACCTGCAGGCAATGGGTCCTCCATCCCCTCAGGAGCCAGAGCAGACTCAGCCGATGCCTGCACCTGAGGATCTAGCACAGGTGAGGACCCTTCCGACTCAGGGCCTAGCCCCGGCTCTGCTGGTTCTGGAGGCGGGGAATCCTGTGCAGGAACAGAGACGTGAACCCGGTTCCCCAGATTACGAGTCTACCGCTCCTAACCACTACACCACACTGGCTCTCAGCTAGATGCATAATTGGGCTGGCTCGGTATAAAACACCTTCCTATGACTAGGTAGACCTTTGCTCCAATCTAGCAGGTGTCCCTGCAGAATTTCTTTTCTCTTTCTCCAGCGGAGTAAAAGTAAACCTACCTATCGTGGGGCATTGGGAAGGAGAAGGATCCTCATTTCTCAGGCTTATTTTGTCTTCCCCACTTTTAATTACCCAGCAGGGCAAAAGAAAATAACTGTGCTCAAACTATACTTTCTTTTCTGCAGTATTGCCTTCCACTCTTTCAGAAGCTTCTGTCTCTCTTTCGCCAGCCTGACCGGCTGGAAGCTGAGATTTATTGTCCTTAAGCTTCTGTGATTCGGTCTTTTGCAGGACCAATGACTGTGTCCAGTTTTTATTGTGTGTGGTGGGGAGAAATAGCCAAACAAGCAGTGGGGGGGGGGGGTTCTATGTTTTGGAATTCCAAAAAGAAGGGAGGGGATAGTGAGGAGAGGAGATTTTAGGATGAGCAGAGAGCGGGTGAGAATTTAAAAGCTTTGAGGGTGCTCAGGATGTTCTGTCGAGGGAGAAGGTTTGGAAAGCAGGATGATTAAGGAGGCTGGCTTGTGAGCAATAGAACTGATGTCGTATTAGAAACCTTGTTGGGTCAATAACTTATTTGTTTGGCAGTTTTCCTTTGGGAAGGGGCTGGAACTCAGTGGCAGAGCAGCTGCTTTGAATGCATGAGGTGCTGAATTCAATCCCCAGCATTGCCTGGTGAGACTGGGAATTTCCTCTGCCCGAAATCTTGGACATCTGCTGCATTCAAGCTAGATGGAGCAATGATCTGACTCGGTTTAAGTCAGATTCCTATGTTTTTAATCAAATACTAAATCGTTTGCAAAGCAATCCAGCAAACAACACGACTTTATTTGTATGAGCATTTAAAGTCCACACAAATCAATCGATTGCTGTTGTTTAGTCGTTTAGTCGTGTCCGACTCTTCGTGACCCCATGGACCAGAGCACGCCAGGCACTCCTGTCTTCCACTGCCTCCCGCAGTTTGGTCAGACTCATGTTGGTAGCTTCGAGAACACTGTCCAACCATCTCGTCCTCTGTCATCCCCTTCTCCTTGTGCCCTCCATCTTTCCCAGCATCAGGGTCTTTTCCAGGGAGTCTTTTCTTCTCATGAGGTGGCCAAAGTCTTGGAGCCTCAGCTTCAGGATCTGTCCTTCCAGTGAGCACTCAGGGCTGATTTCCTTCAGAATGGAGAGGTTTGATCTCCTTGCAGTCCATGGGACTCTCAAGAGTCTCCTCCAGCACCAGAATTCAAAAGCATCCATTCTTCGGTGATCAGCCTTCTTTATGGTCCAGCTCTCACTTCCATACATCACTACTTGGAAAACCATAGCTTTAACTATACGGACCTTTGTCAGCAAGGTGATGTCTTTGCTTTTTAAGATGCTGTCTAGGTTTGCCATTGCTTTTCTCCCAAGAAGCAGGCATCTTCTAATTTTGTGACGGCTGTCACCATCTGCAGTGATCATGGAACCCAAGAAAGTAAAATCTCTCACTGCCTCCATTTCTTCCCCTTCTATTTGCCAGGAGGTGATGGGACCAGTGGCCATGATCTTAGTTTTTTTGATGTTGAGCTTCAGACCATATTTTGCGCTCTCCTCTTTCACCCTCAGTAAAAGGTTCTTTAATTCCTCCTCACTTTCTGCCATCAAGGTTGTGTCATCAGCATATCTGAGGTTGTTGATATTTCTTCCGGCAATCTTAATTCCGGCTTGTGATTCGTCCAGTCCAGCCTTTCGCATGATGAATTCTGCATATAAGTTAAATAAGCAGGGAGACAATATACAGAAACTATTGATTAAAATATGGCAATTCACAAAAAAATATCATAAACTTTCCAACGCAGTCGCATGGCAACAGTCGCATAAGCAGCCACCACTGTATGGCAGTAATATTTTCAGATGTTTGGAAGGGGGGTTTAAGTGTGCACCATCCCTAGCAGCATGATCATACATTATAAAATACATAGCAATTAATAAATCTCTACTGCAAGGTGGATAAAGAATTTATAGAGGCTAACGGTTGAAAGTGAGCGCATTTCAAAGCTGCTTGGTCGTATAAAGCAGGGGTGGCCAACTTCCAAGAGACTGCGATCTACTCACAGTTAAAAACTGGCAGTGATCTACCCCCGTCCTGGGGGGGTTCAGGTCGAGGTTGTTGAGCTTTTTTTAGGAAGGAAAGCACTGTTTTGAGGGCTTCAAGGCAAAGATGTAGAGCTTTTTTTAGGGGAGCCAAAGTGGCTGAGCTTCTTTGGGGGGAGCCAGTGATCTACCAGTGATCTACCACAGACATCCAGTGATCTACCGGTAGATCGTGATCTACAGGTAGATCACGATCTACCTGTTGGACATGCCTGGCTAGGCATGTCCAACAGGTAGATCATGATCTACCGGTAGATCACTGGACGTCTGCGGTAGATCACTGGCAGATCATTGGCTCCCCCCAAAGAAGCTGAACAACTGTGGATCCCCTTAAAAAAGGTCAACATTTTACCTCCTCCCTGAAAAAACTCAACAACTTTGACCTGAACCCCCCCCCCCAAATGGGCCTTCCTCCTTCCTAAAAAAAGCTTTGACCTGAATCCCCAAAAAGGGAGTAGATCACTGCCAGTTTTTAACTCTGTGAGTAGATCGCAGTCTCTTGGGAGTTGGCCACCCTTGCTTTATAAAGCAATGAAGTGTGCACTGCCGATCAGTGTTAGACAATAAATACTTGGAACCATAGTCTGACTTTCATATAAGGCAGCTAGCTATAAGATGTCTGCCTTTTATACCACTGATAAGAAAGCAGATTGTGACAACAGCTTTTAGGGGCAAGGAAGGAGTCTCTCTACGGCAACTTTGGCAAACTTCCTGCACTGATATTTTGCTACACATTGTGCAGGGATCCTCAATACACCCAACACATTTAAGGCTATAAATGGCTACCAGTTGTGATGGCTCGGCTCTCCATCCACATTTGGGGTCAGCAATGCTTCTGAATACCCGTTCAGGGGAAAGAATTGCTCTTGTGTTCGAATCCTACTTGCGGGTTTCCCGCGGGCATCTGGTTGGCCCTTGTGAGAACAGGATGCTGGACTAGATAGGCCGTTGGTCTGATCCAGAAGAACCCTTATGTTCTTATGCCTGAAGCTTCAACGTGTAGCTAATACTGAGCTCGGTGGACCAGGGGTCTGACCATAGCTGTCAACCCTCCCTTTTTTTGGCGGGAAACTCCCTTATTCCAATGCCGTTGCCCGCTGCTATCCCGGATTGTTGATATCCCTTAAATTTACCAGATTTCAAAGGAAGCAGCTCCTCTCCCTCCCTGCCGGCCAGGGAGGCTCCTCAGCTGCGTTGCTCGGCTGCCAATAAGGGGTCTGAGACCGACTGGGGGCGGAGCTTGCATGCCTTGTGCAGCCAGACCCTCACGCCCAACCAGACAGCCAGCCTGCCTGCCGTCTACGCACTCGCTCTTTCGCTCACCCGTTGTCGCGCAGCCTCTGGAGCGCAGGGTGACGAGGCTACTTGGTGCCATTGCACCGCCCTTGTGGCATCCCTTATTTTCAAATCCGAAAGTTTGGGAAAATCCCTTATTTTCAAATCCGAAAGTTGACAGCTATGGTTCTGACTCAGTACAGAGCAACTTCCTGTGTTCCTAAGTATCAAAACTTCTCCAGGAATTGTGCCATTTCATATCGCAGGAGGGTGAGGAGTGAGGAGCAAGGTTTTTGTTTCCCCCCAGCTGGAATTCACCAGAACTGAGTTCCAGCACCTCTCAGGATGCCATTCCCATTATAGGAGAACGAGGGTGAGTTCATGGTGAGTTCTGGCACCTCTTTTTCTAGAAAAATGGCGCTGGTGAGGAGTATGTGTTGGGGCAGGCTTCATACGTTTGGCTGCTCTTCCACAGTTGAGGGGAACTTTCTGCACATACATCAGGACTCATGAAGCAGATTCTACTAGCTCCCTTATTCCCAGCAAAAGTAAATTTACTGTTTTCTGAATGGCTCACTGATATACCTTGCTGTGCTCGATTATGGCCACTAGGTGGCGCTTAAGAACCATGACTTCCTTCCTTGGGGAAGCGGATGGCGCTGTGGTCTAAACCACAGAGCCTAGGGCTTGCAAATCAGAAGGTCGGCGGTTCGAATCCCCGCGATGGGGTGAGCTCCCATTGCTCGGTCCCTGCTCCTGCCAACCTAGCAGTTCAAAAGCACATCAAAGTGCAAGGAGATAAATACGTACCGTCCAGCAGGAAAGTAAACGGCGTTTCCGTGCGCTGCTCTGGTTCGCCAGAAGCGGCTTAGTCATGCTGGCCACATGACCTGGAAGCTGTACGCTGGCTCCCTCAGCCAATAAAGCGAGATGAGCGCCGCAACCCCAGAGTCGTCCGCGACTGGACCTAATGGTCAGGGGTCCCTTTACCTTTAACCTTCCTTCCTTCCTTATTTAATAGACCATCCTTCATCCAAAAAATCACAGGGCAGTTTACAATACAAACCACAAAATGCATAACATAATAATAATATAAGATATATAATGAAGGCGACAGGTGAGTCACGCTGGGCAAAGCGCGCAGAACGTTTCTATGCATGTGCAAAGTGCACAGCGAAACCCGGAAGTATACCCTTCCAGGTTTGCTGCGTTCGCAAGCTGAAAAGACACAACATGAACCTAACGCAACACGAGGTATGACTGTAATGTGAAAAATGAATAATGTATCCACTTAAATTGAAAAAAATTGTTGTCGTGTTAGAATGCAAAATGTGAGCGATTGTGGGATTTTAAAAAGAAAAAAAGATACTTGTTTTTTAAAGCGTTATCTTGTATTGAGAGGACTATTTTGACGATACGGTAAAATGAACAGATAGTTAGTAGTGGGGAAGAGATCCATTCGGTTGGCGTTTTAATGTGAACCCACCAATTTTGCACATCCTGAACATATCGAACATACATACAAGCCAATATGTATATATTTTTTGAAATTCATTCTTCTAATTTTGCTCTGCAGCTCCCCAGCCGAAGAATGGGAGTGCGCTAGGAGAAAGTACATCCAACAATCTCCAATGTGAGATCTACACAGAGTATACCCATTTAAATTAATGGTGAGGAGAGAGCCAGTAAGGTGCAGTGGTTAGAGTGTCGGACTAGGAAGTGGGAGACCAGGGCTCAAATCTCTACTCAGCATAAAACTCACATGGTGACCTTGGGCCAGTCACGGCCTCTCAACCTAACCTACCTCACAGGGCTGTTGTGTGGATTAAATGAGGAGGGCAAGAACCACGAATCCCACCTTGAAGGTGGCATATAAATGTAATAAATAAACAAACAAAATAACATGGGGCATTAATTTCAGTGGGTCTGTTCCTATTCTTAGTTGGCCACAGTCCTGTATATTCAGAGGTAGGAGCATACAAGTGCCCCCCCCAAAAAACTGGACATCCTGGTTTTTTATCATGAGAGAGTGGCGGCCATTTTGGTTGCTGTAATCTTGCATGATTTTGTGGCACAATTTCCCCCCTCCCCCTAATAAAACACTTTTCCCGGGCCGCAATCTCACATGATGCTCCAAACTGTACATTTTTGGGCGTCACGCCCGGGAAAAGCGCTTTCGGAGGGAACCACCGTGCAAATTAGCACGCGGTCACGGCTACCAAAATGGCCGCCGTGCCCTCGCCATAAGAACAGGAAGACGGCGTCCGCAAAGTTGGCGTCCCGAATTTTGGCTTCAAGGGCTTATGAAAATGGGCTTGTGTTAGAACAAACCCCTTTTTAAAAAAAAAAATAATGCATGTACTGAACAAATTTGCATACAAAAAAAATGCATATTAGGAGAAACGCTCGTGCAATAGGATACACATTTTCACGGGGGCTTTCCGTGTGGAAACAGAGCAGGCCGGTCTTGTGAAGGGAGGGATGAAAAACAGAGAGAAACATAAACTGCCCGATCCACCCATCCCTCCTGATCATGGATCCAGTCGAAATCCCCTTGTCTGTATTCATCCATTCGTGCCCTCTCGCCGTCAGCCCTCAACAGATTTGCACTGGGTCCATCCATTGCCCCCAAACTGATGTGCCTCTTCTCCCTTCCTTGTGGTGCAGGATCTCCAGGATGATGACTCGCTCCAGGCTCCTGATCCTGTTCCTGATCCTCTTTGCTGCGCGGACGAGCCTCTCGCTCAAGTTGTACAAGGCCGAGTCCATCTTCGGCTGCGTCGACGCCGCCCTCTCCGAGGCTCGGAAAGGTCTCCCCGGCGAGAACTCCGTCCTGGCCAAGAGGAGCTTCAAGTACCCACGGGGGGCCGAAGAAGACCTCTCCTCGGAGGACGACGGAGAGGAGGCCGAGGAGGACAAGGACAAAAGGACGTTCCCGGCGGTCACCCGCTACAGATACCTTGCCCAGGCGCAAGGGAAAGGCAAGGTGTACCGAGAGCCGGCAAAGGGCGACCGGCGCTCCAAGGTCACCCTCTCGCTCGACGTCCCCACCAACATCATGAACATCCTCTTTAGCATCGCCAAGGCCAAGAACATGAGGGCCAAGGCGGAGGCCAACGCTCAACTGATGGCGCAGATCGGCCGGCGAAAGTGATGAGAGCCGGGGAGGGAGGGGTCTGGGCGAAGGCCGAGGCGGCCATGAGGGTGGTGGCGGAAAGGGGGCTTCTCGGCCGGCCTTCCCTTCCTCAAGACCCCCGGAGACGGAACTGTCCGCTGTACTATATTATATAAGCGCTGTAGATTCGCCAACCCTTCCAGCTATCTAGCATTCGTACGTCTTTCTCTCTCTCTCTCTCTCCCCGCACCCCATCCCAACCCCAGTTCTCCTCAGTGGAAACCTGTGCTATGGGACAAAAAAAATACCAAAAGAAAAAAGAAAAAAACAACCATGAGGGGTGGGGTGGGAAATTGTTCACATCACATGACGCAGGCCCTCATTAAAGCAAATTCTCTTGAGTTTCTAATTATTATTATTATTATTTCCATTTCCGGTCAAGGCAGGGGGCTCTCTTTGCCTCAGCGCCCTGCCTACCTACCTCAGTGAAAGAAAGCATGAGGAAGAGTCCGCCATGTTCTCTGGGCCTAGACATAGCCTTTTCCGGCCTGTTGATATAAGTGGTCCCTCAACTTACGAATGACCCGACTTCCGTATTTTTCGAGTTACGAGGGATCAAAGCGGCCGCGCGCCTACGAATTTTTTTGACTTCCGAAAGGAAATAGTGGCCGTTTTAGATGCAGTTTCCTCGACTTACAAAGTTTAGATGCGGTTTTTTCCGACGTACACATTTTTTTCTCCCAATGCATTCCTATGGGGACTCGACTTACGATTTTTTTGACCTACGGCGGTCCCTTCAGAACGCATTACCTTCGTAAGTCGAGGGACCACTGTACTGTATTTTTCTGTGTATAAGACTAGGTTTTTTTCCTAAAAAAATAATGTCCAAAATTTGGGGGCGTTTCATACACCGATAGATATTCCCCTTAAATCGGAGTCCCCCAAAATAGGGGGAGCCTTATACATGGGGGCGTCTTATAGATGAAAAATACGGTACATATTTATTTATCGGGGTTACGGACTGCCTTTCTGTCAAGGCATCCAGGCGATTTACCATGAAAAACACAAAAATGAATACATCCTATAAAATGTAGAGTGACAAGAATCCCCTCAGGCCAACTGTGTGATCCCCGGCCTGGGACTCCCCACTTCTGCCTTCCCTCAGGTCACACAGAGCTCTGAGGAAGATGGCGGAGGAGCTGCCCCAACATCTCTCTCAGGTCATTGATGGTCCTGCCAGGAGGTTCCCTTGCTTTTCATAGCCTGTGGCAGACATTCATTGCTCCTGCTTCAATTATGTAACAAAACATTTCAGTGAAAATTTTCTGTTCAGATGCCAGCTAACCTTGCCCTTCACTAAGAGATTCCATTCCACACATCCCTCTCTCTTCCCTATTTTCTCATCATTTCCCCTCAGCAGACACTTGATGTTGGGTTACAATTCCTAGACGCTAAGACCAAAGTATGGGACAACTACTCATTGGTGAGAGAAGCCCAGCAGAGATTTAAAGTCACAAAATATGCAGCAAAGGAAAGAGTGGAAATATAGACAGTTTAGACCTTTACAATATTCACTTCCAAGTGAATCCCAAAATTCCCCTCTTCCCCCCACCATAGGAAAAGACCACATGTTTGGTAAGTTAAAAATGGGTTTACTTACAAACTCTTCAAAGGTCTGGTTCATGTGCTTTTCCATACATCAGTCGGGAAAGTTGCACAGGCAGTAAAACTCAAAGAGTGGCTGGTGAGAACTATGCGGCTGAGCTGGAGCAACCAGTTTCTCAGGTAGACTGGGAGGAACAATAGGCTTGATCACCTATTTCCTCCCAAGGTAAGGGAAGTGACATAGCTAAGCCTGGCAGCACAGCTTACTCCATGGTATTAACTCCTTCATGCATTAATTCAACTTCAGCATGTTGGTTATATGAGACTGGTTATCCCACAGTTTCGTCGTCGTCGTCGTCGTCCCCACCCCACCCCACCCCATCTCGCTAAAATGTTTTTGACACTTCTGCAAACCTTGGAGTTCTCCCCAACATGCTGATACCCCTCATTCCTTTCCAAGTGGCTGTGTTTAGGACTACAATCATGTTGGCATGCACCCATGGAGTTAACTATTTGAGGGAACAATGAAGCACATACAGTCATACCTCTTCTTGCGAACTCTTCATGTTGCGTTTTTTCAGGTTAAGAACGCGGCCAACCCGGAAGTGTTTACTTCTGGGTTTCACCGTGTGTGCACACGCAGAAGTGTTCTGCGTGGTTCACACATGCACAGAAGCGTTCTGCACAAAAGTGCTCTATCGCGCTTCGCGCATGCACAAAAGCACTGCTCTGGTTGAGGACTTTTCGGGGTGCAAACGGCACCCCAGAATGGATCGTGTTCACAACCAGAGGTACCACTGTATGTGAAACCAACAGGCACTGTAGAAACATTGAAAGTGAGAGAGGTCTCTCCTGCCTGCAGACTTGCAGCCTAAAATCAATAGTCCTGTTTTGTTCCATAGTTTGACCTTCAAAGATAGTTTAGTGGAGGGGCATCATCATGTCATTACAGGATCATAGGAAGCTGCCTTACAGGAGCCCACCCAACTCAGTATTGTCCGCACTGATTGGCAGTGGCTCTTCACAATTCATGCTCAGCCCTTCCTGGAGATGTCAGGACTTGAACCTGGGACCTTCTGCATGCAAAGCGGAAAATTTACCACTGAGCTACGGGTCTATTTGCGGCAGGTTGTGAGTGCCATTGCTCCACCCATGCAGGAGGAGGAGGAGGAGGTGTCAGCAGGCTTGAGGGGGAAACCCATCTTCAGAAAGACAATAAATATTTAGGGTGGGGTGGGGTGGGTGACCCCCCCCAAACACAACCCGTTGTGGAATGTGCCTGTTCAGTGGCCGCAAAAACGACTGTTGGGAGTGGAAAACTAGGGTGGCGGCAGCAAGAGAAAGTGGCTCGGAGCATGTCACTCTGCAATACAATACAAGTCAAATCGAGGGTCTCTTTTCGCCCCATGGATAATAATAATAATAATAATAATAATAATAATAATAATAATAATAATTTATTATTTATACCCCGCCCATCTGGCTGGGTTTCCCCAGCCACTCTGGGCGGCTTCCAACAGAACATTAAAATACAATAATCTATAAAACATTAAAAGCCTCCCTAAACAGGGCTGCCTTCAGATGTCTTCTAAAGGTCTGGTAGTTATTGTTCTCTTTGACATCTGAAGGGAGGGCGTTCCACAGGGCGGGTGCCACTACTGAGAAGGCCCTTTGCCTGGTTCCCTGTAACTTGGCTTCTCGGAGTGAGGGCACCGCCAGAAGGCCCTCGGAGCTGGACCTCAGTGTCCGGGCAGAACGATGGGGGTGGAGACGCTCCTTCAGGTATACTGGACCGAAGCCATTTAGGGCTTTAAAGGTCAGCACCAACACTTTGAATTGTGCTCGGAAACGTACTGGGAGCCAGTGTAGGTCTTTCAAGACCGGTGTTATGTGGTCCCGGCGGCCGCTCCCAGTCACCAGTCTAGCTGCCGCATTCTGGATTCATTGTAGTTTCCGGGTCACCTTCAAAGGTAGCCCCACGTAGAGCACATTGCAGTAGTCCAAGCGGGAGATAACCAGAGCATGCACCACTCTGGCGAGACAGTTTGTGGGCAGGGAGGGTCTCAGCCTGCGTACGAGATGGAGCTGGTAGACAGCTGCCCTGGATACAGAATTAACCTGCGCCTCCATGGACAGCTGTGAGTCCAAAATGACTCCCAGGCTGCACACCTGGTCCTTCAGGAGCACAGTTACCCCATTCAGGACCAGGGAGTCCTCCACACCTGCCCGCCTCCTATCCCCCAAACACAGCACTTGTCTTGTCAGGATTCAACCTCAATCCGTTAGCTGCCATCCATCCTGTGATCCTAGCAACCTGCCAGGTTTGCTTAGACTAGGAACGGAAACCAAATCGTGGGGAGGAGGAATGTCTCGTCCAAATGTTCAAATCTCCATCTTCCTGTCTCAAAAAATCATGCTTTGATTTTTATTTTTTTTTGTGGGGGGAGGTGGGGACAGAACCCCACCCTGAAATTCATCGCCCAAAAAGCTGAAATGCAAAATTTGTGTTCCTAATGCTGAAATTGAGTTCTGATTAAATATTCGGTTTGGCAAAGAAGTTTCTCAGTAGGTCATCGTGTGGTTTGGGTATCTGTGTGAGAGAGAATATTTGGAATTGTGCAATGAAACATTTACAAATTTTAGCCTATGACAGGCATCCCCAAACTTCGGCCCTCCAGATGTTTTGGACTACAATTCCCATCATACCTGACCACTGGTCCTGTTAGCTAGGGATCATGGGAGTTGTAGGCCAAAACATCTGGAGGGCCGCAATTTGGGCATGCCTGCTCTATGAGCTTAGTGCAGCACACAGAGAGTGTATCAACCACATTATTTGGCTCAGGCCCCAATATGATGCTTCTGGAAACAGCCCAATTTGGTCTAAAGCACTTCGGAAGCAGCCCGATTCAGTTAATTTCCAAATCCAGGAAAACCAAGCTTCATACCACTCCCATTCATTATCACATATAATTATTTAAATGACTTTCCCTTTTCACTTTGACATATAACTGAATGAGATTTACAGGCAGAGTAGCTCCTCATTTCTGCTGGAACCTCCTATAACTTATTCCCTGGCAGAACTGGATGAAATATACAGTCCTGTATGCTTCTTCTGAGTGGATGGATCCTGCCAAATTTGAGGAGGGTGGTTGCAATGGTCTCCCTTTACAGTTTCGGAACGGGTAATAAAAGGGTTCACTTACTATCCCCCTGTTGTTTTGCAGGAAAGTTGTATGTAAATCAGAGCTGTTTGCCCAGGTAAGAAACCCGACAAGTTACAGACAAATCAGTCGGTGGTGCGTGTCTTTGTGTGCTAAAAAAGGTAAAGGTAAAGGGACCCCTGATCGTTAGGTCCAGTCGCAGACGACTCTGGGGTTGCAGCGCTCATCTCGCTTTACTGGCTGAGGGAGCCAGCATTTGTCCGCAGACAGTTTTTCCAGATCATGTGACCAGCATGACTAAGCCGCTTCTGGCGAAACCAGAGCAGCACACGGAAACACCATTTACCTTCCCGCCGGAGCGGTACCTATTTATCTACTTGCACTTTGATGTGCTTTCGAACTGCTAGGTGGGCAGGAGCAGGGACCAAGCAACGGGACCTCACCCCGTCGCGGGGATTCAAACCGCCGACCTTCCGATCGGCAAGCCCAAGGGTCAGTGGCTTAGACCACAGCGCCACCTCCGTCCCTGTCTTTGTGTGCTAGCTGCCTTTAAAAATGGTTTTTATGGGAGAACGCAAAGGCTTTTGCCTCCTTACCTGTGGGTTCTTTTTAACCATGAGCTTAGGATGAAAATGGCACAATATCTGGGGTGGCTAGTACCTATGGCCCTCTAAACATGGTGGAGACTGCCGTAGCTTTAAGAAATACAGTTTATTCACATATGTACACCTTCAGTCTGCATGCA
The DNA here is from genome assembly GCA_034642065.1 of Darevskia nairensis. Taxonomy (NCBI): domain Eukaryota; kingdom Metazoa; phylum Chordata; class Lepidosauria; order Squamata; family Lacertidae; genus Darevskia; species Darevskia nairensis. Next base: position 74,843 of record JAWWNI010001040.1, read on the forward strand.
GGGAGTCCAGATCTTACAACATGGTCATTTCAAGAGGGGCTTGTCCCCCACAGCAGTCCAAAGCATCTCTCCCAGCCCGCCTTCAGCCAGCCTGCCCAAGATGGATCCCTGTCTTTCTTCTCTCCCTTTCCTCTTCCCAGCACACCTTGCTAAAGACTCTCGTTTCCTGTCGCCTCACACCCAGTTACCCCGACAACCTTCCAACCCCCCCAGTCTCTGTTCACATGTCAGGGCAAGGTGGGGAGGACAGTTCTCTTGCATTGCCCATGGCCCTCAGTGGCCCTCTATTCTTTCTTAATGGCCCCAGCTTGGCCAAGTCGTTTTGCATAGGCTAGCCCAGGAATTCCTCTGCAGCTTGAATCCCTCCGCCTCCCAAATAATCAACATCCTAAAGGTAAAGGGACCCCTGACCATTAGGTCCAGTCGTGACCGACTCTGGGGTTGCGGTGCTCATCTCACATTATTGGCCGAGGGAGCCGGCGTACAGCTTCCGGGTCATGTGGCCAGCATGACTAAGCCGCTTCTGGAGAACCAGAGCAGCGCACAGAAACGCCGTTTACCTTCCCGCCAGAGCGGTACCTATTTATCTACTTGCACTTTGACGTGCTTTCGAACTGCTAGGTTGGCAGGAGCAGGGACCGAGCAACGGGAGCTCACCCCGTCGCAGGGATTCGAACTGCCAACCTTCTGATCGGCAAGCCCTAGGCTCTGTGGTTTAACCCACAGCGCCACCCGCATCCCTTAATCAACATCCTACCATTTATTAATTTCTAGGGGTTTTTTTGGGGGGGGGAATCCCCTCCCAAATCTATAGCGATACACTAAATGCCAGTGCAACTGGGCAGTGCCAGGATTGAGGCTTCACGTGGCAGAGAAGCAAAGAATGTGCAGAGTCAGCAGAAGGCTTTTATTTGGCATACTTAGGTACAACCGAGCTGTCGACGATCCAGAGTGGGGCTCTCCCATACCTGAAGCCATCTTCTCCTGGTACATTTATAGTGCGCCTTGTTTCCGTCAAGCACGAGATGGTCAGAGGCTCCCAATGCGTTGATTTTGGGGTCCATCCTTGGATACTGGGGAGTTCCATTTCGTTTGTACCTGGAAGCACAAGCAAACAAACAAACCAATAGCACAGGTGAGACCGACCCATGCGGACGGCTCTCGGAGAGTAAGATGGGGCGGGCCAGAGCTGTACACCACGTTCTTCTCCCCCAAAACTGGTGCCCTCCAGATGTTTTGGACCATAAAACATGGGGCTGACTGGACGATGAGGAGTGGTGGCTGGAGAACCTGTTAGGGAGGCCTCAGAGGAGGAAGGATTAGAGCCAGGGGAGCGGTGGTGGGACACTGGTCAGAGGACAAAGTGGGAGGGCAAAATGGTTGGATGCCAAACAAGCAACAGGCTTGAGTGAGAGAGAGGAACCAGAGGCAGAAAGCACTGCAGACTCCGGACAGGCAGCTGAGGATCTGTGGGCAGGGGAGAATCTATAGTTCTCTGGACACCAGGACCCAGCCAACGTGGCCAGTTGAGTGGTCAGGGGTGCTGGGAGGTGGAGTTCAACAACATTTGGAGGGCCATGGGTTCCCCATTGAACTTGGCACGCTCTGGGTGTAAAGCATTTGCCGTTTCACTGAGCCCAGAAAACGTCCTTTGCTCCCTTGAGGTTAGCTGGAAAGGTCAGAGCAGTTTGGCCATGGAGCCCATTACCTAGGGGTCTTAACGCAGAGGCTGGACCTCTGCGGCTGTGGGTATCCTGTATCGAGTAGACCTCCCCTCCACCCAGCCCCCACCTCTTCGGATTCTTTGAGTAAAGGAAGACTTCTTACCAAGCCTCGCGTGCTTACGAAGTTGGGGGTACATTCTCAGCAAGTGCCTCTCCGCGTACTTTTTTGAAAAATGGGCTTCGCTGGTGAAATCCTGATCTCTGGAGAACCTGCTTGCAGGATGGAGTAAGTTTGCTCAGTGGGGATAGATCAAGCTTACTTCATTAATGGAAATCCCCTCCCCCCCACCCCCAGTGGTATCACATAGCCAAGACCTAAAGAGGGGAGGCATGATGGGTTTTGCAGCAGGGTGGGGAACCTTCGTCCCACAGGCCTCTTTAGGACAATTTGGCCTCACAAGCAGTGCTTTTTTCTGGGGGGTACACAGGGGTACGCATACCCCTAAACATTTTGTGGATCTAAGTTTGGTCTCATTGTGGAGCAGTATTTCAATATGAGTAGGAACATGAGAGTACCCCAAACCTTTTTTTAGAAAAATAAAAGGACTGCTCACAAACCATGCCCACCTGTCCATACAGGACGTCAGGTCTGGGGGACACATGAGGGTGGGGCTGTAAAGGAATAATAAGGAGCTTAAAGTGAGCTCACAGTTGCTCCTTTGCAAACAGGGCTCCCAGTCATAGAAGAAGAAGAAGAAGAAGGAGAAGGAGAAGAAGAAGAAGAGGAGGAGGAGGAGTTTGGATTTGATATCCCGCTTTATCACTACCCGAAGGAGTCTCAAAGCGGCTCACATTCTCCTTTCCAGAGCTACTGTGGTGTGGTGGTTAAGAGTGGTAGACTCGTAATCTGGGGAACCGGGTTCGTGTCTCCTCTCCTCCACATGCAGCTGCTGGGTGACCTTGGGCTAGTCACACTTCTCTGAAGTCTCTCAGCCCCACTCACCTCACAGAGTGTTTGTTGTGGGGGAGGAAGGGAAAGGAGAATGTGAGCCGCTTGGAGACTCCTTCAGGTAGTGGCTTGGATCCAGTTCCCCACCCCCACCCCACCCACGTTTTACACCCACAGATCTCCAAATAGATCCTGATCTGTGTTCTGCCTGTCCCTGAACCTCACCATGTGCTGGATGTGTTGAATGGTGCTAGACTGGCCTTCCTCAACTTGGTGCCATGCAAACGTTTGGGGCTACAACTCTGGGCTATGAATTCAGATTTTGCCAACGCCATCAGTTGGGAGAGGCATTCTTTAGGCCTACATTGGCTCCCAGTACGTTTCCGAGCACAATTCAAAGTGTTGGTGCTGACCTTGAAAGCCCTAAATATGGCCCAGTATACCTGAAGGAGCGTCTCCACCCCCATCGTTCTGCCTGGACACTGAGGTCCAGCGCCGAGGGCCTTCTGGTGGTTCCCTCGCTGCGAGAAGTCAAGTTACAGGGAACCAGGCAGAGGGCCTTCTTGGTAGTGGCACCCGCCCTGTGGAACGCCCTCCCAGCAGAGGTCAAAGCAATATGCAACTATTTTACTTTTAAAAGACAACTGAAGGCAGCCCTGTTTAGGGAAGCTTTTAATGTTTAATCGATTATTGTATTTTAATATTTTGTTGGAAGCCGCCCAGAGTGTCTGGTGAAACCCAGCCAGATGGGCGGGGTATAAATAATAAATTATTATTATTATTATTATTATTAAGAGGAATGTTTTTGCCCGGTGCCTAAAGACATGTAGAGATGGCACCCCTAGGTAATAACCAAACCTCACACACACACACACACACCGCCAAAGAACTACCACCCATTTTGGTAACCACTGCCATAAATCATTGTTGGGTACTACCATATTGGCCTGAATATAAGCCTCCCCCCCCCCCAAATTCCGACCATGAAAAGTTAAAGTGCGGCTGAAATTTGCAAACTTACAAAAACTGATTTTTACGATATCGCTGCTGAAACAGACATACGGTAAAATGGAACGGTTGTGTGTACCTGCATAATTTTGAGGGAGCTGCTTATATTCGGGAATTCCCTGCGAGAAGACAAGTTACAGGGAACCAGGCAGAGGGCCTTCTCGGTAGTGGCACCCACCCTGTGGAACGCCCTCCCACCAGATGTCAAGGAAATAAACAACAACCAGACTTTTAGAAGACACCTGAAGGCAGCCCTGTTTAGGGAAGCTTTTAATGTTTAATCGATTATTGTATTTTAATATTCTGTTGGAAGCCGCCCAGAGTGGCTGGGGAAACCCAGCCAGATGGGCGGGGTATAAATAATAAATTATCATTATTATTATTATTATTAGTATTAGTATTAGTATTAGTATTATCAGTATTATTATTAAGGAAGCTTGGGTCTGCCAGTTTGCTGCAGTTGGCTTCGGTGGTAGGGTTAGTTTGGGTTCCAAACAGCAATAACTTTGCATTTGGAATTTGGCTTGGTGGCGATAATTCCCTGCTGAGAGGGTGGAGAACTCACTCAGCTAGACCACATCTGGAGACGGATATAACCCGATGGATTCCTGAATGCTCTGGGGGACCTTCTGGCAGAGAAAGCTGATGGTCCTTGCCAAAGCCCAAATCTCACTATGGAACGGTGGTGGATGACACAATCGCTCCCAGGCATCCTGAGGAGTTCCTTGGAATTCTGGGTACTCTGTGTAGCTATGAGCCAGGTGGAAACCAGAGCAGAACGGCAGAAGCCTTGCTCTGAAGTTGACCGGGTACAAGTCAGTGCACATAAAGGTAAAGGTAAAAGACCCCTGGACGGTTAAGTCCAGTCAAAGGCGACTATGGGGTTGCGGCGCTCATCTCGCTTTCAGGCTGATGGAGCCGGCGTTTGTCCACAGACAGCTTTCCAGGTCAAGTGGCCAGCATGACTAAATCGCTTCTGGCACAACAAGACACCGGGAAGGAAGCCAGAGCGCACGGAAACACCGTTTACCTTCCCACCAGAGCGGTCCCTATTTATCTACTTGCGCTGGCGTGCTTTCGAACTGCTAGGTTGGCAGGAGCTGGGACCGAGCAACGGGAGCTCACCCCGTCGCGGGGATTCGAACCGCCGACCTTCTGATCAGCAAGCCCAAGAGACTCAGTAGTCTAGACCACATAACCATGTGGCAGTGCAGGAGGTAAAGACAGGACGCTTTGCAGCCTGCACTGAATCCTCTAAGAGCCAGCTAGCCGGACCACCGGAAAGAGCCCTGCTAATAAATGTTTTGTTCCAGCAAGCCTGCCTAGGCATGTAATTTTAGCACGCAATATTAACACCTTATTCCAGCGAGTCTAAATGTTTTAAAATTACTGGTGATATTTTATTTTATTTTTCGTTTTCAATGTTTGCTCTTTATGGTATTTGTAATTCATATCTTAGACTACTGTACTGTAAACCCCTTAGAGGTCTTATGTTCTAGTATAGAACTGTAAAGTTGGAAGGGGCCATGAGGGTCATCTAGTCTAACCCACAGGAATCTTTTGCCCGATGTGGGGCTTGAACCCATGACCGTGAGATCAGGAGTCCCAATATCTACTGACTGAGCTATCCCAGCTCGTGTAAAGTAGGAAGTGATACGTATGTCTATACATGCATGCATACATACATGTAGATGAATAAAAAAATAAAATAAAATTCATAATTATTTGAGTACAGGAGAACCTTTCCGTTTATATTCTATTTGCAGTAATGAACAAATAAGTTTTCTAACGAAACCAGAAAACAAAGCACACAGCAATAGGTAGCTCTTAAGCATTTCTAGTTCCAAAGAATTTTGAGCAGGACATTTTCCGTGACACATGTCTAGACAACTCTTGCAATAAGTTGCTCCATGCTCGTCAGTAGTATTGGCAGATGGTAAGAAGCTTCTGTGTCCAAATTTCAGAGATTCTTTTAATAAAGTTTTGGAGAATCTTACCAAGTGAAGATAATAACCCAGCTGCGTCAAAGATCTGGCTCACATGCTAAACTATCTCATTGTGTCTAAATATTCCCAAGATATCAGCAAGGAGGCATGCATATTTTTTCTAAATAATATGATTTCTAAACTTAAAGGTAAAAGGACCCCTGACCATTAGGTGCAGTCGTGTCCGACTCTGGGGTTGCAGCGCTCATCTCGCATTATTGGCCGAGGGAGCCGGCGTACAGCTTCCGGGTCATGTGGCCAGCATGACTAAGCCGCTTCTGGCGAACCAGAGCAGCGCACGGAAACGCCGTTTACCTTCCCGCCAGAGCGGTTCCTATTTATCTACTTGCACTTTGACGTGCTTTCGAACTGCTAGGTGGGCAGGAGCTAGGACCGAGCAATGGGAGCTCACCCCGTCACAGGGATTCGAACCGCCGACCTTCTGATCAGCAAGCCCTAGGCTCTGTGGTTTAACCCACAGTGCCACCTGGGTCCCGATTTCTAAACTTAGGAGTTCGCTTTTGACGATTCTCAACTCAAGTCTTAAAAATAACCTCAGTACAGTGGTACCTTGGTTCTCAAACTGAATCTGTTCCGGAAGTCCGTTCCAAAACCAAAGCGTTTCAAAACCAAGGCACGCTTTCCCAAAGAAAGTACAGTGGTACTTCCGGTTGAGGACGGGATTCATTCAAGAGGTACGGTCGGATCCCGAGGTTACTGCAACCTGAGGACCGCTTCTGCGCATGCGCGACGAAACCTGGTAAAATACTTCCGGGTTTGCCGCTTTCACATCCCGAAGTTTACGTAACCAGAGGGTTACGTAAACGGAGGTACTGCTGTAATGTAAAATGGATTAATCCGTTCCAGACTTTTAAAAACAACCCCTAAAAAAGCAACTTAATGTGAATTTTACTATCTAACGGGACAATTGATCCATAAAATGAAAGCAATAAACGATGTACTGCAGTCACACAATCCATCCATCAGGAGCTGAACTGGGTTCCACAGTCACAAAAACAAAAAAGAGCCACAAAAACGCAAAACAAATAACAAAAACAGACAGACCTCAGCATAACACTCAAAACAGAAGTGTGGCACTCAAAACGGAAGCGTAACACTCAAAACGGAGCACGTTCGACTTATGAAAAATGTTCGCAAACCGGAACACTTATTTCCGGGTTTGCAGTGTTTGGGTTCCAAGTTGTTTGAGTACCAAGGCATTTGAGAACCAAGGTATCACTATTTACCACTATCCTCATCGTGACTTAAAACACAGCCAGGCCATTTGTTTTATCATCTTGGATCGGTGTTGCTTTGCAGAGAGGGGGAAATGCAACATGACACTGTATTTCCTAAGAAATGACCAGATAGATCTGGATTGTGGCATCACGTGTACACACCTTCCTAAAGTGGAGTGCGAATGGCAGTGTGTACATAGCCATCAATATATTCAGTTTGTTGTGGCTGGACATTCTTGGCCAAAAAATTATCAAGCATCATTTACTGACCTATGACCAAACTTGTAATACCACACCCTCCAACATTTCTCCAATGAAAATAGGGATGTCCCATTCCACAACAACAACAAAACAACAACTGTGTTATTGTTGTTGTTGTTGTTGTCGTTGTTGTTGTTGTTGTTGTTGTCATACCTTGGTTTTGGAACAGCTTAGTTCCAAAACGGTTTGGCTCCCAAACGCTGCAAACACGGAAGAGACTGTTCCAGTTTGCGAAATAATTTTTGGAAGCCGAATGTCCGACAGAGCTTCCGATTGGCTGCAGGAGCTTCCTGCAGCCAATCAGAAGCCGCGCTTTGGCTTTCGAACGTTTTGGAAGTCGAACGGACTTCTGGAACGGATTCCATTCGACTTCCAAGGTACAACTGTATTATACTTATGCCCCGCACATCTGACTGGGGTGCCCAAGCAACATATACAAAAACATAACAAAACATTAAATATTTAAAAACTTCCCTATCCAGGGCTGCCTTCAGATGTCTTCTAAAGGTTGTCTAGTTACTTATCTCCTTGGCTCAGGGGTCACATAACTCCATACCCTCCAATGTTTCTCCGATGAAAATAGGGGCGTCCTAAGGAAAAGCGGGACATTCCAGGATCAAATCAGAAACCAGGACGGCTTCTGTAAATCCAGGATTGTCCCTGGAGAATAGGGATGCTTGGAGGGTCTGAAATACATCCTGAATGATAAACTGATCACCTGCCAAATTCTAGATAAATCCTATCCCTTATTGGGAGATGAATCAAATACAGTTACAGCCATTCCAGAAGCGACAACGCACTTTTACATTCAGATTGATGACACTCGCAGGGGCTGATGGGAGTTGTAGGCACTAGGTGGGTGTTATGTACTGAGCTGAATCCTAGAACAATAGGATCCAAAATGCAGCAGTCTGCAGGAGCCACCCAATCCAGCTCCAGGTGGAAGTGAATCAGCGACCTGATTGGCCTGCAAGAGCAGCCAATCAGGCTCCTGGATGAAGTGAATCCGCAACCTGATTGGCCTACAGGAGTAGCCCGGAATTAGCCAATCACGTAGGGCCCATTGTGTAAACAATGTATATATAGCAGACGTTTTGGGGAAAGATTCATTCCTTGGTACTATGAGCTGAATGAAGAGCATGAAATTCACACTTGACTCCGAGTATATTTCAGTGGGGAAGGCCGGTTTAGAATGCCGTGCATTTCAGCCGCCCTGAAAACCACCTTAAAGCACAAACGCCTGTTTCTTTTTCCAAAGGAAGAGTTGTGGCCTTACCTGAATTCTGCAGGTTTCCTCAGCTTTCTGATGCTGGGACTCAGTTGGCTCTCTGGGGCTTTCACTGGGGGTAAGTGGTCCGAATTAGGTTGGGTTTTCCTCTAAAGGGAAGATGGGATGGGGAAAGAAGCTCTTGTTAAATCTAAAGGCTTGGTAACCTTCGTGATACTGGCAGCTCATCAGCAGGTCAGGGGCAGAAGAATCCCGGCAGGTGGGTCCTTGTTGCTACCTGGGAGGGGACGAGGCAGGGAGGTTGGTGTGATGGCAGGAGTGCTGGGTTGGAGCTCTGTGTCATGGACTGGTTGGATGCAATGGAATAGGAACCAGCTGGGGAAGCCCAATGAAAAAGAATCAGAGCCCAGGGACCGACTCTACCGTTGCGAGAGGGATAGGAGAAGCACGAGAAGAAGAAGAGTTTGGATTTGATATCCTGCTTTATCACTACCCTAAGGAGTCTCAATTAGGGACGCGGGTGGCGCTGTGGGTTAAGCCACAGAGCCCAGGGCTTGCCGATCAGAACGTCGGCGGTTCGAATCCCCGCGACGGGGTGAGCTCCCGTTGCTCGGTGCCTGCTCCTGCCAACCTAGCAGTTCGAAAGCACGTCAAAGTGCAAGTAGATAAATAGGTACCGCTCCGGCGGGAAGGTAAACGGCATTTCCATGCGCTGTTCTGGTTCGCCAGAAGCGGCTTAGTCATGCTGGCCACATGACCCGGAAGCTGTACGCCGGCTCCCTCGGCCAATAATGCGAGATGAGCGCCACAACCCCAGAGTCGGTCACGACTGGACCTAATGGTCAGGGGTCCCTTTACCTTTACCTTTAAGGGGTCTCAAAGCAGCTAACATTCTCCTTTCCCTTCTTCCCCCACAACAAACACTCTGTGAGGTGAGTGGGGCTGAGAGACTTCAAAGAAGTGTGACTAGCCCAAGGTCACCCAGCAGCTGCATGTGGAGGAGCGGAGACGCGAACCCGGTTCCCCAAATTACGAGTCTACCACTCTTAACCACTACACCACACTGTCATGCACCCCTTAAAAAGCCCCTTAAAAAGCCCAAAGGGGTCCTTTGGGTGCCAAAGGGTCCGGCTGCGTATTTTTTCAAGCTCTCTTGTCTTCCCACCACTCTGAAAGGCGGTGTGTGTGTGTGTGTTTGTGTGTGTGGAGTAGGCGAGATTGAGCCGAAACACAAGGCTCCAGCGCAACTCCGCAACGGGAAGCCTCAAGTTCCAAGCATTGAAGCGGTAACCTCTCCAAAACTTTAAAGCAACGAGAATATAGCTGACCAGCAAAGAAATTATTAATTTTGGCATTTATTTGGCGAAACGATGGGGTGAAAGAAAAAGGAGGTCCATCCCGGATGTGGCTGTCTTTACTCTGCATGGGAACATTCTACGAGTGTAAGAAGTTATTTCCCTCCTTGACCCCCCATAAAAGGGTAAAGGGACCCCTGGCCATTAGGTCCAGTCGCGGACGACTCTGGGGTTGTGGCGCTCATCTCGCATTATTGGCCGAGAGAGCCGGCGTACAGCTTCCAGGTCATGTGGCCAGCATGACTAAGCCACTTCTGGCGAACCAGAGCAGCGCATTGAAACGCCATTGACCTTCCCACCGGAGTGGTACCTATTTATCTACTTGCACTTTGACGTGCTTTCGAACTGCTAGGTTGGCAGGAGCTGGGACCGAACAACAGGAGCTCACCCCATCACGGGGATTTGAACCGCCGACCTTCTGATCGGCAAGCCCTAGGCTCTGTGGTTTAGACCACAGCGCCACCCTTGAGCCCCCCATACAATCAGAAAAATCCCCATTTCTCTTTAAGCAAGGTATGCGTGTTGGAGAACCAACTTACCCTTATGTCTTCAGGGAAAAACTGGAAAGGTGTTGCAAGTTGTTGTCCCGATATGAAGAGAGGAAGTGGGTTGTTAGTCACAATCAAGGCAGTTTTGTCTTGATTGAACTCCGACGACCTTAGCATGAGGGCGATCTCTCCCTTGTGTTGTTCCAGCCGCTCTTGAAACTCAGCATCAGTGAATGGAAGAAAGTATTGGACCTGCCCCAGGAGACAAAAGAATAAATACCGTATTTTTTCGCTCTATAAGGCGCACTTGACCATAGGACGCACCTAGTTTTTAGAGGGGGAAAGCCCCATTTTTTTGAGGATCAGCTCAAATTTCTGCAGCTTCTTTTGCAAAGGAGAAAAGCCGCATTTTTTGAGGATCAGCTCAAACTTGTTGAGCTTACTTTGCAAAGGGAAAGAACCCTGTTTTATGGGGTTTAACTCACAGTTCTGCAGCTTCAGGAAAGGGAGCCATTTCTACAGTTTCCAGACAGATAATCTAATCAGCCAGTCACATGTCGCTGGGGAAACAGCCTCCCTCTGCAAGGGGGCAGGGCTGGAATCTCTCTCCCTTATCTCTCTCCCCCATCGTTTGCTGAGCAGCTGCTCAGTGGGCTTCCTTTCAACACCCCCTTCTCTCTCTTTTTTTAAAAAGCACGATCTGCTTTTGCCCCTGGGCAGTTCAGCTCCAGGGACCACACATTCGCTCCATAAGACGCACAGACATTTCCCCTTACTTTTTAGGAGGAAAAAAGTGCATCTTATGGAGCGAAAAATACGGTAAATAAGTAAAATGAAAAGGAAAGAAGGCCTCAGACATTATTGGCTTTGTCATGCTTGAACGGGACAGCGCCATTTTACCCCGTGTTATAAGAATCCTAAGAATTGCCATAAATAAAATGAATGCTCATAAGTGCACAAGATAAACACACATAGAAATAGAAATACTTTATTGTCACTGTACCACGTTTACAGTGAGAATAAACGAGCCCCCCCCCAATCTCTCAGTCCTTCGTACAACCACCGGCCCCGAACATCAGCTGCAATGTTGCTGCCTTCCATTCAGCAGCCTCACGGCCCACGGGTAGAAACTGTTCTTTAACCTGTCGGTTCGGCTTATCATGCTACTATATCTCCTGCCCGAGGGCAGGAGGTTAAAAAGGTGCTGGCTGGGGTGTGAGTCATCCCTGAGAATGTTCCTCACTCTTCTGAGGCAGCGGTCTTCTGCGATAACATCTAGCGGACTCAGGGGACAGCCCATGATGTCTTGTGCTGCCTTCACCACCCTCTGTAGGGACTTTCTGTCCATGGCTGTCAAACCAGCGTACCACACCGTGATACAGTATGAAAGAACACTTTCTACCGTGGACCGATAGAAGGAAATCATTAGTTGTTGTCTAACATTGTTCTTCCGCAAGACCCTAAGGAAATGAAGTCTCTGTTGGGCCTTCCTGACCACCTGGGCTGTATTGACCTTCCAAGTAAGGTCTTCACTAAGATGGACTCCCAGGAATTTAAAGGAAGAGACTCTCTCCACACAGCCCCCCCCCTGATATACAACGGGGCTAGCTCCCCACTCTTCCTCCGAAAGTCCAACACCATCTCCAATCCTGAATCCACCTTGACTCCTAATGACCCCAAATATTCCTCTGCAGAAGGAAAAATATCTTGGAAAAGGATCCCCCAATGGTTCTTTTCACTTGCAAATCCTACAGATTTAAGGTCAAATTTTGTGTATGAATATTTTGCCACTGTGGCCTGGATTCAAGGACTAAGGTGTTTACCATATCAAAAGAATGGCCCGCACTGGCCAGTAATGCAATCGGTAAAACGTTATCAGGTTATATTGGCAGGCAATAAAGATCTGCCTTATTGCCACTGGATCCTGCCTCCATCCATTCTCCTCTGACCGATCATGGACTTAGGGGACACTGGGTCCCTTGAATCCCTGTAAAAGCCAACCCCAGATTTTTCTACAACACCAGGAAAAGGCGCTGTTGGTTGATCCCTTACCCAGTTTCCCCAAACGTCAGCAATGCTGACTGAAGGGCTATTTTCCTGCGTTGGTCCCCATCACGCTCTGCTCTCTTTTCCCCACCCCACCCCTCTCCTCCTCTGACCCTTTACAGCAAGAGAACATAGACTATAGCTGGCCTTTTTGCCGCTCCAGCTACTGCCGAAGGTGACCAGTTCCTTCGATTCTTCGTCCCAAACCACCGTGATGCGCCAGTAGACAGTGTGAGTAGCCAGCAGGCCCAGCCTGCTGGCTAATCACTGTCCTTGTATATCCCATGGCATTGTGATTGACAGCACACGGTGACAGAGGGAATAGCTGCATCACCATGCAACAGGGTGGCAAGGTAACCCTTGTGGGGAAATGGCTGCAGGTGTCGATCGTGGCTTGTGGGGACAGTGGGAGATGGGGTGGTTTGGGAAACAGGGTCGCCAAAGCCGAGTTAACTGCTGAGAAAATGTTAGAAGCATGAGTTGGAAGGGACCCCAAAGGTCCTCTAGTCCAACCTCCTGCAATGAAGGAATCTCAACAGAAGAAGAAGAAGAAGAAGAAGAAGAAGAAGAAGACGACGACGACTTTGGATTTGATATCCCGCTTTATCACTACCCAAAGGAGTCTCAAAGCGGCTCACATTCTCCTTTCCCTTCCTCCCACACAACAAACACTCTGTGAGGTGAGTGGGGATGAGAGACTTCAGAGAAGTGTGACTAGCCCAAGGTCACCCAGCAGCTGCATGTGGAGGAGCGGGGAAGCGAACCCGGTTCGCCAGATTATGAGTCTACTGCTCTTAACCACTACACCACACTGGCATCCATGACAGATGGCTGTCCAACCTCTGCAGATGACAATCTATGGCACCTTGCTCATTTCCCTCCCCCGCTATCAGGCCTTACCTGGCACTGCTTCCCACTGTTGAGGGTCCCTGTTTGCTGCCATCGCCAGCAGTCACTTGCCCATCTCTGTTCCAGATAGGAACAGATCCCAATCTCTGGGGCATGGCTGCCATCTTAGATGCCCAAACTGCATTGAGAAAGGGCATGGCATTGGGGGGGGGGATCTAAGACGGCGAACAGGTCTGCCACAGACCGGTGTAGTGGCTCGTAAGCTTCATCAACTAGTGTCCATATCAAGGGAAGTAATTGTACCACTCATTTCTGCCTCGATCAGGCCATACCTAGAAGACTGTGTCCAGTTCTGGGCACCACAGTTCAAGAATGAAATTGACAAGCTCAAACGTGTATAGAGGAAGGTGGCTAGGATGACCAAGGGTCTGGAAACCAAGCCTTATGGAGGCATGGTTGAGGGAGTTGAGTACCTTTAGCCTGGAGAATCATAGAGTCCTAGAGTTGGAAGAGACCCCAAGGGCCATCCAGTCCAACCCCCTGCCAAGCAGGAAACACCATCAAAGCATTCCTGACAGGTGGCTGTCAAGCCTCTGCTTAAAGACCTCCAAAGAAGGAGACTCCACTACACTCCTTGGCAGCAAATTCCACTGTCGAACAGCTCTTACTGTCAGGAAGTTCTTCCTAATGTTTAGGTGGAATCTTCTTTCTTGTAGTTTGAATCCATTGCTCCATGTCCGTTTCTCTGGAGCAGCAGAAAACAACCTTTCTCCCTCCTCTATATGACATCCTTTTATATATTTGAACATGGCTATCATATCCCCCCTTAACCTTCTCTTCTCCAGGCTAAACATACCCAACTCCCTAAGCCGTTCCTCATAAGGCATCGTTTCCAGGCCTTTGACCATTTTGGTTGCCCTCCTCTGGACACGTTCCAGCTTGTCAGTATCCTTCTTGAACTGTGGTGCCCCGAACTGGACACAGCATTCCAGGTGAGGTCTGACCAGAGCGGAATACAGTGGTACTATTACTTCCCTTGATCTTGATGCAGCCCAGAATTGCATTGGAGAAGAGAGAACCGAGGTGATATGAGAGCCATCTTCAAATATCTCAAGGGCTTTCACATGGAAGAGGGAGTGAGCTTGTTTTCTGCTGCTCTAGAGGCCTGGAACCGATCCAATGGATTCAAGTTACAAGAAAGGAGATTCTGACTAAATGTTAGGAAGAACTTTCTGATAGTAAGAGCTGTTCAACAGTGGAACAGTCTCCCTTGGGAGGTTGTGGACTCACCTTCCTTGGAGGTGTTTAAGCAGAGATTGGATGGCCATCTGTCAGGGATGCTTTCTACACTGCAGGGTGGGTAGCACTAGGTGCCCTTTCCAAATCTATGGCCAGGAGGTGATGGGACCAGTGGCCATGATCTTAGTTTTTTTGATGCTGAGCTTCAGGCCATATTTTGTGCTCTCCTCTTTCACCCTCATTAAAAGTTAAGATCATGGCCACTGGTCCCATTACCTCCTGGCAAATAGAAGGGGAAGAAATGGAGGCAGTGAGAGATTTTACTTTCTTGGGCTCTGTGATCACTGCAGATGGTGACAGCAGTCACGAAATTAAAAGACGCCTGCATCTTGGGAGAAAAGCGGTGGCAAACCTAGACAGCATCTTAAAAAGCAAAGACATCACCTTGCTGACAAAGGTCCGTATAGTTAAAGCTATGGTTTTCCCAGTAGTGATGTATGGAAGTGAGAGCTGGACCATAAAGAAGGCTGATCGCCAAAGAATTGATGCTTTTGAATTATGGTGCTGGAGGAGACTCTGGAGAGTCCCATGGACTGCAAGGAGATCAAACCTCTCCATTCTGAAGGAAATCAGCCCTGAATGCTCACTGGAAGGACAGATCCTGAAGCTGAGGCTCCAAGACTTTGGCCACCTCATGAGAAGAGAAGACGCCCTGGAAAAGACCCTGATGTTGGGAAAGATGGAGGGCACAAGGAGAAGGGGACGACAGAGGACCAGATGGTTGGACAGTGTTCTCGAAGCTACCAACATGAGTCTGAGCAAACTGCGGGAGGCAGTGGAGGACAGGAGTGCCTGGCGTGCTCTGGTCCATGGGGTCACGAAGAGTCGGACACAACTAAACAACTACATTGTTTTTCCGTCTTCCTTTGGCAACTTTCCATGGTGGAAAAAGAAGTCAGGTTTCACTCACCAAGTTAGGATGTTGTGAGTAGGTGGCTTCATGCTTCAGCTGGAACTGACTGCACATGTTGGGATCAGCGTCTCGAACTGGGAAGTGAAAAACGACGACAGGAGCGTGAAATCATTTTGACACCTGAGGAGCCCCCAAATCCAATCTCGTTTCTGCTGTTCACTCATCCCACCAACCGTGGTCACCTCACTTTCCCCTAGGCAGTGTGATACCCAGGGTGGGGGCAGTCACTGCTTGGCAGAGTCTGCTCCTTTTCAAAGGAGAAACATGTGCCATCTTCACACCACCCCAGTTTACTTCCAAACAGACCTTTAGGTAGAATCAAGCACTCCTAGCAAGCAGAGGATCCAGCTCCCCACCCTGCAATCTCCAGATTGCAATACAGTGGTACCTCGGGTTAAGGACGCTTCAGGTTAAGAACTCCGCTAAGAACAGAAATCGTGCTCTGGCGGCGTAGCGGCAGCAGGCGGTCCCATTAGCTAAAGTGGTGCTTCAGGTTAAGTACGCTTCAGGTTAAGAATGGACCTCCAGAACGAATTAAGTACTTAACCCGAGGTCCCACTGTACGCCTATTGTATTGGCCCAATTATAAGCCACACCTGAATATAAACTACATCTTTAAAACTCAAGGGGGGGGGGTGTTAAAAAAAAAGACAATTCCCGAATATAAGCAGCTCCCTCAAAATTACGCAGGCACACACACCTGTTCCATTTTACCGTATGTCTGTTTCAGCAGCGATATCATAAAAGTCAGTTTTTGTAAGTTTGCAAATTTCAGCCGCACTTTAACTTTTCATGGTCGGAATGGGGGGCGGGCTTATATTCAGGCCAATATGGTAGTACCCAACAATGATTTACCAAAATGGGTGGTAGTTCCTCGGCGGTGTGTGTGTGTGTGGTTTGGTTATTACCTAGGGGTGCCATCTCTACATGTCTTTAGGCACCAGGCAAAAACATTCCTCTTAATAATAATAATAATAATTTATTATTTATACCCCGCCCATCTGGCTTGGTTTCCCCAGCCACTCTGGGCGGCTTCCAACAGAATATTAAACTACAATAATCTATTAAACATTAAAAGCTTCCCCAAACAGGGCTGCCTTCAGATGTCTTCTAAAAGTCTGGTAGTTGTTTTTCTCTTTGACATCTGGTGGGAGGGCATTCCACAGGGCAGGTGCCACTACTGAGAAGGCCCTCTGCCCGGTTCCCTGTAACCTCACATCTCGCAGTGAGGGAACCCGCCAGAAGGCCTTTGGCGCTGGACCTCAGTGTCCGGGCAGAATGATGGGGGTGGAGATGCTCCTTCAGGTATACTGGACCAAGGCAGTTTAGGGCTTGAAAGGAAAGGTCAGCACCAACACTTTGAATTGTGCTCGGAAACATACTGGGAGCCAATGTAGATCTCTCAGGACCGGTGTTATGTGGTCTCGGCGGCCACTCCCAGTCACCAGTCCAGCTGCCGCATTCTGGATTAGTTGTAGTTTCCGGGTCACCTTCAAAGGTAGCCCCACGTAGAGCGCATTGCAGTAGTCCAAGCAGGAGATAACTAGAGCATGCACCACTCTGGTGAGACAGTCTGCGGGCAGGGAGGGTCTCAGCCTGCGTACCAGATGGAGCTGGTAGACAGCTACCCTGGACACAGAGTTACCCTGCGCCTCCATGGACAGCTGTGAGTCCAAAATGACTCACAGGCTGTGCACCTGGTCCTTCAGGGGCATAGTTACCCCATTCAGGACCAGGGAGTCCTCCACACCTGCCCACCTCCTGTCCCCCCAAAACCTAGGCCTATGGCTGTTCATTAGTCTATGACCTGTAAAAGTGAGGGGGAGAGCACTGATATTATGATGACTATTTTATTATTAGGCTGTGTGTCGGTTACGCTTTTTATTATGCTTCTATCCTTGATGTTCTGCAATGTGTTTCTCCCCCCTGTTGTACACCGCCCTGGGATCTTATGATTAAGGGCGGTACAGTGGTACCTCGGGTTAAGAACTTAATTCGTTCCAGAGGTCCGTTCTTAACCTGAAACGGTTCTTAACCTGAGGTACCACTTTAGCTTCTATCACTGTGCCACTGAGAGCGTGCTCACTTATGGTTTATGTGTATGGTACGGAAGCTGTACTACCCAGGACAGGATGGGGTTGTGCAGAGTTGTTAAGGCAGCAACAACACCTCGCTCTCCACCTTAGAGCAGATTTATGCCATGAGGTGCCACAGAAAGGCACTGGACATAGTAAAAGATCCATCGCATCCTGGTCACCGTCTCTTCGAGCTCTTGCCGTCGGGACGGAGATACAGGACGATGTCGACAAGAAGAAGCCATCTTAGGAACAGCTTCTTCTCCAGAGCGATCTCGGCCTTGAATGGGAAGCCTGGACTTTGAAAGTCATTCTATCTTACTTGTTATGCTGCATTATATTCTACTGTTTTAATTAGTGTTTTGTAGTTGTTTTGAATTTGTTTGGAGTGCCCTGCATAGCTGTCAACTTTCGGATTTGAAAATAAGGGATGCCGCGAGGGCGGTGCAATGGCACCAAGTAGCCTCGCCACCCTGCGCTCCAGAGGCTGCGTGCGAACGGGTGAGCGAAAGAGCGAGCGCGTAGACGGCAGGCAGGCTGTCTGTCTGGTTGGGCGTGAGGGTCTGGCTGCACAAGGCATGCAAGCTCCACCCCCAGTCGGTCTCAGACTCCTTATTGGCAGCCGAGCAACGCAGCTGAGGAGCCTCCCTGGCCGGCAGGGAGGGAGAGGAGCTGCTTCCTTGGAAATCCGGGAATTTAAGGGATATCAACAATCCGGGATAGCAGCGGGAAACAGCATTGGAATAAGGGAGTTTCCCACCAAAAAAGGGAGGGTTGACAGCTATGGTTCCCCCTGGTTCTCTTAGAAGAGGACGAGGGAGACATTCATGATGAGTTCTGGCACCTATTTTTCTAGAAAAATAGCACCGGTAATAATAATAACTCTCTCCAGCTGTGTTGATGGAAAGGAAGCAAAAATGGGTGCCAATTCCCACCAGCCTCAGCCAGCGGAAGTGGGATTGTCATGGTGGGATGGAGACATTTCTCTGGCTTCCTGGCAGGCACGGGTCTCTGTTACTTACATGTAGAGAGGGATGCCGTGGCGATGAGAGCAGCATGGCGCCATCGCCAGATGACATCTTCATTTGCACCATGATGACCCACCCACTGCAAGGCCGCCCTGGGAATCATTTGTCCGTTAACTAGCATAATGGCCAACGGTCAGGGGCGATGGGGTCTGTAGCCAGGAAGGGACGGATCCAAGTCGATTTCGGCTGCCCCGTGCGCGCCAAGGCAAAAGTGACGCTGGAGGGAATCCGTCAGTCCGAGGGCGGGGAGAAGATACCTCAGCCACAGAGCCAGGTTTATGGCGACTGGCAACTTGCCCCCCGGGCAACTAATTCCTGCCTAAAACCTGCAATGCAGGTAAAGGAGATGGCTGCTTCGAGGCTCTGGAATCTTAAAACACCCTACATGGTTCTGAAGATTATGACAGGGTTGCAAGTCACATTTTGTAAGGTCGGAGGTCACATAAGGGCAGTGGCGAGTTGAACAGCAGCTCTTTTTTTAAAAAAAAAAAAATATTTTTATTGGTTTTTACAAGAACGTATTTAAAATAATGAAAAGGAAAAACTTTTTTAAACATATCCATATAAGAGATTCTCTGAATCTCGTGTCTTCCCTCCGTCCCCTGCACGGGTCCTTAAAATATTTTTTTCTAAGACTACATATCAATACGTTCTTCTCCACAGCTTTCATCTCTCTAAATTATCCATGTCTTTCATTTCTTTACGAGTTATTTACATCTAGCAACTTCTGGTTGGGGATCTGTGTGTGAGCTCAGGTGTATAGCATGGGTAATAATAATAATAATAATAATAATAATAATAATTTAGGGCTTTAAAGGTCAGCACCAACACTTCGATTTGTGCTCGGAAACATACTGGGAGCCGATGTAGATTTTTCAGGACTGGTGTTATTGTTGTAATTCCTTTCCACCTTAAGCTACAGGCATGGGACTTTTACGTGTGTCACATGTCTGCCACACACCAGCACACAGATTGCTGGGAACTTCCGTTGTGTATAGCTTTTGTTTTTCCTGTCTCTTTGTGAAGACGAAGGAAAGATGCCATGATTTGTCTCTCCTGAACTATGCTTAATAAACTGCTGCAAATATGCTTTTACATAAGCCTCTCAGCGCCTCTTCTGTTGCACTGCAAGATCTGCAAAACTGTGTTCAGGCTCGGGTGGTCTGAACCAATTCTACGTGTCTTCAGAGGTCGGTGTTCGCCCGGCATTTTCGGCCGGGGAGGGCCAGTACAGCTGGGGGCTAGCCAGCTGCTCTCCCGATGTCCTCTGAATGTCAACAATTATATGGTCCTGGCAGTCGCTCCTGGTCACCAGTATGGCAGCCACGTTCTGGATTAGCTGTAGTTTCCAAGTCACCTTCAAAGGTGCATTGCAGTAGTCCAAACGGGTGGACTACCAACTAAAATGGCACCCTCCACAACCACGATTCTATGCAACTATTTGGATGTATCGCTACTGCTTTATGTCTGTTGTGAAGAAAGTTCTGTTAGTAAAGCTTTGAAACCATATTTATGATCTAGACCGTTTTCATTCCCAGGGGGGGTCTGTTTATATCCATCCTACTGCTCCAAGCTGAATAATATTAACATACCCTCCAAAATTTCTCCGATGAAAATAGGGGCATCCCATTCTACACCAAGAAGCTTCTCCTGAGTTTGATCTTGCCGCACACAGGTACTTCTTTTGCACATATACGTCTGTCACCTTGAGCCAAGTACAATCTCTCAGCCTAGTCTACCTCACAGGATTGTTGTAAAGAAAAAATGTGAAATTAAGATATATGTTTTTCACCTTTGCGTGTATGCTTGTTTACACTGAATCACATTTCCCATCCCTCCAATGCTTCCCCAGGGCTACTTCATTATTGCTGTCTCTATGGTGCACTCTTGCACCATGGTGCAGTGAAAGTGCGACACACTAATGGTATAAAAAGTTACAGGATTTCAGCTACAGGGCATGCACGAAATGAAGCCGTATGTCTGTCCCGAAACTTCTGAAGGTTCGAAAGGTACTGTCTAGGCATAACGGCCCCTGTACCATCAGGAGCACAAATCACCATGCATAAAAAGGGCAGTCCTAGTCTAATTCTAAAAGTTCATCAATGCACGCATATTTTATGCAAGCACATTTTATGCAAATCTGTGCCCTCTCCGACCATCTTTATTTTACCTTTTGGTAAGCAGCCAACCTATATTGGACACATGCTAATATGGTCACATATTCTGTGAAACAGTTGGGCAAGCACAACAGACTTTTTAAAAACTTCCAGCTGTTGCAAGTATGTTCAATTTCATTCTGTTCTTAAGGGCATTAACAGAAGACTGACCCTAGAGTTTCCGAGCTAACAAAGCGAAAGCCAGTGAACTATTGATTTATAGACAAGGCATAATAATAATAATAATTATTATTAGTAGTAGTAGTAGTATTATTATTATTATTATCTGGGCGGCCTCCAACAGATATTAAAATACATTAAAATGTCACAGGTTAAAAACTTCCCTAAACAGGGCTGCCTTCAGGTATTTTCTGAATGTCAGATAGTTCTTTATTGCTTTGACCTCGGCTGGGAGGGCGTTCCACAGGGCGGGCGCCACTACCGAGAAGGCCCTCTGCCTGGTTCCCTGTAGCCTTTGCTTCTCGCAGTGAGGGAGCCGCCAGAAGGCCCTCGGCGCTGGATCTCAGTGTCCGGGCTGAACGATGGGGGTGGAGACGCTCCTTCAGGTATACAGGACTGAGGCCGTTTAGGACTTTAAAAGGTCAGCACCAACACTTTGAATTGTGCTCGGAAATGTACTGGGAGCCAATGTAGGTCCCGGCGGCCACTCCCAGTCACCAGTCTAGCTGCCGCATTCTGGATTAATTGCAGTTTCCGGGTCACCTTCAAAGGTAGCCCCACGTGGAGCGCATTGCAGTAGTCAAAGCGGGAGATAACTAGAGCATGCACCACTCTGGCGAGACAGTCTGCGGGCAGGTAGGGTCTCAGGCCTGCGTACCAGATGGAGCTGGTAGACAGCCGCCCTGGACACAGAATTAACCTGCGCCTCCATGGACAGCTGTGAGTCCAAAATGACTCCCAGGCTGCGCACCTGGTCCTTCAGGGGCACAGTTGCCCCATTCAGGACCAGGGAGTCCCCCACACCCGCTCGCACCCTGTCCCCCAAAAACAGTCCTTCTGTCTTGTCAGGATTCAACCTCAATCTGTTAGCCGCCATCCATCCTCCACCGCCTCCAGGCACTCACACAGGACCTTCACCGCCTTCACTGGTTCTGATTTGAAAGAGAGGTAGAGCTGGGTATCATCCGCATACTGATGAACACCCAGCCCAAACCCCCTGATGATCTCTCATCATCAAGGCAAGCAGATATAGATCACTGTTTTCATTTTTCCACAGTGAAAGTAAATCATTGGTTTGTGGAATGAACTACAGATCACACCTGTCAATGGTTTTCATCCTGAGGAATTCAAAGCTTCCAACATAAGCAACACGCCACTATTTCCACAGCCAAATGCACAAGAGCCAGAAAGGCAGTGGCTCAGTGGAAGGACAGCTGCTTGGCATGCAGAAGGTGTTATGTTCAATCTCTGGCTTGTAATTGAAAACATGTCAGTCTGAAACCCTAGAGAGTATCTCCTGCTCTTAGTGCAGTCGGTACAGAGCTATGTTGTAACTCAAGAGTCCAGCATCTTCCTCTGCACAACCGAGATATTTGCTGAGCTATTTCAGAACCGTTTTTGAAGGTGTTTCCAGCAGCCTCCCACCCAGGCAGGGCCCAGACCGAGACCTCAACTTAGCTCCAGGGCCCCCAACAACATCTTCCTCCTCCTCACCACAAAATCAAAAGTCACCTGGTGTTGTGGCGGTTGGATGACGGCTGCCCACAGCGGCGAAGTGGCCTCAGCTGGCTGCGCAATGGAACTTCACTGGTCGCTGCAGAACTTCAGGAGGTGGAAGAGTCGAGTTATCACGTGGCCCCAAAGGCATCGTCCGTGCCGAATGCACATCAGTGAGCAAGATGCTTCATTGGGTGGGTGGAAGGGTGATGGGACTCCCTTGCCTTGCCTCTGCCTCTTTTGGGGAGGCAATATTCTGGGGCAGATGTTCGAGCCAGCATTGGGGAGCGACAGTTGAGGCAGTTAGTGGAAGACTCACAAGGTTCCATGCACAGAACAGAGATCTCTTTATTTTCAATAGCTGCGGGCGGAAGGAAGAATGTTGGCAAACATCACTTCCCGTCATAATTCCGCAAGGCCCAGGAAAAGTTGTTGCTGTGTAACAAGATAGTGAGAGCTGGACCATAAAGAAGGCTGATCGCCGAAGAATTGATGCTTTTGAATTATGGTGCTGGAGGAGACTCTTGAGAGTCCCATGGACTGCAAGAAGATCAAACCTATCCATTCTGAAGGAAATCAGCCCTGAGTGCTCACTGGAAGGACAGATCCTGAGGTTAAGGCTCCAGTACTCTGGCCATCTCATGAGAAGAGAAGACTCCCTAGAAAAGACCCTGATGTTGGGAAAGATTGAGGGCACAAGGAGAAGGGGATGACAGAGGACGAGATGGTTGGACAGTGTTCTCGAAGCTACCAACATGAGTCTGACCAAACTGCGGGAGGCAGTGGAAGACAGGAGTGCCTGGCGTGCCTCTGGTCCATGGGGTCACGAAGAGTCGGACACGACTAAACGACTAAACAACAGCAATCGATTGATTTGTGTGGACTTTAAATGCTCATACAAATAAAGTCGTGTTGTTTGCTGGATTGCTTTGCAAACGATTTAGTATTTGATTAATAATGATTATTATTATTATTATTATTATTATTATTATTATTCCCTACCCATCTGACTGGGTTGCCTCAGCCACTCTGAGTGAAGAAGAAGAGAAGAAGAGTTTGGATTTGATATCCCGCTTTATCACTACCCGAAGGAGTCTCAAAGCGGCTAACATTCTCCTTTCCTTCCTCCCCCACAACAAACACTCTGTGAGGTGAGTGGGGCTGAGAGACTTCCAGAAGTGGGACTAGCCCAAGGTCACCCAGCAGCTGCATGTGGAGGAGTGGGGACGCGAACCCGGTTCACCAGATTACGAGTCTACCGCTCTTAACCACTACACTACACTGGCTCTCAGTGGCTTCCGACATATATAAAACACAATAAAACATTAAACAACTTCCCTAGACAGGGCTGCCTTTAGATGTCTTCTAAAGGTTGTATGCAACGCGGGTGGCGCTGTGGGTTAAAACCACAGAGCCTAGGGCTTGCTGATCAGAAGGCTGGCGGTTCGAATCCCCGCGACGGGGTGAGCTCCCGTTGTTCGGTCCCTGCTCCTGCCAGCCTAGCAGTTCAAAAGCACGTCAAAGTGCAAGTAGATAAATAAGTACCGCTCCGGCGGGAAGGTAAACGGCGTTTCCGTGCGCTGCTCTGGTTTGCCACAAGCGGCTTAGTCATGCTGGCCACATGACCCAGAAGCTGTACGCCGGCTCCCTCGGCCAATAAAGCAAGATGAGTGCCGCAACCCCAGTCGTCCGCGACTGGACCTAATGGTCAGGGGTCCCTTTACCTTTAAAGGTTGTACAGTTACTGGTGCTTATCTCCTTGTTCAAGGCTCACATAACTCCATACCCTCCAACATTTCTCTGATGAAAATAGGAGCATCTTAAGGAAAAGTGGGGCGTTCCTGGATCAGAAACCGGGGCGGCTTCTGTAAATCCGGGACTGCCCCTGGAAAATAAGGACACTTGGAGGGTTTGGCAATGGTGGTCACCAACTTAGATGGCTTTAAAAGAGGGTTAAATATACTTGAAGGAGATGCTGAAGAATGATCAGCTAAAAAGCTTGCATTACAATGAATAACAGCTGCTCGCTTGGCTGTTGCCAGGAGCCATTGAACCCTCAATGCTGACCTACCGGTATAAGAAATGTGGCGTACTCAAATCTGGGACAAGGCACTAATGAATAAACTGACTGGATAATTATATGAAGAATAACTAAACAAGGAGACGTTTTCCCAAACACACAGTCTGACTTATTGCATATGCTTATTGTACAAAAAAGGATGATTACTGACCACACAGCAAACTGTAGACTTTTATTTAACATTTCTCAATAGGGTGACTCTGAAGTCATAGCCTTTCTGGTAATCTTAGACAAAGGCCCCCATTATATTGTTGTGGAGAAGCTGGCAAATTGTGGGCTGGATGGGGTAACTGTTAGGTGGATTTGTAGCTGGGTGGCTGATTGAATAATAATCATAATAGTGTTGTTATTTATACCCTGCCCATCTGCCTGGCTTGCCCCCCCCCAGGCACTCTGGGTGGCTGAACCCAGAGTTTCCATTGTGGTTCCTTATCATCCTGGGGAAAAGTGACAAGTGGGGTGCCACAGGATTCTGTCCTGGGCCCACTGTTGTTCGATGTCTTTATATATGAATTGGATGAAGGAACTGAGAGGATGCTCATCAAATTTGCAGAAGACATCAAATTGGGTGGGGTAGCAGAAGACAGAATCGGGATTCAAAATGACCCCAACAGATTGGAGAACTGGACCAAGCTAAGAGAATGAAATCCAATAGGGACAAAGGTAAGGTTCTACAATTTTGAAGGAAGAACAAGCGGCACAAATTTAGGCTGGGGGACACCTGGATTGCCAGCAGTGCAAGAGAAAAGGATCTAGGGGGTCTTAGTAGACCACAAGCTAAACATGAGTCCACAGTGTGGTGCAGCTGTGGGATGTGATACTGGTACCTAAGTAGCAGTCAAGTACAACATTCCTTGCTTGCCTAGAGTGGACATGCAAAGGGGATGTTTGTTCCAGCCAGTCGAAAACTTCCTGTTTCCTCCTGGCCTAGAGCATCCTTCCTCTTGCATGTGACTAGAGGTGGCCGTGACCTTACCTGTGCAGGTAACACAAAAGGACAAGGCATGCAGCCATCTCCCTTTTCTTCTCTTCCTCTCCTTGACTTCATCCCTCCTGTGAGCTGCAGCAGGGCTGTCTTAAGCTTATCTGGCGCCCTGGTGCAAGGATCTGTCCGGCGTCCCCCACCCCCACCCCTCCGGGCGGAAGAAAGAGAAGGGCTTCAGCTGCTCCCAAATACGGGATCGCCTCCCCCCCGGCGGCGGGCTGGCCTCCTGCTGGGCCGCCAATCTCGGCTTCTGTTGTGCCGCCGGGATCCCGAGTGGATTCTTCCTCGCCTCCATCTCCCCGTCTGCCCCATCCCCTGCTGCGGCTTCCCTGCGACGGCGCCCACAGCCCGAGAAGAGGCGGGTGAGGGGGCGCTGCTGGTGGGTCTGGCCAGGCACAGCAGGCAGCTGGAGGGGGCAGCCAAAGCCTGCTGGGCCAAAGCGGCAGTGCGCGCTGCCGTTTAGGGAGCCCCAGCTGCCGCGCCAACGGGAGGCTCGCCGCCAGCTTCCCCGCAACGGCGCCCGCAGCCCGAGAAGAGGCGGGCGAGGGGGGCTCTGCTGGTGGGGCTGGAGGGCAGCTCCTCCAGCAGGGAGGCAGCTCCCGGCGCGGCATGGCTGAGGCGCCCCCCAGATCTTGCTGCCGTGGCACCTTGCACCACTAGGCTCAATGGCTAAGACGTCCCTGACCTGCAGTGACTGCTAAGTCTGCAGTCACTGGGATTATTCCCCCATATGAGGTAGATCCACATGTATGTATCTTTGTAACTAAAGTCTGCCTTCAGGGATCCAACTGTTAACTGATGCCGCTGCTGTGAGTAAACTACTTTTATATATCTTAAATAAGATGTGGTGTGTTCATTCTTTTAAGAGGGAAATAAGAGGATCTTACCAGGAATCTATATTGAGAAGTTTAAACAAGCTTGCAACCAGTTTAGGAAGGATATTAATAAACAGTATATCCTCTCCTGCCTCCCTGAACATTCCCACAGCAGCAGCACAAAAAGCGAATGCTATTCTAGGCTGCATCAACAGAAGTCTAGTGTCCAGATAAAGGGAAATTATAGTACCACTCTATTCTGCCGGGTGGCACTGTGGGTTAAACCACAGAGCCTAGGGCTTGCCGATCAGAAGGTCGGCGGTTCGAACCCCCAGCGACTATGTCAGATAGTTGTTTATCTCTTTAACCTCTGCTGGGAGGGCGTTCCACAGGGCAGGCGCCACTACCGAGAAGGCCCTCTGCCTGGTTCCCTGTAGCTTGGCTTCTTGTAGTGAGGGAACCGCCAGAAGGCCCTCGGAGCTGGATCTCAGTGTCCGGGCAGAACGATGGGGGTGGAGACGCTCCTTCAGGTATACTGGACCGAAGCCATTTAGGGCTTTCAAGGTCCTTTGGGGCTAGCTTCCAGCTCTTCAATTCTATGGTCTAAGATCCTTTCAGGGACCCAGGTGGTGCTGTGGGTTAAACCACAGAGCCTAGGGCTTGCTGATCAGAAGGTCGGCGGTTCGAATCCCTGCAACGGGGCGAGCTCCCGTTGCTCGGTCCCAGCTCCTGCCAACCTAGCAGTTCGAAAGCACATCAAAGTGCAAGTAGATAGATAGGTACCCCTCCGGCGGGAAGGTAAATGGCATTTCCATGCGTTGTTCTGGTTCGCCAGAAGCGGCTTAGTCATGCTGGCCACATGACCTGGAAGCTGTACGCCGGCTCCCTCGGCCAGTAACGCGAGATGAGCGCCGCAACCCCAGAGTCGGACACGACTGGACCTAATGGTCAGGGGTCCCTTTACCTTTAAGATCCTTTCAGTTCAAACTGGGTTTTAGGGGCCTGGAGTTAGGGAGAGTCAAAGTGCCATCAATTATCATAACTGAGCCTTTACGCATGCATAAAATGTTTAGGATTTATTTCAGGAACTGACACAGCTTTTCATATGAGCACAAAATACATTGGAGCACAGCTGTTGCTGTTTCTTCTCCGCCGTCTCGTTCCCCCCCCCCCCCGCCCCCAGTAATGTCACTTAAATTGCAAGAAGAGTTTTAAAATTTGGTCAATGGCTGTGCTGGCTGAGACATACTGGAGTTGCAGTACAAAACATCTGGAAGATATAACGTTAGCAAAGGCTAGTTTAAGCCAAAGAGCAGGTGGCTTAGCTTGTTTCCTTAAAAAGTCCCAAATTTGCCATCACAGGAAGAATCTCGGGGAGGTTCCATTGCAACCAAAATCTGAATTCTCAAAAGCTGCTGTTTTCCCAGAAATCAGCTGCCCTGAGCAAAACTCGCCTGGTCTCAGGAGGCCTATTCGCAAGCATCATCAAACATGATTCCAGGGACTTCCCCACCCACTCAGGACACTGGAATTTCTAAAATGCTTCTCTTCTCCCTTTGTTCTCCTTTCCTATCCCAGTGAAGCTCTGTTTCGCCTGGAGAAGACCGACCGATATTGTGTGGTCCGGAAGCCCACTCTGTATGACGGCACAATATCCTGGGACGCCTCTCCTTCCCAGTTGGAAACCATCTCCCAGATAAATGGTTGGGATGGAGGACAATAGCCGGCCAGGGCTGGCAATCTTGCAGAAATCTTCTAGAGAAAAGGCAGAACTCTCCCGATCTGGCAAAAAACAAGAGGTTTTGTAGATCAAGGAAGAAATGCTGTTGTTAATATGATCTTATAGTAATTAAGGTAGCGAGAGACATAATAAAACAACGGAAGAAATAAGAAATATAAAATTAAGGTATAGCTATTAGAAGGTCATAAGGAAGGTCTGAAGGAAGTCAAGGCTATAAAAAGCCAAAAAGGTATAAGAAGTGTAAAACTATGTGATTGTTATTACTGTATAAAATTATTTTTAAAATCAATAAAAATGATATTAAAAAAGAAAGAAAGGAGGCCCCAGGGCGTGCGCCAAATCTGGGCAACTGGACTATAATAACGGCAACCTGGCAACTGGTTGCAAGGTGTGGGTGGTGTTTCAATGTGTTAAATGTGAGATTTATCTTGTAAAACTAATAAAAAATATTTTTAAAAAATAGAATCGTGGAAGTTGGAAGGGACCCCCAAAGCTCATCTAGTCCAACCCTTTGCAATGCAGGAATCTCAACTAAAGCATCGAAGACAGGCAGCTATCTTATAAGGAAGACTTATCTTATCTGACCCATCTCAGGCCATACTCTGCCCCTGCTTTCCACCATTGCGGAGTACTTATTGACCGGACTGGGATGTGCCATGGAACCCTCCACAAATCTGGAGTGGAGACCCGAAAACGGTTGGACGGTGCCTTGTTTGCCTCCTTCCGGCAACTCCTGCAGCCAAGCTGGTGCCAAATGTCTTGCTCTGCTTTCCTTTGGACCCCATCAGTGAGGCAAGAAGGGGGTCTTGTGGCCTGGGCAGCCCAGGACCTCCAGATACACTGGCCAGGCTTGTGCAGTGGTTTGACTGAATGGGGTAACTGTGCCCCTGAAGGACCAGGTGCGCAGCCTGGGAGTCATTTTGGACTCACAGCTGTCCATGGAGGCGCAGGTTAACTCTGTATCCAGGGCAGCTGTCTACCAGCTCCATCTGGTACGCAGGCTGAGACCCTCCCTGCCCGCAGACTGTCTCGCCAGAGTGGTGCATGCTCTGGTTATCTCCCGCTTGGACTACTGCAATGCGCTCTATGTGGGGCTACCTTTGAAGGTGACCCGGAAACTACAACTAATCCAGAATGCGGCAGCTAGACTGGTGACTGGGAGCGGCTGCCGAGACCACATAACACCGGTCTTGAAAGACCTACACTGGCTCCCAGTACGTTTCCGAGCACAATTCAAAGTGTTGGTGCTGACCTTTAAAGCCCTAAATGGCTTCGGTCCAGTATACCTGAAGGAGCGTCTCCACCCCCATCGTTCAGCCCGGACACTGAGGTCCAGCTCCGAGGGCCTTCTGGCGGTTCCCTCACTCCGAGAAGCCAAGTTACAGGGAACCAGGCAGAGGGCCTTTTCGGTGGTGGCACCCGCCCTGTGGAACGCCCTCCCTTCAGATGTCAAAGAGAACAATAACTACCGGTATCAGACCTTTAGAAGACATCTGAAGGCAGCCCTGTTTAGGGAGGCTTTTAATGTTTTATATATTGTATTTTAATGTTCTGTTGAAAGCCGCCCAGAGTGGCTGGGGAAACCCAGCCAGATGGGCGGGGTATAAATAATAAATTATTATTATTATTATTATTATTATTATTATTATTGACTTCACCCCCAGATGCACACTCCATTGTCTTTGAAAACTCATCTCCCAGGTCCTATGGTGTGACACTCTGACCAACCACTACACCACGCCGAGGGTTGTATTCTATGTTAGCCCTACTCAGAGTAGATCCACTGAATTTTTTTTTTTTTAAAAACCCCAACTAACTTAGGCCCATTAATTTCAATAGGTCCATTCTGAATAGTTGGGATACAAGCCCTGCAGTTCTCCCAGGGTTGGTTTGCTTCCTGGGCACTCTGCATGTGCTCAGAAACCCTTGATGTTATAGAATCAGAGCACCGTAGAGTTGGAAGGAACCCCGAGAGTCATCTTGTCAAATCCCCTGCAATGCTGGAATCTCAGTTAGCTCCTCCATCCTCTCCGTCTCCCAAGCCCCATGCTATCATCGGCTCTCCCTCCCACAGGCACTCTGCTCATGCTCAGGAACCCTTTCACCTTGGCAGGAAGAAACACACACAGCTGATCTCCACTCCCTTCCACTCCCGCAGGAGGGCTATACCGCATATCGTTCCTCCTGAGCACTCTGCATCTGCTCAGGAACCCCTTGTTATTAGAGTACCAAAGCACTGTAGAGTTGGAATGGGACCCCGAGGGTCATCTAGTCCAACCTCCTGCTATGCAGGAGTCTCGACTAAAGCATCCATGACAGGTGGCCATCCAACCTCTTCACCCCGGTCCTAGGACTGCCTTTCCTACCGGGCACTCTGCACGTGCTCAGGAACTCCTATCTCCTCGGCAGGCAGGGACGCCGATCTCCATCCCGTCTACTCAACTCTCATATACTGCGTACGATATCTTCCACGCCCCATCCCTGAATTAATTGCCTTTTCTCCCGGGCACTCTGCACATGCTCGGGGGGACACATCGGCGAGGGGAGCGGGGCGCAGAACCGGACCGGGCTAGGCCCCTTCCCCCTGGAGAGGCAGCCCTCCTCACCCCGCTCCCTCCGGCTTTGAGACCTTTCCGGGCCCAGCCCCCTCCCCAGGGAGAGAGGGAGAAAGCGCGCAACCCGGTAGCTGCCAATTCCGCGGAAAGGGAAAGCGAAAGGGAAAGTTGCTCGCGCGGCGGGGAGCGAACATGGGTACGCAGCGCCCTTCCTTCGGCCGGCCGCCGGGCGCATAAAGGCGGCGGGCGCGGAAAAGCGCGGATCCTCTCCGCTGCGCGCCGCGGCTACTTGCGCCCCCCGCCGCTCCATGGCCCCGCGCAGGCGGCTGCGTCTGCTGCTCCCGCTGGCGGCGTGGCTGCTGGGCCCCTGGGGGCCGCTGTCAGCTACCGCCGCTGCAAGACGTGGCCCCACCGAGCTCCTGAAAGGTACATCGCGCCGGCTCCTCCTCCTCCTCCTCGCTCTCCGCGCAGCACTTGAACCCTGAGCCGCCTCGCGCTCCCAAGCCCCTGCGCCTTGCAGATCGCGGTGGTCAGAGGCTCCGAGAGCACCCTCCCCACCGGCAGGCGGCAAAAGGGAGGGGGGCGATGAGAGCGGACTACCTCGCAGGGGGGGGGGGGGGTCGGTAGGCCTTTTCTCCGAGCTGCGGGGTCACCCCTCCCCGCCGGGCGCGGCGGACAGGTGTGTCCTACCTGCAGGTGACACCTGGCGAGGAGGGGACGCATCTGCACTGCGTTATATGTACAGAGGTGGGCTGCATTGCAGGGTTGTTGTAAATTGTTCTGTTTCCGCCGTCCTCCTGGCTTGCCCACGGCGCCCATCTGTCAAGGGAGGGAGGGTCGCAGTGGACTACCTTGCAGGGGTGTCGGCAGACCCCCCCCTCCGAGGCTCAGGGTGCCTCCTTACTGCCAGGTGTGTTAGCCATGGAATACATTGCAGGGTTGTTGTAAATTATTCTGTTTCTGTCGTTGCCCTCCGTCTGCAAGGGGGGCGTGGTCACTGTGGGCTACCTTGCAGGGGTGTCGGCAGACACCCCCCCCTCCGAGGCTCAGGGTGCCTCCTTACTGCCAGGTGTGTTAGCCATGGAATACATTGCAGGGTTGTTGTAAATTATTCTGTTTCTGTCGTTGCCCTCCGTCTGCAAAGGGGGGCGTGGTCACTGCGGGCTACCTTGCAGGGGTGTCGTCAGACCCCCCATCTCCGAAGCTCAGGGTGTCTCCTTACTGCCAGGTGTGTTAGCCGTGGAATACATTGCAGGGTTGTTGTAAATTATTCTGTTTCCGTCGTCGCCACCCATCTGCCCAGGGAGAGAGGGATGGTTGCAGCAGGCCCAGAGGCGTAGGAAGGTCAGGTGGTACCCGGTGCGAAAAATTTCTTGTCACACCCCCCACCACACACACATTGATTTATTTTAATTTTTTTGCCTGCAAAAAATGGTTTTACGTTATTTCATATTTTCTTACAAAGGAATCATAAGTAAAAATAAACTTTTATTTATACCCCGCCCTCCCCGGAATCAGGGCGGCTAACATCAGATACATAACATTGATATGAAATCAAACAATAATTAAATTACCTCCTAAAAACATGTCAAAATCAAATTAAAGTCTAATTAGATGGCTTTCTGCAGGGTTAGGGTTGGGAACAGTAAGTGCTCCACTGAATTGAAATTTCAGCTTTCACGACATAGGAAAACAGCCAAGTAAACAGCTATTTTCGTGGAGGAGGGTCAAGATATTAACTGATATGCATGAAATTTCATATATAGCTATATAATCCCTAGTGTAGTAAGATAAGACCTTTGGAGCAGGCATTTAAAAAAAAAAGTTTTTTATGAACCACCCTAGTAGGGCAGTAATTGTTCCTTGATAATTTGTCACCCCCTCCATGATGGAACCCACCGCCCCCCACTTCCTATGCCCCTGGCAGCAGCTACCTCTGACCTTCTTGACACAGAAAGGCGGTGGACTACATTGCAGGGTTGTCACTAATAAGGCTCTTTTGACCACCACAGCCCTGCGAAGCTTGCAGCCCCAGAAATAATAATAATAATAATTAACTGTACTCCGCCCAGCTGATTGCAGGGCACAGCGGTTTTTCTCGGCTATCAAAGCTTTTCTCAGCAGCATTCCTCCCCCTACCCCCTTACCACTTGCCCTCCCTGAGGGTTATAGCCAGAAACGTGGCTATAACAGACACTGTGTTCCGGTGCAGTGTTGCCACTAATATATTTGAATTGTGTTGTTTTTTTGGCCTGCGTCCCGTTCTCAGCTTGTCGTGGCAAACGGCATTTAAAAATGCACGGGCAGTAATTTTGCAATCAAACCGGCATACTCAGCAGCCTTTGATAAAATTATGCCAAGTCACATTGTAGATTTAGATTTATGTGGAAATTGTTTTCCATTTGGTTGTGTATTTTTTTTGATGTGGTTTATCTATTGTTTATGACTTTTGTAATTATGTAAATCTTGTCATGTTGTAAGCCGCCTTGAGCATTGCTTTTAACTGTGCAAAGGCGGCATACAAATAAAAAATGATAATGATAATTCACTTTACAGACGTGCCTCGCCAAGATATTGCAAATGAGTTGTTGGCTACAGGTGGGTTGTTTTTTTTAAAAGTTTTACTTACTGGATATTCCCTGGAAAGCATAAACCAGGATTACCTGTGAGATCTTCTTGCCCTACAAACACCTCACTCAATTACTTCGATTGGCAGAATTGGCAGAACTGCTACAGGTGCTGTGTTAATACCCATTTTGTGTTTTTAAGAACTCAATCTTTCAGCATGGTGGCATTTAAACTCTGGAACTCCCTGCCTATTGACATCAGGCTGGTGCCTTCACTGAACTCTTCGGGGCCTGCTAAAAACATACAGTATTTTGTTTAGGTGAGACTACCCAGATCTTTAGAAAGCTGGTGTGAAGTTTAATCTGTTTTTAGTCTACTGCTGTCTTAAGTGTTCAAAAGTCTTAAATCATTGCTGTTGATTTTGCTTATTGTTCTTTTTATCTTTCTTTCGGCAAACTGCTTTGAGGTTTCTTTATATTTTACAATCAAGCGGTGTATAAGTTTTTATGAAACAAACAAGCAAACAAACAAATAAAGGAGGGGGCGGGCATGCAGGTCGGCATTGCTGCATTCGCTTCCGCACAAATTGTGTCTTTTCAGTGATCTGACCAAAGCAGCATTGGGCTACACCGCAAGGCCATTGTAAGCCGCTGTTTCTCAGTCTCCTCTGCCCCTCCCGCTTGCAATTTAGTTATGCTAATACTGGGCTGGGATGCGGGTGGCGCTGTGGGTTAAACCACAGAGCCTAGGGCTTGCCGATCAGAAGGTCGGCGGTTCGAATCCCCACAACGGGGTGAGCTCCCGTTACTCGGCCCCAGCTCCTGCCAACCTAGCAGTTCGAAAGCACGTCAAAGTGCAAGTAGATAAATAGGTACCGCTCCGGCGGGAAGGTAAACGGCGTTTCCGTGCGCTGCTCTGGTTCACCAGAAGCGGCTTAGTCATGCTGGCCACATGACCCGGAAGCTGTACACCGGCTCCCTCGGCCAATAAAGCGAGATGAGCGCCGCAACCCCAGAGTCGTCCGTGACTGGACCTAATGGTCAGGGGTCCCTTTACCTTTTAATACCGGGCTACCACTGAGTGTTTGCCAAAATCCAAAAGGTTTCAGCCTCCCTTGGGGAGATACTGCTTCTGTACAGGAGCTGGTGAAATTAATCCGGCAGTAACAGCCTTCCTTGCAGGGGTGTGCAGTCTGTTTTTTAACCTTGCGTTCCCTGCGGCAGGCGGTGGACGGAATTGAAGGATGGACCCAGAGCGAAAATTGGGTGGGATGATTTCTTTTCTCTTTCTGCCACTCTTCCTGTACTGCAGGGGGTTGGACTTCGTAGACTCAGTAGCAGGAAATATGGGAGCCAGTGTGGTGTAGTGGTTAAGAGCGGTAGACTCGTAATCTGGGGAACCGGGTTTGCGTCTTCGCTCCTCCACATGCAGCTGCTGGGTGACCTTGGGCTAGTCCCACTTCTCTGAAGTCTCTCAGCCCCACTCACCTCACAGAGTGTTTGTTGTGGGGCAGGAAGGGAAAGGAGAATGTTAGCCGCTTTGAGACTCCTTCGGGTAGTGATAAAGCGGGATATCAAATCCAAACTCTACTTCTTCTTCTGTGGGTGTATCATCTATGATCTTGTTCAAGGCGCTTTACCTAACAACTTTGGCTGTGTTCGATTTCACCACAAAATCAATACCATAGACCTAAGGGAAGAGGCTGGCAGGTGAAGATCTACAGTGGTACCTTGGTTCTCAAACGCCTTGGTACTCAAACAACTTGGAACCCAAACACTGCAAACCCAGAAGTGTTCCGGTTTGCAACCTTTTTTCAGAAGCCAAACGTGCTCCGTTTTGAGTGTGACGCTTCCGTTTTGAGTGTTACGCTGAGGTCTGTTTGTTTTTGCTATTTATTTTGTGTTTTTCTTTTTGCGGCTCTCTTTTTTATTTTTTTGTGACTGTGCGCAGCCCAGTTTGGCAACTGATTGATTGATTGTGTGAATGCAGTACATCATTTATTGCTTTCATTTTGTGGATCCACGGTCTTGGTGGATAGTAAAATTCATGTTAAATTGCTGTTTTAGGGGTTGTTTTCAAAAGTCTGGAAGGGGTTAATCCGTTTTGCATTACTTTCTGTGAGAAAGCGCGACTTGGTTTTGGAACACTTTGGTTTTGGAACGGACTTCCGGAACGGATTAAGTTTGAGAACCAAGGTGCCACTGTATTTTGCATTCCAACACTCTGAGGTTGAAAGAATTCTATTGTTTAAGGCGCTTGCCTAACAACTTTGGCTGTGTTTGATTTCACCACAAAATCAATACCATAAAGGCTGCAGGGTGAAGGTTCCAACACTCTGAGGTGGAGATAATTCTGTCAGCCGCCAATCAGGGCCAAGTTCAAGGTGCTGTTTTTGGTGAATCAGGGTGGATTTGATTTAAATCAAATTGATTTAAATCACGATTTAAATCACTAGTCAGTAAGGCTTGATTTAAATCACTAGTCAGTAAGACTTGATTTAAATATTTTTTTTACAGAAAGACTCATTCTTGCTGGTATAATCTTAATATTTACAACCATATGAAGGTTTCATTTTTGGAATAATAAATTTTCAGAGTAGTTTTTACAGTTATATCAAAAATTACTGATTTGGTTATACTACTAGAAATACATAGACAGATAATTATGAAATTATGGTGAGGTTTAATAAGTTAACTGTTTATATTTGGACAACTTTTCTGCTGTACTTTATTGGAAGGAGAAAAACAATCATTTCCTTAATAACCATTTAAACAATTTATTTAACTAAAACAATAACATGACAGCATATGTATCCATGTTTGTTAACTGATGTTAAACATTTTTTAAAAAAGAACTTAGACTGAGTTTTAGCACACTTGATAAACTTAAAACAAATCCTTATTTCCTGATGAATAGCCTTTGGACTACAATGTAACTTAAATAGAAGACTATATTTAGAAAGAATTTTCCTCCAAAGGCATTTTATTTTAAAAATCCAATTTAAATCCAAAAAATCTGATTTAAATAAAAAAAAATCCGATTTAAACCCTGTGGTGAATAAAGCCTTGGAATATTCGTTGATTCGTTGATACCCATCTCTCCCCCCTGCGCTCCACAGGTGAGGTCTTCCAGGAAATCCGTTCCACACAATGTCGGAACGGAATGCCTCCCCGGTGGATTTTTTTTCCTGTTAAACATTAGACAAGCGTCCTTTGGGTGCCTGCTGAATATCTTCCTCTTTGTGCCTCACTCCCAGTCTTCATTTACACTGGAATCGTTCTGAATATTTTAAAAGATGCTAACAGTTTTGTTGGACGGCCCTGGGCTCCTTGGGGAGCCAGCTGTTTGAGAGTGTTGGACTCCAAAGGTGGTGGACGTGACCTTTATTGGTGGCTTCTAGACAGAGTCTGGACGGCCGTCAGTCTGGAATTCTTGAGCTGCGATTCCTGCCTTGCAGAGATTTGGACCAGATGACCACCGGGGTCCCTTCCAACTATACGGTTCTGTGCTTCTACACAAATTTAATAAATAAGGAAATATTATTATTATTATTATTATTATTATTGTTATTAATTTATTCATACCCCACCCATCTGACTGGGTTTTCCCAGCCACTCTGTGCGGCTTCCAGCAAAATATTAAAATACAGTAATCTATTAAACATTAAAAACTTCCCTAAACAGTTATAGGTAGATAGCCGTGTTGGTTTGTCATAGTCAAAACAAAATAAAAAAAATCCTTCCAGTAGCACCTTAGACTAGAGACCAACTAAGTTTGTTCTTGGTATGAGCTTTCGTGTGCATGCACACTTCTTCAGATACACTGAAACAGAAGTCTCCAGACCCTTATATATAGTGAGAGGGTGGGGAGGGGTATTACTCAGAAGGAGAACACTTCAATCTCCCAGGACATTCTGTACAAGATCTCAAAGTAGCTGTCTTATTACAGAAAAATTTCAGAAATAGACTGAAAAGAGAAGTTGCTGAATTGCAACTTATTACCAAACTTAAAATCACGGAGAGACCTTGTCTGAATAGAGACATTGGATTCTTATCTCATTATACATGATATAGCTATTTTTAGCCATCTCACCCCTTGCTTTTTCCTGTAAGACTAATTGCAGTCGTTAACAGTCGTCAACAGGTTTACCACACCTATCAGCCAATCACCCATTCCCACCACCCTTCTGAGGAATACCCGTCCCCTCCCCACCCTCTCACTATATATAAGGGTCTGGTGACTTCTGTCTCAGTGTATCTGAAGAAGTGTGCATGCACACGAAAGCTCAAACCAAGAACAAACTTAGTTGGTCTCTAAGGTGCTACTGGAAGGAATTTTTTTATATTGTTTTCCCTAAACAGGGCTGCCTTCAGGTGTCTTCTAAAAGTCTGGTAGTTGTTTTTCTCTTTGACATCTGACGGGAGGGCATTCCACAGGGCGGGTGCCACTACCAAGAAGGCCCTCTGCCTGGGAGCCAATGTAGGTCTTTCAAGACCAGTGTTATTGTTATTGTTGTTATTTTTATTCCACCAGGGCAGTGTAGAATGTTCAGAACACTAATAATAATAATAATAATAATAATAATAATAATTATTATTATTATTATTATTATTATTATTATTATTTATACCCCACTTATCTGGCTGGGTTTCCCCAGCCACTCTGGGTGGCTCCCAACAGAATAAATCATCATCATCATCATCAAGCGATAAAACATCAAACATTAAAAACTTCTCTAAACAGGGCTGCCTTCAGATGTCTTCTAAAAGTCAGATAGTTGTTTATTTCCTTGACATCTGATGGGAGGGCGCCACTACTGAGAAGGCCCTCTGCCTGGTTCCCTGTAACCTCGCTTCTCGCAGAGAGAGAACCGCCAGAAGGCCCTCGGAGCTGGACCTCTGTGTCCGGGCTGGACGATGGGGGTGGAGACGATCCTTCAGGGCTACTGGGCCGAGGCCGTTTAGGGCTTTAAAGGTCAGCACCAACACTTTGAATTGTGCCCGGAAACGTACTGGGAGCCAATGTAGGTCTTTCAAGACCGGTGTTATGTGGTCTCGGCGGCCGCTCCCAGTCACCAGTCTAGCTGCCGCATTCTGGATTTGTTGTAGTTTCCGGATCACCTTCAAAGGTAGCCCCACATAGAGCGCATTGCAGTAGTCCAAGCGGGAGATAACCAGAGCATGCACCACTCTGGCGAGACAGTCTGCGGGCAGGGAGGGTCTCAGCCTGCGTACCAGATGGAGCTGGTAGACAGCTGCCCTGGACACAGAACTGACCTGCGCCTCCATGGACAGCTGTGAGTCCAAAATGACTCCCAGGCTGCGCACCTTCAGGGGCACAGTTACCCCATTCAGGACCAGGAAATGATACTTGGAGACGGCCAGACCTGGGACTTTTTGCACGAAAAGCAGATGCTCTGCTCTTGAGCTACATCCCTTCCCCTGACTATGACCTGGGAGAGGCTGTACCTGTCAGAAGCTAAGTCCTAATTATAAATCATTTCCTTCCTGCCGCACAAGCCCACCCCCAATTTAGCTGCTGTTCTTTGACTCTCAGCACCACAGCTAATAATGCACAAGCCTCTAGCGAAGTCAAGGAATTCCATAGGTTCATTGAGGCTGCCGTCCTGGGAGTAAACCCCACTGAACATAACAATGCTTATTTCTGAATAAATGCACGCAGGACAGAGTTGGAGGCGGCCCCAGAAGTCATCTGTCCTGATGCAGGAAATCTGCAATTTCCACCAGAGCTGTAGCTAGCCAGGTTGAGGGGTTTTTTTGCCCCAGGTGAAGCCTCCAGGTGTCTGTGTGCCAAACTGGGTCTTTGACCTGGGTGAAATAAAACCTGGTTTTGCCCCTGGCATCAATGATAGACTGGTCTCCTGCCCCAGCATCTGACAGGCACCCCCAAACTCGGCCCTCCAGATGTTTTGGGACTACAACTCCCATGATCCCTAGCTAACAGGGCCAGTGGTCAGGGATGATGGGAATTGTAGTCCCAAAACACCTGGAGGGCCAAGTTTGGGGACGCCTGGCTTAGAAGCTTTTAACAAAGGGCGGGGGGTCTTTCCTACCCAGAGGCGTAGCAAGCCCAGGCGGTACCCGGGGCGGAATTTTTTTTTGTCACCCCCCCACCACCACCACTTTAATTTTAAAAAAAATTAAAAAAATTAAAAAGTGTCACCCCCCTCTGATGGTGCCACTTTGCAAGGTGTGGGGGTTTTGTGTGTGTGTG
Organism: Darevskia nairensis; assembly: GCA_034642065.1. Taxonomy (NCBI): domain Eukaryota; kingdom Metazoa; phylum Chordata; class Lepidosauria; order Squamata; family Lacertidae; genus Darevskia; species Darevskia nairensis. Next base: position 114,040 of record JAWWNI010001040.1, read on the forward strand.
TCTATTATCTCTTTTTCCCCCCAATAAAGTTAAAATAAAAAAACAATAAAAATAATAATAATAATAAAATTTTTAAAATTAAAATAATTAAAAAGTGTCACCCCCCTCTGATGGTGCCACTTTGTGAGGTGTGGGGGGTTGTGTGTGTGTGTGTGTGTGTGTCTATTATATCTTTTTTTTCAAAAAAGTTAAAAAATTTTAAAAAAAAATTAAAAAAATAAAATTTTTTAGAAAAAATAGAAAAAATTAAAAAGTGTCACCCCCCTCTGATGGTGCCACTTTGTGAGGTGTGGGGGTTGTGTGTGTGTCTATTATGTCTTTTTTTTCAATGAAGTTAAAATAATAATAAAAATTAATTTTTTTTTTAATTTTTTTTAAAAAGTGTCACCCCCCTCTGGAGTGGAACCCGGGGCGGCCCGCCCCCCCACTCCCCGTTGCTACGCCCCTGTTCCTACCACCAATACCTTATCTTCTAATATCTCAAGGGCTGTCACATGGAAGAGGAAAGAAGCTTGTTTTCTCCCTCTCAGGTGGGTAGGACTCGAACCAATGGCTTCAAGTGACAAGAAAGGAGATTCCAGCAAAACACCAGGAAAAACTTTCTGACAATAAGAGTTGTTCGACAGTGGAACATTCTCCTTCTCCTTTGGGAGGTTGTGGACTCTCCTTCCTTGGAGGTTTTTAAGCAGAGGTTGGATGGCCACCTGTCAGGGATGCTTTAGCTGAGATTCCTGCCTTGCAGGGGGTTGGACTAGATGATCCTCGGTGTCCCTTCCAACTCTATTGATTCGTTGATTCTATGACCACCAGGAAGTTCTTCCTGATGTTTCAGCTGCATACACACGCTACATTTATTTTTGATTTAACAAAATCTGTCCCTTGGTTGTAGTAAAACCTCTAAGGTCTACAAGAGATGTTTTGACATTACTGATCAAAAAACCGTTAGGACCAGGGGTCAGCAACCTTTTTCAGCCTTGGGCCGGTCCACCATCCCTCAGACCATGTGGTGAGCCGGACTATATTTTGGGGGGAGAAATGAATGAATTCCTATGCCCCACAAATTTTAAATAAAAAGGACACATTCTAATCATGTAAAAACATGCTGATTCCCGGACCATCCGTGGGCCAGATTGAGAAGGCCATTGAGCCAGATCTGGCCCCTAGACCTTAGGTTGCCTACCCCTGGTTAGGACAATTAGAAACTTTTTTTAAAATATTATGAAATTAATGGTCAGAAAAAGTTGCACAGTGCTCTTTTCTCGTTTCTCCCAAAACTTGTTCATTTCCTCAAACGAATGCATGCCTCTGTTCTTGAGATAGTGAAACTTCCTTCTTCTTCCTAAATTGCTTAGACTCCCCCCCCTTTCCCATCATCACCTCTGTTCACCCCAGCCGCCTATGGGTTCCCCCTCCAAGGATGTGTCCATACATTTTGTACATGCGTTGCTCTTTCCCCTTTTTGTCCCTCCTCGGGTGGCGCTGTGGTCTAAACCACAGAGCCTAGGACTTGCCGATCAGAAGGTCTGCAGTTCGAATCCCCGCAGTGACGGGGTGAGCTCCCGTTGCTCGGTCCCTGCTCCTGCCAACCTAGCAGTTCGAAAGCACGTCAAAGTGCAAGTAGATAAATAGGTACCGCTCCGGCGGGAAGGTAAACGGCGTTTCCATGCACTGCTGTGGTTCGCCAGAAGCGGCTTATGCTGGTCACATGACCCGGAAGCTGTACGTCGGCTCCCTCAGCCAGTAAAGCGAGATGAGCGCCGCAACCCCAGAGTCGTCCGCGACTGGACTTAACGGTCAGGGGTCCCTTTACCTCAATTAGGACTTCCCCGTCCACCATAACTTCTGCAAACCAGCAGGAACTTGTTTAACCATTGCATGTACCATATCTACTTGAAGGTGACAAGACAGAACTGATTTGCAAAACTCTTACATTATATTTGTGGGCTGTGGCTAGATTGACTGTTGCCGAGGGGCGGAGAATAATAATAATAATAATAATAATAATAATAATAATAATAATAATAATTTATTATTTGTACCCCGCCCATCTGGCCGGGTCCCAACAAACACTAAAATACATTAAAATACCACACATTAAAAACTTCCCTAAACAGGGCTGCCTTCAGGTGTTTTCTAAATGTCAGGTAGTTATTTATCTCTTTGACATGGGATGGGAGGGTGTTCCACAGGGCGGGCGCCACTACCGAGAAGGCCCTCTGCCTGGTTCCCTGTAACTTTGCTTCTCGCAGTGAGGGAACCACCAGAAGGCCCTCGGCGCTAGATCTCTCCGGGCTGAAAGGATTTCAGACTTTCGCCTTCATGTCTTCAGAAAAGTTGAGTCATTTGACGCTGCTGCCTTGTGGCTGGTGTTTTGGAAGTATATTAACAACCAAACTCGTTTGTGGCTGGCAGGTTCCCACCAGATTTAACTTTATTGGTACTGATTATTTTTTTAAATAATATTTTATTAAATTTTAAAATATAAACAAACAAACACCCACAAACATCTACAGACAAACCATACACAAACAAAAATATTTTCTTTTTCCATCACATTTCCGTTTCATATTTTAGGGGGAATTCCCCTGACCTCATCCTCCTGGTTTTCCATACAACTCTCACTAGACAGTTTCATCTTCATTATCAAGCCTTATCTATTATCTTAAGTATCATTATCATTCCATCTTATCCCTTTTTCTTATTATAATTAAAAATTTCTAAAACTAAAACTTCCGGGAACCCCTAGATATTCCTTCCGAATTTCTATTTTAAACCTAATAACTTCAAACATTTACTTAATTCTTTTTAGAAATTTCCACCTATAGCTCCCCCTCCCAGTCTCGCAATTCCGCTGACAGTTTTACAAAATCATATTCCCCAACCCCTACTCCTTCCAACAGCTTCTCCCCCCCCACATCCCAGCGATTTCCTTAAGAACCCTTCTTTAAAATCATTCTCATTTTTTACACCATACGTTAGAGATTTGTAACCTAAATCATTCTCATTATACCCAGTTCAGTCCAAATCCATATTAACCTATTTAGAGAGAAATATTCAATTTTCAACCCACACCAGTCCTGGAAGTTCCCCAATATTGGATATCGGTACTGATTATTATCCACTATTAGCAAAAAACAATAATCTTATTTTTCTAGTCTGAGTTCAGATTAAACCTCTCCGTGTTTTCCGGTGTCATATCCAACCATGTGGATCTAGAATAGAAAATCGCCACCTGACGCTTGGTTTTGTTTCGTAAAATATCTTGACTGCTTAATAACATTTAAAGCTTCTCTTTAAATTTAAAGCTGCTCTTTAAATTTAAAGATTGAGGTTGAATCCTGACAAGACAGAAGTACTGTTTTTGGGGGACAGGAGGCGGGCAGGTGTGGAGGACTCCCTGGTCCTGAATGGGGTAACTGTGCCCCTGAAGGACCAGGTGTGCAGCCTGGGAGTCATTCTGGACTCACAGCTGTCCATGGAGGCACAGGTCAATTCTGTGTCCAGGGCGGCTGTCTACCAGCTCCATCTGGTACGCAGGCTGAGACACTCCCTGCCCGCAGACTGTCTCGCCAGAGTGGTGCATGCTCTGGTTATCTCCCGCTTGGACTACTGCAATGTGCTCTACGTGGGGCTACCTTTGAAGGTGACCCGGAAACTACAACTAATCCAGAATGCGGCAGCTAGACTGGGGACTGGGAGCGGCCGCCGAAACCACATAACACCGGTCTTGAAAGACCTACACTGGCTCCCAGTACGTTTCCGAGCACAATTCAAAGTGTTGGTGCTGACCTTTAAAGCCCTAAATGGCCTCAGTCCAGTATACCTGAAAGAGCGTCTCCACCCCCATCGTTCAGCCCGGACACTGAGATCCAGCGCCGAGGGCCTTCTGGCGGTTCCCTCACTACGAGAAGCCAAGTTACAGGGAACCAGGCAGAGGGCCTTCTCAGTAGTGGCGCCCGCCCTGTGGAACGCCCTTCCACCAGATGTCAAAGAGAAAAACAACTACCAGACCTTTAGAAGACATCTGAAGGCAGCCCTGTTTAGGGAGGCTTTTAATGTTTAATAGATTATTGTATTTTAATGTTCTTTTGGAAGCCACCCAGAGTGGCTGGGGAGACCCAGCCAGATGGGTGGGGTATAAATAATAAATTATTATTATTATTATTATAAAGGGGGGCGGACCGTGTAACAATTCCAATTCGCACTAAACAGTATTTTTTAAGAGGGTGTGTCGCTCTCAGCCAAGAAACCTGTGGTCTCTTCTGGGCACGTGCAGAAGTATTTCCTTCCAAGAAAATATGTGTTTTTCCGACATACCAGATTTGCACAAAAAAGTAGGGGGTAACGCAGGCCGCCACTTGGACGAGAAGGTTGTCGTGTGGATGCCGCCAGAGATGCACACGTCCGCACACACACAAATAGAGACACAAGCAGCTTCAAATCTTCACTGAATTCCAGTGTGGATGTGAGACACAGAACTACAGTTCCCAGAATTCCCTAGGAAGAGGGGTTGATTTTTCAGAGTGGTTTGTAGCTCCGGGAGGGGAACAGGGGTCTCCTTACAACTCTCGGCAACCTTAACAAACCATAATACCTAGGATTCTTTGTGTGAGGGGGGAAGCCGTGGGTGTTTAAAGTGGTATGAAACTGCTTTAAGTCTACAGTGCAGACAGGGACCTCAGTACTGAGCTATATCGACTCAGTTCGAGGCAGTTTCTTATACCATGTTCCTTTAGCTTTTTTAAAAAAAAAAATTTTATTCCTGTTGTTGTTAGTAGTAGTATTGATATGACCAGCCAGAATGAAACAGCTCTTATTCTAACCTACTTTTTTTAAAGGAAATTATGCAATGAGGTTTTCCATTCACTGAAATAAAAAAAGGAAGATGCTGTCTTTACACGCACTGCAACAATGGGCAGAAAAGCGTAAGAATAAAACAGAAGCAAAAGTAAAAACCAGTGGCCCGATGTTAGGAAATTCGTTAAAGTACAATGAGAAATCATTGTCAGAGGGAGGCTGACAAGGAGTAGCAGTTGTGGAAAAGGCGCACCATGCTGTAGGAATTTCTGGGAAGGAGTTTGAAAATGTACATAATTTGCATTGCACCAGAAACTGATATCCGGGTGCATACTGCCTTGTGGGAGAATCGCATAGCCGGTCTTCACGAACAGTACTCACCGATAGTCGTATCCTCAATGAATTTGTCTTTTTTTAAAAGCCAAGTGGGTTGCCATCACTACATCTTGGTAAAGGTAAAGGGACCACTGACCATTAGGTCCAGTCATGACCGACTCTGGGGTTGCGGCGCTCATCTCGCATTAATGGCTGAGGGATTAATCTCCACATCTAGCAGGAGTAAATTCCGTAGTTTAAGCCATGCATATTTGTTCATTAAGGTATTTCTCGCTTCACCCAAAATGCTTACAGAGCAGTTTGCGACGGAAAAAGGCAGCTGTGGGTAAGGAGCGAGAATGTTTAAAATAATCGTGTGCCGAGACCCTGCGACCCGGCAGTTCCCTGGGGAGTGAATATCCAGAACACGACAGCAGCATACAGTGGTACCTTGGTTCTCAAACGCCTTGGTACTCAAACAACTTGGAACCCAAACACTGCAAACCTGGAAGTAAGTGTTCCGGTTTGCGAACTTTTTCCGGAAGCTGAACGTGCATCATTTTGAGTGTTACGCTTCTGTTTTGAGTGCCACACTTCTGTGTTACGCTGAAGTCTGTCTGTTTTTGCTATTTATTTTGCATTTTTGTTTTTGCGGCTCTTTTTGTGACTGTGTGGAACCCAGTTCAGCTACTGATGGATGGATTGTGTGACTGCAGTACATCGTTTATTGCTTTCATTTTATGGATCAATGGTCTCGTTAAAGAGTAAAATCCATGTTAAATTGCATGTTTTAGGGGTTGTTTTTAAAAGTCTGGTAGGGATTAATCCATTTTGCATTACTTTCTATGGGAAAGCGCGCTTTGGTTTTGGAACGGACTTTCGAAACAGATTAAGTTTGAGAACCAAGGTACCACTACATTGGTTTATGGGTTCAAACAGGCCACAACTTTATCGGTTAAAGATGTGAACAGTTTGGCGTACACATTGGGGGAAGCCATCAAACCACCTATGGAAGAGGGACCCAGGTGGTGCTGTGGGTTAAACCACAGATCCTAGGGCTTGCTGATCAGAAGGTCAGCAGTTCGAATCCCTGCGACGGGGTGAGCTCCTGTGGCTTGGTCCCAGCTCCTGCCCACCTAGCAGTTCGAAAGCACATCAAAGTGCAAGTAGATAAATAGGTACCGCTCCGGCGGGAAGGTAAACGGTGTTTCCGTGCGCTGCTCTGGTTGCCAGAAGCGGCTTAGTCATGCTGGCCACATGAACCGGAAGCTGTACGCCGGCTCCCTCGGCCAATAAAGCGAGATGAGCGCCGCAACCCCAGAGTCAGACACGACTGGACCTAATGGTCAGGGGTCCCTTTACCTTTACCTTACCTATGGAAGGGGTGCACTATGACCTACATCAAATAGGGGAACACCCCGAAGGGTCCCCATTGGAGGAGTGCCATGGCCCTAACCCCTGCCTGGACATTGGAGCTATCCTCTCGGATCCTTTTAACGGGATACCATTTATCCAGGCTGGGCAGGGCAGAGGCTACAATCTCCCCTCTGGCAAAAACCTGGACTTCCCCAATGCCTAACCTCACAAAGTTGTGATGATTGCTATGAGGTAGGCGAAAGCCAGATGGCCAGTGCCAATTTACTTATTATTATTATTATTATTATTATTATATTTATTTTCAGGGGCAGCCTCGAGATTGTGCATGAGCTCTAATCAAAAGGCTGTGTGTCACAATTTCACTCTGTTTCATTCCAAGATGTTTCCACCTTTGAGAGATCCCAGATTTATTTCCACCCAATGCTTCCAGAAGTTAACCTTTCCTAAAACAGCTGCCTGACCTTTTCCCTGAAAGCAGTAGAGGAAAACCATTGAGGTTATCACCCAGATGCAAGCAGCTGGAGTTCCTGAACCAGATGGCTTCCATTTGCAATATAGCAAGCCCTTCGTCTCTCTTCTAACCCAATGCCCTGCTAACATAGCTGTCAACTTTCGGATTTGAAAATAGGGGATTTTTTCCAAACTTTCGGATTTGAAAATAAGGGATGCCGCGAGGGCGGTGCAAGGGCACCAAGTAGCCTCGCCACCCGGCGCTCCAGAGACTGCGAGCAAATGGGTGAGCAAAAGAGCGAGCGCATAGACGGCAGGCAGGCTGTCTGTCTGGTAGGGCGTGAGGGTCTGGCTGCACAAGGCATGCAAGCTCCGCCCCCAGTCGGTCTCAGGCTCCTTATTGGCAGCCGAGCAACGCAGCTGAGAAGCCTCCCTGGCCGGCAGGGAGGGACAGGAGCTGCTTCCTTTGAAATCTGGGAAATTTAAGGGATATCAACAAGCAGCGGGAAACGGCATTGGAATAAGGGAGTTTCCCGCAAAAAAAGGGAGGGTTGACAGCTATGTGCTAAGGTTACCAGATTTTTTTCAATGAATCCGGGGACACTTTTCAACTTCAATTGATTTTGTATGGGGACTGATTTGTAAATCCGGGCCTGGGAAACGGGAACGTCTGGTAACCTTACTCTGATCAGATATGGTGCAGTCCTCTCCCCATTGAGAACCACCTTGAGCCACCATAAACATTGTCTCAGCGCCAGGTGGAAACTTAACCTCTTCTTCCAGGCACTTAATGGATTAAGATATTTTGCGTTTTGTTGATGTTTGTTTTGCTGCTGTTTTGTTGGGTTTGTTTTATAGGATATTATTGGGCTTCCTCCTTTTCCCCCCAGCCAATTTTGTGCTATCCTTTATGCTTTTAAAAGTTTGGGGGCGCCACATGTGTCACCAGCCTAATAAATTGAAATAGTAAATAAAAATAAATAAATTGCCCAGTTTTCTGCAGAATAAAGGTAAAGGTAAAGGACCCCTGACAGTTAAGTCCAGTCGCAAACGACTCTGGGGTTGCAGCGCTCATCTCGCCTTACTGGCCGAGGGAGCCGAAATTTGTCCGCAGACAGCTTCTGGGTCACGTGGCCAGCATGACAAAGCCGCTTCTGGCGAACCAGAGCAGCGCACGGAAACACCGTTTACCTTCCCGCCGCAGCAGTACCTATTTATCTACTTGCACTTTGACGTGCTTTCGAACTGCTAGGTGGGCAGGAGCTGGGTTCAGAACAACGGGAGCTCAACCCATCGCGGGGATTCGAACCGCCGACCTTCTGATCAGCAAGCTCAAGGAGCTCAGTGGTTTAGACCACAGCGCCACCCGCGTTCCTAATGCAGTTGCAGGAAGAGCAAAGGGACATAAGAAACTTCCAGTGCTTGTTTCACACATGAGTAACACACAATCTGTGCTCGATCAAATAAATCCTAGCAAGAGAAAGAGCCATTAATTCCTCGGCTGGTATATTTGAATGGTGGTTCAAATCCGCACGACGAAGTGAGCTCCCATTGCTTTGTCCCAGCTCCTGCCAACCTAGCAGTTCGAAAGCACACCAGTGCAAGTAGATAAATAGGTACCGCTGCGGCAGGAAGGTAAACGGCGTTTCCATGCGCTCTGGTTTCCGTCAAGGTGTTCCGTTGCACCAGAAGTGGTTTAGTCTTGCTGGCCACATGACCCAGAAAGTTGTCTGCGGACAAACGCCGGCTCCCTCGGCCTGAAAGCGAGATGAGCGCCGCAACCCCAGAGTTGAATTCGACTGAACTTAACCATCCAGGGTCCACAAACTTTACCTTTACCTTTTATATTTGATAAATACGTGCTAGTTTTGTTCGATTTAGATCCAGTACAGTGAGAGTAATCCAAAATGAAGAGACTTCCTTTTGTTCTTTTACGTATTGCGCAAAGATACGCTTGCTGTGTTTTGGTGCTGTGTCGTTTTATTATTATTATTAAACAGGATTTATATACCGTTTAATAATCAAAACCTATAAACAACATTGGTATGAGTTGTTGCCTAGCAATATCTGGAGGGGACCAGATATTGGCGAAAGCTGCTCTAAGCCATCTACATAAAACATAACATTTCCTGTGTGCCTTTACCCTAAAGGCCAGCGTTTCCCTGATAGCAAATCGCCACAATTCCTTATACCACAGACTCAACAACTTTCACCCTCTTTTAAAGCCTTTTGGGTCGGTGGCCCTCCGTGCCTCCTGCGGGAGGGAGTTCCACAGGTTAACTGTGCGCTGCGTGAAGAAATTCTGGCATTAAGAGAGAGGGAGGAAAACGTTCGGCAAACATTCCTCCATCCCCCGTAACACCTTGAATTTGGCAGGTAACAAACACAGATTGCTGAATGGGGATGTAAAAGGTCGGCAAGGTCATAATAAATCAGGTTTTTCCAAAGGGGTGGGAGGAAGAACCTGTGGAAAAGGATCAGGGTGGATAAAAATCAACAATTTTTTTTAAAAAAATAAATCAAAAAAATCAGGTTTTTTTCATTTAAATCAGATTTTTTTTACTTAAATTGGATTTTTAAAATACCCTATATACTCGAGTATAAGCCTAGTTTTTCAGCACATTTTTTGTGCTGAAAAAGCCACCCTCGGCTTATACTCAAGTGAGGCAGGCAGTGGCTCCTATGAAGCTTTCCCAGGTTTTTTTGTGGTAAAATTGGGTGCCTCGGCTTATATTCGGGTTGGCTTATACTCGAGTATATACAGGTAAGATGCTTTTGGAGGAAAAATCTTTCTAAATATAGTCTTCTATTTAAGTTACATTGTAGTCCAAAGGCTATTCATCAGGAAATAAGGATTTGTTTTAAGTTTATCAAGTGTTGTAAAACTCAGTCTAAGTTTTTTTTAAAAAATGTTGAACCACATCAATTAACAAACATGGATACATATGCTATCATGTTATTGTTTAGTTAAATAAATTGTTTAAATGGTTATTAAGGAAATGATTATTTTTCTCCTTCCAATAAAGTACAGCAGAAAAGTTGTCCAAATATAAACAGTTAACTTATTAAACCTCACCATAATTTCATAATTATCTGTCTACCGGTATGTATTTCTAGTAGTATAACCAAATCAGTAATTTTTGATATAACTGTAAAAACTACTCTGAAAAATTATTATTCCAAAAATGAAACCTTCATATGGTTGTAAATATTAAGATTATACCAGCAAGAATGAGTCTTTCTGTAAAAAAAAATATTTAAATGAAGTTTTACTGACTAGTGATTTAAATCAAGCCTTACTGACTAGTGATTTAAATCGTGATTTAAATCAATCTGATTTAAATCAAATGCACCCTGAAAAGGATGCGCACCCACCCAAGAAGGGAGTTATCCCAGCTGTGCTGGCAAGCATTTTACATCACTGCCTTTACTTTGCAAGATGCTTCTTTCCTTAAAAAAGAAAAACAAAAGAAAAACCTACAACTCTTCTTACATAAACTTGGAGTGTTACATCCCAGAGGTATTTTGGCCCCGTTCCATTGACATTACGCCATTCCTTCTACTTCTAAAGTTCAGGGTGTGAGTGCTGATGCTTATGTAATCTAACTTGGCACCCCAACATGCTCTCGAGGGAAATTTCCGTGAGGCTTGGGGGAAGCCCAGTGTTTGCAGAAGTACAAATCTACAGGAATGCCAAAAAACAGCCCCATGAGAACTGAGTGTGCTCAGTTTGGGGGGGGGGTGTAATAACAGAAAACTGGGTGGGAGGAGGAATGGAATGATATCGACTCCGCGCTGCGACATTTTGTTGCAGCGCTCACGTGCCTGCTTACAAAAAAAATGTGCTACACTGTACAGTGTGTTCTGTAATACACTATATTACTTTGAAAGCGAAGTCTTTCCTTCTGTTTTGCAGAAGAAAGGGGTTCCCTGCCCTCTGCTCGCTCTGCTATTCATAGAATCATAGAATCCTAGAGTTGGAAGAGACCACAAGGGCCATCCAGTCCAACCCCCTGCCAAGCAGGAAACGCCATCAAAGCATTCCTGACAGGTGGCTGTCAAGCCTCTGCTTAAAGACCTCCAAAGAAGGAGACTCCACCACACTCCTTGGCAGCAAATTCCACTGTCGAACAGCTCTTACTGTCAGGAAGTTCTTCCTAATGTTTAGGTGGAATCTTCTTTCTAGTAGTTTGAATCCATTGCTCTGTGTCTGCTTCTCTGGAGCAGCAGAAAACAACCTTTCTCCCTCCTCTATATGACATCCTTTTATATATTTGAACATGGCTATCATATCACCCCTTAACCTTCTCTTCTGCAGGCTAAACATACCCAGCTCCCTAAGCCGTTCCTCATAAGGCATCGTTTCCAGGCCTTTGACCATTTTGGTTGCCCTCCTCTGGACACGTTCCAGCTTGACAGTATCCTTCTTGAACTGTGGTGCCCAGAACTGGACACAGTATTCCATCCGCCCCCCCCCCCAAATACCTGGTACCAACCGGTCTGTATATCTTAGTCATTTTCAGAGGTTACTCTCGAGGTGCCCCCGCAAAGTGGGTGGGTGGCAACGAGAAAATACGGGGCCTTCTCAGTTGTGGCTCCAAGCCTAAGGAATTCCCTCCCCAGGGTGCCCAGCCTGACGCCAGCATTGATATCCTTCCAACACCAGGCAGGGAATCCTCCTTTGGAGAATTGAGACGCGACAGAGGCTGTTACAACTTTAAGAAATACAGTTTATTCACCTATTGACACCTTCAGTTTGCATGGAGCGAGTTCAGATCTTACAGCACGGTCATTTCAAGAGGGGCTTGTCCCCCACAGCAGTCCAAGGCATCTCTCCCAGCCAGCCTTTTTTTTTTTTTTGCGGTATACATTTTTATTGAGATTTTGTTTGATAATACATATAGCAATATATTCAATTAACCCAGAAGTATAAACATAACATAAATTTAACATAACTTTTGTATATATCATTTGACTTCTCAAATTTAAGAAGTCAAATTTCTCATAATTATAATTTCTTATCTGATATTTTTCTCTTATAAAATAAACCATTTTAACATCACAATATCAGCGTTCTTTCTTTGATTTACAGCTTTTACATAAAAAGACAAATTTTAAAAAATAAAAAAGGGGGGGAAAGGACAAAGTTGTTTTACCTACGACCGACTTCCCGCTAATTCCTTATGCTTAAACAAATTTTAAAAATTGAGTGTACACAACACACTAATCACTCTTTGAAATTATTATCTTTTACACTCTAACATCCTTTTAGATCCTTAACTTTTCCAACTCATTATCTTTCTTTAATCACTTGAAAGCTGGCATAGTTAGTATGTTAGTAGAATATTTCTGTACATATTTTTTATATCCTTCCCATTTCTCCTTAAATTGTTGCTTAGATTTTCCTCTGAGACTATTTGTCAATTGGGCCATCTCCCAGCCGGCCTTCAGCCAGCCTGCCCAAGATGGATCCCAGTCTTTCTTCTCTCCCTTTCCTCTTCCCAGCACACCTTGCTAAAGACTCTCATTTCCTGTCGCCTCACACCTAGTTACCCTGGCAACCTTCCAACCCCCCCAGTCTCTGTTCACACCTCAGGGCAAGGGGGGAAGGACAGTTCTCTTGTGTTGCCCATGGCCCCCAATGGCCCTGAAATGTTTCTTAATGGCCCTAGCTTGGCCAAGTCGTTTTGCATAGGCTAGCCCAGGAGTTCCTCTGCAGCTTGTATTTTATAGAATCATAGAATCACAGAGTTGGAAGAGACCCCAAGGGCCATCCAGTCCAACCCCCTGCCAAGCAGGAAACTCCATCAAAGCATTCCTGACAGGTGGCTGTCAAGCCTCTGCTTAAAGACCTCCAAAGAAGGAGACTCCACCACACTCCTTGGCAGCAAATTCCACTGTCGAACAACTCTTACTGTCAGGAAGTTCTTTCTAATGTTTAGGTGGAATCTTCTTTCTTGTAGTTTGAATCCATTGCTCCATGTCCGCTTCTCAGGAGCAGCAGAAAACAACTTTTCTCCCTCCTCTATATGAGATCCTTTTATATATTTGAACATGGCTATCTCTTCTCCAGGCTAAACATACCCAGCTCCCTAAGCCATTCCTCATAAGGCATCGTTTCCAGGCCTTTGACCATTTTGGTTGCCCTCCTCTGGACACGTTCCAGCTTGTCAGTATCCTTCTTGAACTGTGGTGCCCAGAACTGGACACAGTATTCCAGTATTTCTCCCTCTGCATCCCAAATACAGTGGACGCTCAGGTTGCGAACGCGATCCGTGCGGGAGGCGTGTTTGCAACCCACAGCGTCCGTAACCTTCTCATGCATGGGTTGTGATTCGGTGTTTCTGCGCATGCGCGAAGCACCGAACCTGGAAGTAACCCGTTCCGGTACTTCCGGGTTCGGTGCGTTCGTATCCTGCAGCGAACGCAACCCGAGGTATGACTGTAATCAACATCCTGCCATTTATTAATTTATAATAAATGTCGCCCCCCCCCTAAATCTATTTACAACCCTCTCTTCTTGTGCCCTTGCGTTTAGCCCCAGGTAACTGCGGCGAGCCCCCTCAGGTAGAAAATGCAGAGGTTCCTAAAGGGATCAGCGACAGCAACAGACTGCGGTACTCGTGCGTCAAGAATTACAAGAGGAAAGCGGGCACCTCCAGCCTCGCCGTGTGCAAGGAGAACGCCATGACGAGAAAGTTTCAATGGGAGGTGCGCCTGAGCTGCATCAGTAAGTATACCTGTGTTCTGTGTGAGGAGGCTCAGGGCTCACCTATACTCACCTTCTCCACTGTGAACCTGTTCCTGTATTAAGATCCACAGAGCCGCCACCCCACCCCACCCCACCCCGGTCAGTCTCTCATAGTCATGGCTGACTGCAGCCGCATCCAGGTAGAGATGTCCCAGAATTCCGCCAGGAATAATAATAATAATAATAATAATAATAATAATAATAATAATAATAATAATAAATAATAATTTATTTGTACCCCGCCCATCTGGCTGGGTCTCCCCAGCTACTCTGGGTGGCTTCCAGCAAACATTAAAATACATAAACACATCACAGATTAAAAACTTCCCTAAACAGTGCTGCCTTCAGGTATTTTCTAAATGTCATGTTCCAATGGAATATTGGAATTTTTTGTTGTGTTATTGTGGAATTGTGGAATTTTTAAAGATAAATAAAGTTTATTAAAAAAAAAACAACTAAATGTCATGTAGTTGTTGATCCCTTTAACCTCTAATGGGAGGGCGTTCCACAGGGCGGGTGCCACTACTGATAAGGCCCTCTGCCTGGTTCCCTGTAACTTGGCTTCTCGTAGTGAGGGGACCGCCAGAAGGCCCTCGGCGCTGGACCTCAGTGTCCGGGCTGAACGGTGGGGGTGGAGACGCTCCTTCAGGTATACTGGACCGAAGCCATTTAGGACTTTAAAGGTCAGCACCAACACTTTGAATTGTGCTCGGAAACATACTGGGAGCCAATGTAGATCTCTCAGGACTGATGTTATGTGGTCCCGGCGGCCACTCCCAGTCACCAGTCTAGCTGCCGCATTCTGGATTAGTTGCAGTTTCCGGGTCACCTTCAAAGGTAGCCCCACGTAGAGCGCATTGCAGTAGTCCAAGCGGGAGATAACTAGAGCATGCACCACTCTGGTGAGGCAGTCTGCGGGCAGGTAGGGTCTCAGCCTGCGTTCCTGATGGAGCTGGTAGACAGCCGCCCTGGACACAGAATTAACCTGCGCCTCCATGGACCGCTGTGAGTCCAAAATGACTCCCAGGCTGCGCACCTGGTCCTTCAGGGGCACAATTACCCCAGGTAAAGATAAAGGGACCCCTGACCGTTAGGTCCAGTCACAGACGACTCAAGGGATGCGGCGCTCATCTCGCTTTATTGGCTGAGGGAGCCAGTGTACAGCTTCCAGGTCATGTGGCCAGCATGACTAATCCGCTTCTGGCGCACCAGAGCAGCGCACGGAAACGCCGTTTACCTTTCCACCTATTTATCTACTTGCACTTCGTGCTTTCGAACTGCTAGGTTGGCAAGAGCAGGGACCGAGCAATGGGAGCTCACCCCATTGCGGGGATTCGAACTGCCGACCTTCTGATTGGCAAGCCCTGGGCTCTGTGGTTTAGACCACAGCGCCAATGGGTAGCAATTCTGGAAATGGCAGCGGTCCGTGTCTTGGTGGATTTGATTTAAATCAAATGTATTTAAATCACAATTTAAATCACTAGTCAGTAAAACTTGATTTAAATCTTATTATTATTATTTTTTTACAGAAAGACTCGTTCTTGCTAGTATAATCTTAATGTTTACAACCAGATGAAGGTTTCATTTTGGAAGAATAAATTTCCAGAGTAGTTTTTACAGTTCTTTCAAAAATTACTGATTGGTTATACTGTTAGAAATACAAAGATAGGTAGTTAGGAAATTATTGTTTATATTTGGACAACGTTTCTGCTGTGCTTGATTGGAAGGAGAAAAATAATCATTTCCTTAATGACAATTTAAACAATTTATTTAAATCAATAACATTATAGCATATGTATCCATGTTTGTTAACTGATGTAGTTAAACAGTTTAAAAAACAAAAGACAAAACTTAGACCGAGTTTTAGCACACATAAGAAACTTAAATCCTTATTTCCTGATGAATAGCCTTTGGACTATAATGTAACTTGAATAGAAAACTATCTTTATAAATACTTTTCCTCCAAAAGCATTTTATTTTAAAAATCTGATTTACATTTTTTTAAAATCCGATTTAAATTTTAAAAATCCAATTTTTTGGATTTATTATTATTTTTTAAATCATTGATTTTTATCCACCCTGGTCCGTGTGTCCATCTGCAAGCAGGAACAAAAATCAAGGAAGTGATCAACATTCGCTGACCTCATTTCCTGCCCTCCCCTAACCCAAACTCACTGCTGTTGGTTTTTCAGCATGTGAAACAATACATTATTGTTTCCCTCCCCTTGGAAATAAATGTAACGATAGTTAATTACCAGTATATTATTATTAAACGTGACCACAGGAAACACCAACTTTTTTTTTTTTTTGCGGAACCCGAACTGCAGTGGAGTAGAAGCAGTGCTGCGTGTGGCAGATATAGAGCAGGCCGGAAACTGATGCCATTTCACATCCTTCCTTCTGGATCACCCATTTCTTGAGCCTCCATCCTAATTTCTTTGCAGGGAGGTCACACCACATGATATCACACACAGAATCTGGCACCCACACTTAACATGCATGGTTTTATATTCCTCCATCATGTCCCCTGCTTATGCAACACGCTAAGCCAAAAAAACAGAGGCCTAGATTGGAATTCCCACATAGGAATTTGAATAACAATGTGAAGACACCTTAGAAGTTGTTTGGGTATTTTTATTTTACAATCAAGTGGTATATAAATTTTATATATACCAGGCAGAGGGCCTTCTTGGTAGTGGCACCCGCCCTGTGGAACGCCCTCCCATCAGATGTCAAAGAGAAAAACAACTACCAGACTTTTAGAAGACATCTGAAGGCAGCCCTGTTTAGGGAGGCTTTTAATGTTTAATAGATTCTTGCATTTTAATACAAAATAAAAAATAAAAAAAATCCTTCCAGTAGCACCTTAGAGACCAACTAAGTTTGTTCTTGGTATGAGCTTTCGTGTGCATGCACACTTCTTCAGATATACGAAAGCTCATACCAAGTTGGTCTCTAAGGTGCTACTGCAAGGAATTTTTTTATTTTTTATTTTGCTTTGACTATGACAGACCAACACGGCTACCTACCTGTAATTGCATTTTAATGTTCTGTTGGAAGCTGCCCAGAGTGGCTGGGGTATAAATAATAAATTATTATTATTATTATTATTATTATTATTATTATTAAATAAAATAAGACCAGCAAAACAGCAATATAAAAGCATGCAAAAACAAATAAAAGCAGAAATTCAGGAAGTTCATACAGATGAAAACGGGATCTGATCTTATGGGTCATTATTTGGGTTTATATCTGAGCTAGTGGCATTTCTAACTGAAACTTCAAAGAGAACAGGCTCTGCACTGCTGTAAATGCACTCCTGATGACAAGCTAATTTTGGCTTCTCCTCTTCTCAATTCCTCTTTTCTTTCTCAACAAGGAGACCCTTCCCTGCCTGCCACCACAACAGAAGATCCCAGAAGAGGTAGGACCACTTGCCTTCTTGTCTCTGCTCGTCGCCGCTGGGTGACAAACGTATTTTGGAGTAACACCAATGCAAAATATTCCTTAAACAGATTTCAGGCCTGGGACACAAATTAGGGAAGTTCCCTCTTCCCCACGAAAATAAAATTAAGAAAATTAAAAATGCCGACTAATTCACAAGTAGCGGAAATGGGAAAGTAGGTTTTTAGGAACAAACGGCGATCCACAAGAAACCTGAGCTGCCGTTTGCTCCGAGCGAGCGCTAAAAAGTGGTTCTCCCCAGGGGGAAGCAGGGGGACGAGAGGAATTGTGGATAAGCCCTCGTGTTAACACAGCTTCATGGCCTGTCCCAGAAATATACATATGAAACTTTACTTACCCCATGTTGTAGAGGCAGAGACTTCCACCTCAGCGACTCCGCAGGCTGCTGGTGTTAACACTTCGGCGGCCTCCGCCGCAGCCCCATATGGCAGCGAGACCCCTTCGCCATCAGCCTCGATCGCCGCACTGCTCAGGACTGCTAAACCAACTAGGCCTGGCAGGGCAACGGCAACCACCAGCACCCCAGAGCTTGGCAGACACACTTCTGGCACGGTCAGCGAAAGCTCGGCGAAATGTGAAAGCACCACCGCAAAAGCCTCGCAGCCCGCGACGAGCAAGCGCCTCGCGGCAGGAGACAGAACGACAGTCGTGCCGCCCGGGAGAGTCCCCAGGTTCACCCCAGAGCCACCCGTCCCGGTGCCTCCCATCGAGAGACGAACAGGTTTGTCACCAGCAGCTGAAGTAGTTCACCTCATTGCTGCAGCCTCCACATTAACCGTCCTTTCCACGTCCTCCTTCGTCTCATGTTCTTCCCAAATTAACGTCCTAATATTCTTGCGTTTATCCCATATTTATGTCTGCTTCCCGTCTCCCGGATTCTTCGGGTGCATCCAGACTACAGTGGTACCTTGGTTCTCAAACTTAAACCGGTTCCGGAATTCCATTCCGAAACCAAAGCATTCCTAAACCAAGGCACGCTTTCCCATAGAAAGTAATGCAAAATGGGTTAATCCGTTCCAGACTTTTAAAAACAACCCCTGAAACAACAATTTAACATTTCGGCAGTCACAAAATCAATCAATCAGTAGCTGAATTGGGTTCCACACAGTCACACACACACACAAAAAATGAAAAAGCCTCAAAAACACAAAACGCAAACTAAATAGCAAAAACAAAAGCGCCAAACTTAATCCGTTCTGGAAGTCCGTTTGACTTCTGAAATGTTCGAAAACCAAGGCGCAGCTTCTGATTGGTGCAGGCGCCCCGGAAACAATAGCCGACGACCACATCAGACGTTCGGCTTCCGAAAAATGTTCAAAAACTGGAACACTTACTTCCGGGTTTTCGGCATTTGGGAACTAAAGCGTTTGAGAATCAAGGTAACACTGTCTTGCTAGTTGGGGGGTGGGAGTCACTCACGTCCTGGCAAATTCGGGTGGCATAATTCTGGTCGATTGGAAGGCCTTGCGCAACAAACGCATTTCACACACACACCCTTCATTGGGCTCTCCCCGCCCCGGGATAAGGAAAGTGATTGAGCTTGCTGTGATGTAATCTCATCTAACCTCACTGAAATCAGGGTGAATGCTCAATAGTGGGTGGTCTGGAAGCATCCATAGAGTTGGGAGATCTTGCTCCCCCATCCACCAGCTCCTTTAATGCTTGAACTCGGCGCTAGGGATGGAAGGATTTTCCCACTTACTCGGCTTCTCATTTTTCCAATCTTAGATTCAGTTCTCCGCATTTCTACAGCAATTCGCAATTTTTCCACACAAAAAAAATCCTCACGAAAATTCACCAGCATTTTGAGTGTGAATTTCTCCTAGTAAACATATTCTTGTAAGCAGTTTCCTCTCATATAATTCACTTCGCAATAATATATTAATTTTATGCACATTTCCCCATAATACGTTCACTTTGGTAAAATGCAGATCTGCACTGCAAAATTCAGGAAAGTGCGAATTTTGACGGACAGCTCTTTCAGCTCACGTATTGCTTCGGAAAGTGTGGATTTGGTCGATTTTGCCTTTAAATGAGAACTGAATCCAATTTCTCTGAAAGGAGAGCCCAAGGCAGCTCCACACCATACCTCCATTTCTGCAATCCCCAGAATCCTTAACAAACTACAGTTCCCAGGATTCTTTGGGTGAAATCACATGCTTTAAATCTGCGTGGGATGGACTCACTTCCTGCATGGCAACGGGATTGGAACCCAAGATCCAAAGTGTGAGTTGGAAAAGAAAAACGGGGAAAGGGGGTGAGATGACTTGTTTGAGCCCCTCACCGCTTGCTACAGTATATCCTCAAGGAAGACGTGACTGACTGGCTGGAACCCTGAATAAGAGCATTTCCATTGGCGACTGATGACACACTGAAGCATTTTCTGCGGGACCTGAACAGTAGCTCCTTTGCATCCAGGTTTTTATAGCCACCTCTATAAGTCTGGATTTGGGAAAAAAAAAGAAGCAGCAATAACAGAGGAGGAGGAAACGTGGAGAGGGAACAGTTCATTCCAGTGAGATTTAATTCTGAGTAAGACAGATTTAAAGCTGGACCATAAAGAAGGCTGATCGCCGAAGAATTGATGCTTTTGAATTGTGGTGCTGGAGGAGACTCTTGAGAGTCCCATGGACTGCAAGAAGACCAAACCTCTCCATTCTGAAGGAAATCAGCCCAGAGTGCTCACTGGAAGGACAGATCCTGAAGCTGAGGCTCCAAGACTTTGGCCACCTCATGAGAAGAGAAGACTCCCTGGAAAAGACCCTGATGTTGGGAAAGATGGAGGGCACAAGGAGAAGGGGACGACAGAGGACCAGATGGTTGGACAGTGTTCTCGAAGCCACCAACATGAGTCTGACCAAACTGTGGGAGGCAGTGGAAGACAGGAGTGCCTGGCGTGCTCTGGTCCAGGGGGTCACGAAGAGTCGGACACGACTAAACAACAACAACAACAAAGGCAGATTTCTTTGAGAGGGGAGTTAGGGGTGTCAGCCTGAACCACTTCATACAGCGGGTGGGAGTTATATGATGGGATTCTCTGGTATAACAACCCCAACCCTGCACAAAAGCCTTTGCATATGGAACATGCGCATAGAATTACAGAACTGGAAGGAATACCAAGAGTCATCTAATCCCACCCCCTGAGATGCAGGAATCTCAGCTAAAGCATCCATGACAGATGGCCATCCAACCTCTGCTTAAAAATCTCCAAGGAAGGAGAGTCCACCCCCTCCCAAGGGAGACCGATCCCTTGCTGGACAGCTCTTACCACTTGAAAGTTCTTCCTGATGTTGAATCGGAATCTCCTTCCTTATAATTTGAATCCATTTGTTTGGGTTCTCCCTCTGGAGCAGCAGAACACTTGCTCCATCTTCCATGGGACAGCCCTTGAAATATTTGAAGATGGCTCTCCTATCTCCTCTTAGTCTCCTCTTATCCAGGCTAAACATACCCAGCTCCTTCAACCGTTCCTCATAAGGCTTGGTCTCCAGACCCTCCTCTGCACTTGCTCCAGCTTGTCAACACCCTTCTTAAATTGTGGTGCCCAGAATTGGACACAGTATTCCAAGTGTGGTCTGAACAAGGAAGACTAGAGTGGTACTATGACTTCCCTTGATCTGGACACTAGACTTCTGTGAATGGAGCCTGGAATAAAGGTAAAGGGTAAAGGGACCCCTGACCATCAGGTCCAGTCGTGTCTGACTCTGGGGTTGCGGTGCTCATCTCGCATTACTGGCCGAAGGAGCCGGCGTACAGCTTCCAGGTCATGTGACCAGCATGACAAAGCCGCTTCTGGCGAAACCAGAGCAGCGCACGGAAACGCCGTTTACCTTCCCGCCGGAGCGGTACCTATTTATCTACTTGCACTTTGACGTGCTTTCGAACTGCTAGGTGGGCAGGAGCTGGGACCAAGCAACAAGAGCTCACCCCGTCGCGGGGATTCGAACCGTCGACCTTCTGATCAGCAAGCCCTAGGCTCTGTGGTTTAACCCACAGCGCCACTTCTGTGAATGGAGCCTAGAATAGCATTTGTGGTTTTTTTGCTGCTGCATCACACTGTGGACTCACATTAAATCTGTGGCTTTCTAGATGTTGCTGAACTCTCAGCAGTGATCTGGAATGACCTTGGGAATGATGGCCCTTGGGCCGGAGGTTCCCCATCTGTACTCTAACTTGTGGGATTCGGACTGCGCCTCCCCCTCCCTGTTCATACTACTCAGGCTTTTTTTTAATTTTTAATTTTATTTTATTAAAGTACGAGAATTTTTACATTCATTATATTATCTCCTTCCAATTTTTAAATTTCCCATACAATTTTTTCCTTTCCCTCCCTTCCCACCCCCTTACCCAACTCATGTCCTTTGGAAGGGTTCAAACAATTGTCCTCAGCCGGGGGCATAACGTCTTTAATTTCCACCGCATGTCTTTTATTCCAGTAGTTTTTATCCACTGAAGATAGGGGTTCCATCTAGTCCTTATCATAGCGGACTTGACCCTCCATGTTATTTCCTGTGACATGACTGCAACAATGTCCGACTGGATAAATTCAAACAAATAATTATTCCAGACCTCTACTGTCCATTTTTCTCTATCTTTCCAACCTAAAGCTATTGTTGCCTTTCCCGCTAGTATCATAGCTTTGAAGGTGAGCTGGTCACCTTTCTCTATGGCTTTCCCCATTGTCATCACATTGAAGTCTATAGATAGCTTCACTTTAAAAACTTCATTAATAACCTTTAGAATTTTATTCCAAAATTCCCTTGCCTCTGGGCATTCCCAATACATATGGGAGAACCATCCCTTGGCATGTTCACAGTGCCAGCAGTTAGGGTTCAATCCTGCTACCATATTAGCTAGCTGGGCCGGAGTTCTGTACCATTTTAGAAAGAATTTTAATTCCAGCTCTCTACATTTACTACTCAGGTTTTAAGGATTTTATTTCCCACCTATCCTCAGACCCATTTCCCAACCTTAAGGACTAGAAACTCTTTTTAAAAAATTCAAACTGTTACACCAGGATACCTACTTCTGTGTTCTGTAACAAATCTTTGTACTTGCTCAGAATTACAAAATACATATAAGTGGGGCTGCAAGTATTTGCTAAACGAAAGAACCAGCCATTTTTGCATGTAATGTTCTTTAATCTTCCTTTTGCAGGTTCCCTCCCCTTGAGGATTGGAGTGCCTTGCGTAGGTGAGGAATATTCCGGGGTTTATGGATTGTTAGCCGTCATCTGACCATACAAGATGGATTTCAATTCTTAAATTAGAATTCTAGATTTGTCTTCCTAGTTCAAACCAATAGAGATGCGGACCGTCCCCCCGTCCCCCCGTGCTCCAGGGACTATAGGGCGGTCTCTTTTCTTATTTTTATTATGTATTTTGTGTGTTTTATATATATATATATTGTAGTTTTATGGAGTGAACCGCCCTGAGATCTACGGGTATAGGGTGGTATATAAATTAAATGAATAGATAAATAAATACTATTCTGTCCCACCCAGAAATAATAATAATAATTATTATTAGTAGTAGTAGTAGTGCTTTTTCTGGGGGGACGCATACCCCTAAACATTTTGTGAATCTAATGAGAGAAGAAACTAAAATTTTTAAAAATTTTAGTTTCTTCTCTAGCACAGTGAATCATCAGCTCTGTTGCTGCCCCTTATGGTGGCCTATAAAATGGTGATTTGCTTGAGTCAAAATGAGGGTACCCCTAAACATTTTTTTAAGGAAAAAAAACCCACTGATGATGATGATGATGATGATTATGGCTCTTGGTGAAGTTTGTCTTCCGTTCCATTGACTCCTTGGTCTCTGCTTTCTTCCACTCCATGCTTCCTTTGCCCCAAACCTATCGGCCAAATGCTTCCTCCCACCCCCACCCCACTTTCTACCCCTCTGAATTCTCCACAAATCCTGCATTTCCCAGGGTGACCTTGCACTTCCTCCCTAGAAGCTGCCTTAATTGTGAGCATTCCGTGGCTGATCATTGATCATCTCCTCTCCCCTGACAATTGGGACATCGCATTGCATTAGCCGATAACTAGGGCCGGCTCAGAGACAAGCAAGCTGGGAAGAGGCCAAGGCCTTTAGGTTATCATATTGCTAACTATTAACTTTTACCCTTTCTTCTTTGGTTTTAGCGGCGGCGCTCCTAGCAGGATGTCTTGCATTATGGTACTGTAGAAGATCGCGGTAAGTCCGTTGCGTTGCTTCTCCCCCATAGCGGTTGCAAGCGCAGGGCAAGTTTTGGCAAGGTCAAGTGGAGACATGGACGTTTCGTGGAATTGTGGAGTTGGAAGAGACCACAAGGGTCATCCAATCTAACCCCCCGCAATGCAGGAGTCTTTTGCCCAATGCGGAACTCGAACCCGTGACCCTGAGATTAAGAGACACACGCTCCACCGACTGAGCAATCCCTGGGCCTGCAGTCCGATGCAGGAATTGCAAGCTGCCCAATGAAGTGCAAAGCAATTCGTAGGAAATTAGAAAGCAGCCTTATACCATTCGCCCATCTAGTATTACCCACACTGGCTGGCAGCAGCTCTCCAGAACTTTAGGCAACATCTCCTAAGTGGGCCTGCCGCTGAGTATCGCCTCTTAAACTCCTTCACTCCCTTCCAGGGAAATCTGATTTGATTTTGACTTGATAATTGCATTCCACTTTCCTAAAAACAGTGCTGAGCACAACGTATAGAAGGGACCCCGTGGATCATCTAGACCAACCCCCTGTGATGCAGGAATCTCAGCTAAAGCATCCATGGCAGATGGCCATCCAACCTCTGCTTAAAAACCTCCAAGGAAGGAGAGTCCACCACCTCCAGAAGGAGACCATTCCACTATCGGAACAGCTCTTACTGTCAGAAAGTTCTTCCTAATGTTGAGTCGGAATCTCCTTTCTTGTAGCTTGTATTGGCATCTAGGACGAATGATTTCACAGCTGGAATAGTTAGTGGGACAAGAAGAGTGTGGAAATACGCATGGAGGAAAGGGAGAGAATTAGAAGCTCAGTAGTACAGTGGTTAAGGACACGGGTGGCGCTGTGGGTTAAACCACAGAGCCTAGGGCTTGCCGATCAGAAGGTCGGCGGTTCGAATCCCCACAACGGGGTGAGCTCCCGTTGCTCAGTCCCAGCTCCTGCCAACCTAGCAGTTTGAAAGCACGTCAAAGTGCAAGTAGATAAATAGGTACTGCTTTGGAGGGAAGGAGGGACCTAGGTGGCGCTGTGGGTTAAACCACAGAGCCTAGGGCTTGTCGATCAGAAGGTCGCCAGTTCGAATCCCTGCGACGTGGTGAGCTCCCGTTGCTCAGTCCCAGCTCCTGCCCACCTAGCAGTTCGAAAGCACGTCAAAGTGCAAGTACAGTGGGACCTCGACTTACGAAGATAATGCGTTCCGACGCAACCTTCGTAGGTCGAAAACACTCGTAAGTCGAGCCCCCATAGGAATGCATTGAGCGGAAAAAATTCGTAAGTCGAAGAAATCCACATCAAAGTCGAAAAAACCCTATCGAAAGCGGCCGCGACTTCCTTTCGGAAGTCGAAAAATTCGGATGTGGCGGCCATTTTTTTTCTTCCGGAAGTCATTCGGAAGTCGAAAATTACGTAAGTCGGGTCACTCGTAAGTTGAGGTCCCACTGTAGATAAATAGGTACTACTCCGGCAGGAAGGTGAACGGCGTTTCCGTGCGCTGCTTTGGTTTGCCAGAAGCGGCTTAGTCATGCTGGCCACATGACCCGGAAGCTGTACGCTGGCTCCTTCGGCCAGTAAAGCGAGATGAGCGCCGCAACCCCAGAGTCGTCTGCGACTGGACCTAATGGTCAGGGGTCCCTTTACCTTTACCTAGTACAGTGGTTATCAAGTGTCAGACTGGGACCTGGGAGATCAGGGTTCGAGTCGCCACTTAGCTACGAAGCACACTGCGACAGGCACCATCTTTCAGCCTAACCTGCCTCACAGGCTTGTTCTGCGGTTTGGTTGAGGAAGGTTCGAACCTTTTGTAGCACGTTGAGCTCCCAGGAGAAAAAAGGATGAACGTAAATAATAATGAGTAATAATAATAATGAATAATAATAATAAATAATAATAATAATTTATTACTTATACCCCACCCATCTGGTTGGGTTTCTCCAGCCACTCTGGGCGGCTTCCAACAGGAGATCTAAAATAAATAAATAGGCCTTTGGTTTTTTGCCTTAGAAATACATGGTTTTTTAAAATGCAGTCTCTACCCCTTTGAGGCCCACAGCGGATTTCCTCAGGGGGCTGATGACGACGACAACAACAACAACAACAACAACTTATTGTTTATAGCCCACCCATCTGGCTGAGTTTCCCCAGCCACCCAACTGAATATTAAAAACACATGTGCATGCACACGAAAGCTCATACCAAGAACAAACTTAGTTGGTCTCTAAGGTGCTACTGGAAGGAATTTTTTTATTTTGTTTTGATTAAAAACACAGTAAAACATCAAACATTAAAAACTTCCCTAAACAGGGGTGCCTTCAGATGTCTTCTAAAAGTCAAATAGTTGTTTCTTTCCTTGACATCTGATGGGAGGGCGTTCCACAGGCCGGGCGCCACCACCGAGAAGTCCCTCTGCCTGGTTCTCTAATAGCCCCCAAGTTTTGCATCTGTCCTCATTCCTGTTTTGTCCCCTCCCCCCCCATTCTGCAGCTCTGTTCAGGGACAGGCGGATATTCCACTGGAGGAGCAAATCCCTATGGCTGCCGAGAGGTCGGAACCAGGAGATGACCTGAGACCCACCGATGAAGAGGTTCGGACGTTGCCGCCTCACTGTTCTCCCTCCAGTGGCTGAGCCCAAAACCAAGCCGCCCTAAGAACTTGGAGAGGGGGGAGCAGTCTTGGGAGACTGGCAGACTCACGGAGAAGCAAGCTGCAAAATTCATGTAGTCGGAATGGGGATGAAGTCACTCCCTCGTTGCAAAGTGCTTCTGAGGAGGAATTCATTCCTAGGAATTCTGCTCTGGCTAGGTGCCGACGTTTTCTGTAACCAGGTTGCAAACAAAGTGAATGTGTCCGTACAACGATTGCAGCCTCTCCCGGTCTGTCTCCCAGAGCTTGCCAGAGGCGGAGAGAGAGAGAAAAGGAAAACCAGAAGTTGGAAAAACTGGAGAACAGCGTCCCCCAATGAGCAGAAGACTCGAAGGAGGCCAAGGAGGAAGAGGAGGAGCTGAATTCTGGAAGCTTCACCTGGATCCCACTGGGGGCTCTGAGAAAGAAAGGTGAGCTGAAATATAACACTTTCCCGTGTTTTATTTGGTTGCGGTTAGAGGTGGCGCTGTGGGTTAAACCACAGAGCCTAGGGCTTGCTGATCAGAAGGTTGGCGGTTCGAATCCCCGCGACGGGGTGAGCTCCCGTTGCTCGGTCCCTGCTCCTGCCAACCTAGCAGTTTGAAAGCACGTCAAAGTGCAAGTAGATAAGTAGGTACCGCTCCGGCGGGAAGGTAAACGGCGTTTCCATGCGCTGCTCTGGTTCGCCAGAAGCGGCTTAGTCATGCTGGCCACATGACCCAGAAGCTGTACGCCGGCTCTCGGCCAATAAAGCGAGATGAGCGCCGCAACCCCAGAGTCGGACACGACTGGACCTAATGGTCAGGGGTCCCTTTACTTTTTAGAGGTGGCGGAGAAATTTGATTCCGTTCGTACGAATTTGAGGCGAATCTCTCAAACGTGCACTGTGGTTTTGATTGAGCCCCTTACAAATGGAATCAAATTAGAGTTCAAATACTTCGCTTTGTAAAGGTTTTCCGTTGGAGAAGAGGGACTTTGGTAATTCGCAAGAGGAATTCCATCCATTACCAGCAAATTCCGGCGGCGCAAGCGAAGTGGCTTTGCCGTCGTTATGCAATAAACCCACTGCAGAAAACAATTACGCTTTTTTTCCCAACCCAGTGAAGGGGAAATACACTGGGAAATGTGGAATAATAATTGTTTGGCTCAATGTCATATATCGTCCCTGGCTGCAAACAATTCAGAACGAATACACTATAAATCCCAGGCATTGTCTAACCTCTCCACAAACTTTGTGCAAACCAACAGTAATAAGAGTCCAGCTAACAGGTGTCTGCATTTGACCTTTCAGATCCTGGGAGACTAAAATATTTTCCTACGGATTGCTGGTCGTTGCCACCTGTTTTGTATTCATTCTTTCTTTTCCATAGAGACTTATCCCTCTGTCTCATGGAGAATTCTGCAGCCGAGTAACAACAACTACTACTACTACTACTAATTATTTACACCCTGCCCATCAGGCTGGGTTTCCCCAGCCACTCTGGGCGGCTTCCAACAAAATATTAAAATACAATCTTCAAAGCTTCCCTAAACAGGGCTGCTTTCAGATGTCTTCTAAAAGTCTGGTAGTTGTTTTTCTCTTTGACATCTGGTGGGAGGGCGTTCCACAGGGCAGGTGCCACTACCGAGAAGGCCCTCTGCCTGGTTCCCTGTAACTTGGCTTCTTGCAGTGAGGGAACCAGCTCCATCTGGTACGCAGGCTAAGACCCTCCCTGCCCGCGGACTGTCTCGCCAGAGTGGTGCATGCTCTGGTTATCTCACATTTGGACTACTGCAATGCGCTCTACGTGGGGCTACCTTTGAAGGTGACCCGGAAACTGCAATTAATCCAGAATGCGACAGCTAGACTGGTGACTGGGAGCGGCCGCCGAGACCACATAACACCGGTCCTGAAAGACCTACATTGGCTCCCAGTATGTTTCCGAGCACAATTCAAAGTGTTGGTGCTGACCTTTAAAGCCCTAAACGGCCTCAGCCCAGTATACCTGAAGGAGCGTCTCCACCCCCATCGTTCTGCCCAGACACTGAGGTCCAGATCCGAGGGCCTTCTGGCGGTTCCCTCACTACGAGAAGCCAAGTTACAGGGAACCAGGCAGAGGGCCTTCTTGGTATTGGCGCCCGCCCTGTGGAACGGCCTCCCAGCATCAGATGTCAATGAAATAAACAACTACCTGACTTTTAGAAGACATCTGAAGGCAGCCCTGTTTAGAGAAGTTTTTAATGTTTGATGTTTTATCACTTGATGATGATGACGATGATGATGATTTATTGTTGGGAGCCACCCAGAGTGGCTGGGGAAACCCAGCCAGATGAGTGGGGTATAAATAAATTATTATTATTATTATTATTATTATTATTATTATTATTATTATTAGTGTCCTGAACATTCAACACTGCCCTGTAGAATGTTCAGAACACTAATAATAAATAATAATAATAATAATAACAACAACAACAATAATAATTCCTTTAAAGCCTTCCAAGGAACTCCTACTGCCATCATGCCAGTGTCCCAAATAATAGGAGACCTGGACTTTGTGTGTTTTGAGAAGACACACACATACCCTCAGCCAAGGCCCTTGGGACACGCCTGGCACGCACATCTGCTTCTGCACATCTGTTCAATATTCCGCCATCCATCATGTTGCGTAATTTTTCATATATATATGAGGGCTTTTGGAGAGCTGCCTCCTGGGTGTTGCCTAAGTTTTCCCCACTTAGCGAGTGATTAATTTGGAGGTTCCAGATGTTCCCCCGTGAGATTGTACAGCCGTCACTGCTAGCTCTTCGGCTCGGGCAAAATGGAAAGTTCAAGATGTAGACAGGCATCTGTCTAGGCTCAGGGTGAGGCCTCCTTAGGCAAGAGCTGTAGTATTTGTAGGAATTTAGACTCGAGGAGAGCCTACTGTGGTGCAGGGTGGAGCCTAAGTATGTCCAGAGTTAGGGCTAAGGCAGGATTTGGAGAAACAGGTTGGTCTGCAGTTGTGGATCTAATGGAGAATACTCTAAAAGTTTGAGGGAATCTTCATATGAGTTAATACTTTACCATCCTTTTTTGGGCTGCGTTGTAGCTTTGTATTTTTGTCCTTCCCAGCTGTGACACTTTATGGTTTAGATCAGGCACCGGCAATGTTATCCGGCCGTGGGCCGGACATGCGCAGTGCGATGCCAGAAGTCGCATCTGTGCATGTCCCCAGCCCTGGAAATCTCTTCTGCTCATGCCCAGACGCCTGCGCAAAAGCGATTTTCGGCGTCAGGGCATGTCCCCAGCGCCGGAAATCGTTTCTGTGCATGCCCAGACGCCTGCGCAGAAGCGATTTTCGGTGCCACTTGGCGAGTCCCCGTGGTGTGCAGGTCTAGCGCAGCGCGCGGGGGACTTGCTGAGCAGGCGACTCGGTGACCAGGCGGCTCGTGGGCCGGATAAATTGGCTTCATGGGCCGCATCCGGCCCATGGGCCAGAGGTTGCCGATGCCTGGTTTAGATTTTATTATTTGTTCCTTTATTTTTGTTACGATTGCACCTTTATTTTGGTTAGCGAATCAGTTTAAACGAAACGGATACGGAAATGCAGGAAACTGCGGCGGATTTTCTCATGGCTTGCTTTGACGACCTCCGTCACCTCTTTCAGGTGGGATGAGCGCCGGAGATGTCGAGGGAGAAAGGAAGATTCCTCAGCAGGAAGAAAACGTTCGACAGCCCTGGGAAGACGTGGCTGGGCTCGGATTTGAAGCTGGAGAGACATTGGAAGAAGTTGAGGCGGCTGTGCCTCTTGGGTCATTCTGGCTACGGGTGCAATTGACATTGATGCCCCATTCATTCTAAGGGGGGCAGATTTTAAAGGGAATAGGCAGGTCCCTAGAGGATGATGCTATCAGTGACTACTAGTCATGGCTGGTTGTATTAGTAGTAGAAGAAGAGGAGTTTGGATTTGATATCCCGCTTTATCTCAAAGCGGCTCACATTCTCCTTTCCCTTCCTCCCCCACAACAAACACTCTGTGAGGTGGGTGGGGCTGAGAGACTTCAGAGAAGTGGGACTAGCCCAAGGTCACCCAGCAGCTGCATGTGGAGGAGCGGAGATGCGAACCCGGTTCACCAGATTATGAGTCTACTGCTCTTAACCACTACACCACACTGGCTTAACTCTAGGATCAGGGGCAGCTCGCCTCCGAATACCAAAGCATTTGGGGTTCAGATACAGAGAGAGCACTGTTGTGGTCATGTCCTGTAGTTTGTGGGCTCCCCATAGGTGACTAGTTGCTTAATAGGGTACTAATTTAGGCAGGTCATTCTTCTGGTCCAGTGGGGTTCTTCTCATGTTCTTCGTAAGGGTCAAGAAAGCCCAACGACCCAATGTGCCCATTTGCTTCGGGGGGGCATGCAAGAAAGGTGGCCGTGAGGCCTTGCAGGGGGTGGCATAGATGACCCTTGGGGGTCCTCCCTCCCAACTTTACAGTTCTAAAACTGCCCTTCCCCCATGTAACGACAAAGGCCTTGGCATACAAGACCTTTCCTGTAAACCCTCTAACACTTGAGAGTCTTCTAAAACAATAAGAGAGAGGTCTTTTCCAGCCTCAACCGTGACCAGGTACGCTTTTAAATCCTGAGCTATATGAGAAACTTCCCCCTTTGTGTCCAGTAACAGGGATTTAACCACTATAAAACCCCTACTGACAAGCTCGCCTCTTCTCTGAGGTAACTTAGTGACAACCTGGGTCGTTTCTCCCTATTTAGCCCTCTCAGCGACCTCCATACCCACGACCTTTCCGTCCCGCTTTGAGGGAAAGTATAGTCTTCTAAAGGGTATCCCCCACCTGGGCTTTTCATGTACTTTGGCTGGACAGTAATTCAGACGACTTTCATGTTTGGCACTTTAAAGATGTAATATATTTATTGTTTGGAATCGTAATGGTTGCAGTCAGGCTTAGCATGTACAGACTTAATTTTCAGAGTAAATATCTTTATTTTTATACATATAACTGATAACAATACAGCTCCCTAACCTAATCCTACTCCCTCAGCCTCTTCTCCTACACCACCCCATGCTCCCTCTTCCAAACCCCTTTTCAACTGCCAAAACTGCCACACACACTCCTCCAACCTTCAACTGCCCCTCCCATAATGAAATGTTCAATCAGTTCAGGCTTGAGACTGCTTTAACCCTTGATGGGTCGGTTAAAAAAAAAATTGTAACACACAGTGCAAAAACGTTACACCCCCCCCCCCCAATGCATCCAACTCTTAGCCAGGAAACCTCATACTGGGGAGTGGCTGGGGAGATCCAGCCAGATGGGCGGGGTAAAAATAATAAATTATTATTATTATACTCTCAATAAAACAAGTCGGTACAGTGGTACCTCGCCTAACGAATAACTCGCCTAACGTCTTTTTCGCCTAACGAATGACTTCCGGCAAAACAAAATGGCCGCCGGAAACGAATTTCTTCGACTTAAGAAAAGACGTCACGGCCGCTTTGAATAGGATTTCTTCGACTAACGAATTTTTGAATAGGATTTCTTCGACTAACGAATTTTTCCCCAATGCGTTCCTATGGGAATTCGCCGAACGCATTTTTTTGCCTAACGACGATCGCGTCGGAACGCATTATCTTCGTTAGGCGAGGTACCACTGTATTTAAAAGCGCCGAACGAGTTGCATTAAAGCGTATTTCATGGTTAAGAGAAGTAGATTGATAGACAGACCCAGCCATTAGGAGGAGAAACCAAACTGCAATGTACTGAGCTGAATCCTAGAACAATAGGATCCAGAATGCAGCAGCCTGATTGGTCCACAGGAGCCACCCAATCCAGCTCCAGGTGGAAGTGAATCCGCGACCTGATTGGCCTGCAGGAGCAGCCCGGAATTAGCCAATCATGCGAGGCCCATTGTGTAAATAATGTATATATAGCAGACGTTTTGGGGGAAGTCTCATTCTTTGCTGCTACGAGCTGAATAAAGAGCATGAAATTCACGCTCGACTCCGAGTATATTTCACAAACTATTTCTCTGAGGGGTAGATGACATGGTGGGGTCTCATTGCCTCTGTGAAAATCTTGTGAGTTCCCGCCCCCCCCCCAAGAACTGCCAACCAATTAAAGACTTCTAAAACCAATGAACTGTCTAGCATTTAAATTACTCATTTAAGTGTGTCTCTCATAGACCCTTTCTGAACATGCCATTCTGACTCGGGAGGGGAGAGGGGGGTGTTCAGTTTCTGTAAAGTGTACCCAAAACCTAACTCTCTTCCAAAGACAGAAAAGCTACCTTTTAATAACTTTGTTTTCATCAAATCATATTTGAGATTTCGGGGTGTGGGCGATCCTTCTTTGCAAAACAAGTTCAAGACCCATCTGTATATTATTTTAAAAGTTGACTTGAACCAAGCACTGTCCGGTGCCCTTTTAAAATGTGTTGGGGGGGGGGGTTATTGGGCTGTTGCTGTTTTTAATTTAATTATGTGTTTTGATGTTTTCATATTGTGATTTTATGTTTTAACTGCCCTGAGAACTGTGGATATAGGGCAGTATACAAATAAATCATCATCATCATGTAAAAATGGTAAAGGACCCCTGGACGGTTAAGTCCAGTCAAAGGCGACTATGGGGTTGTGGCACTCATCTCGCTTTCAGGCCGAAGGAGCCGGCGTTTGTCCGCAGACAGCTTTCTGGGTCATGTGGCCAGCATGAATAAACCACTTTTGGTGCAACGGGACACCGTGACGGAAACCAGAGCGCACAGAAATGCTGTTTACCTTCCCGCCGGAGCGGTACCTATTTATCTACTCGCACTGGTGTGCTTTCGAACTGCTGGGTTGGCAGGAGGTGGGACAGAGCAACGGGAGCTCACCCCATCGTGGGGATTCAAACCGCTGACCTTCCGATCAGCAAGCCCAAGAGGCTCAGTGGTTTAGACCACAGCACCACCCACAACCCTAGTAATAATAATAATAATTATTATTATTATTATCATTATCATTATCATTTTTTATTGGTTTTATATAAATACAATAATAAATTCACACATTTATCTTCACATCTTATACCGTTTTGGCTTTTTATGGCCGTGACTTCCGTCAAACCTTCCTTATGATATTCTAATATCTATTCCTTATATCTATATTTCCAAAGTCAATCATTGTTTTATATTATTATTTTCTAAAATTAATCACTATATCTTCGTACTAACAACAATATTTCTTCCTTACTCTACAAAGCCTCTTGCAATCCTACCAACGTATTCAATTGAATACAATTTTCCTTTAAATAGTCTGCAAATTTAGCCCAGCCTTTGATGAACTTCTGGTCCCGCTGTTCGCGGATTCTCCCCGTCATCTTGTCCAATTTTGCATACTCCGTTAGTTTCACAATCCATTCTTCTTTGTTTGTTCTTGTTTCCATTTTTGCGCTATTAACATTCTCGCCGCAGTCACTGCATATTAGAAAAGCTTAAAGTCTTGCTTTTTAATGTCTGTACCTGTAATTCCGAGTAAAAATGCTTCTGTTTTTTAAACAAATGTGTATTTCAACATTTTCTTAATTTCACCGTATATTATATCCCAGAAGCCTTTCACCCTTTTACACTCCCACCACATATGATAAAAGGTACCTTCTTTCTCTTTGCATTTCCAACACTTATTATCAACAACAACAATAATAATAATAATTAATGCCCCTTTTGCTTACTGGTGGTTCTTAAACAGTCAGAAGGACAGAGATAGCAAAAGAGAAGCCACCTGCTCTTTTTGGAGAAAAGCTAATTGGAAAAATGGCTTCAGGGCAGTTCACAACATAAAAATGCAAGATGGAAAAAACGCAAGATACATTTTAAAGTGGCACAGCTGCAAGGAGTTTCGGTTTGTGGGTCCATGCTTGTTTCTCATTGCGACTGAAGGGGGGGGCAGGGAATAGCAAAAAGAAAAGAAAGCGTATCCTTAACACAGACTGTTTTTCCAGAGGACGTAAGGTATGCACAGCTGTCAGGAAAGATATTTTTTAAAAAGACCAGTCGCAGTCTCGCCAGCACCTGCCCTTTGCCCTCGAGGGCAAAGCTCTTGGGTCTCGAAGAGCTTTGTGGCGCCTGAGTGAGGCGCAGGGAGGGAAAGCCTTTGCTGACTAGCTCAGGAACGGAAGAACCTTTGCCTCCTGTGCCGTGGAAGGAAGGTCTGATCTGCAGACTAAGAGCAGACGGTGGTTGCAGGTAAACCCAGCCAGCCTTAGGCCCTGCAGCAAATCCTTTCTCGTGCCTGTAGCAGAGAACATGAGAGCATGCATAGCAGGTATTTTGCTGAGCAGGAGCAAATAATTAGTTTTCTCCAGGAACTAGAGCCCTCCTGCCATGAAAGAGACCTCGAATAGGAATAGGAATAATTTATTGGCCAAGTACATTTTCCAACATACTTGGAATTTTGCTTCGGCTACATTGCAATGTAAACATGCCTTATACAAACACTGTTCCACTCACAATACAATGACACAGCAAAGAAACCCCACCCAGAACTGGCCTCCCCTTCCGCTACACAACTACGAATTTAACAATTTAATGGCGCAAGGGGAAAAACTGTTCCTGTGCCTGGCCGTTTTTGTGTATCAAGTCCAGATGGAAGTAAATCAAACAGATGATGACCGGGATGCAAAGGATCTGCGACAATTCCCTCTGCTCTCTTCCTAATTCGGGTAGCATAGAGTGTCTCTATTGAAGGCAA
This sequence comes from Darevskia nairensis, assembly GCA_034642065.1. Classification (NCBI taxonomy): domain Eukaryota; kingdom Metazoa; phylum Chordata; class Lepidosauria; order Squamata; family Lacertidae; genus Darevskia; species Darevskia nairensis. The sequence goes on from JAWWNI010001040.1 coordinate 148,713, forward strand.
GCTAGCACCAATTACCCTCTCTGCAATTCTTACTGCTCGTTGGAGCCTTTTCTTGTCCATCTTGGAGGCTGTGCCGTACCAAGCAGTAATAGAATTACAGAGAACAGTTTCAATGATGCCTCTGTAAAATTGGATCAACACTTCCTGGGGCAATTTAAATTTCCTTAGTTGACGCAGGAAATACAACCTCTGGTGGACCTTTTAAATAATACTATTGATGTTGCCTGACCAATTTAAGTTTTGAGAAATTATAGAGCCCAGGAACTTAAAGGACTCTACTACTACAACCATGTTACCTAGGATGGAAAGTGGCAGCAGGACGGAAGAGTGCCTTCTAAAATCAAGTACCATTTCCACTGGCATTCTCCAGGTTGTCAAAAGACAACGGCAGTTTCTGTCCAGCGAGTTGGACTGTCATGAGTACATCTGCATCAGGCCAATGGCTCATGCAGTCCAGCGTCAAATTTGAAACTTACTTCAAACTGGGAGGAGTAGCTAATGCTGAAGAAGACAGGATCGGGATTCAAGAGCCAGTGTGGTGTGGTTAAGAGCAGTAGACTCGTAATCTGGTGAACCGGGTTCGCGTCTCCGCTCCTCCACATGCAGCTTCTGGGTGACCTTGGGCTAGTCACACTTCTTTGACGTCTCTCAGCCCCACTCACCTCACAGAGTGTTTGTTGTGGGGGAGGAAGGGAAAGGAGAATGTGAGCCGCTTTGAGACTCCTTCGGGTAGTGATAAAGCGGGATATCAAATCCAAACTCTTATTCTTCAAGATGCCCTTAACCGATTGGAGACCTGGGCCCCAAATAACAAGAGGATATTTTCGAAAGGGACAAATGTCAGGTTCTGCACTTGGGCAGGAAGAACCAGATGCACCAATATAAGGTGGGGGGGACGATGACACCTGGCTTACTAGCAGTACACGTGAAAAGGATCTAGGGTTCTTGGTGGACTACAAGCTTGGCATGAGTCAACAGTGTGATGCAGCAGCTAAAAAAGCTAATGCTATTCTAGGCAGCATCAACAGAAGTCTAGTGTCCAGATAAAAGGAAGTAATATTACCACTCTATCCTGCCTTGGCCAGACCACACCTGGAATACGGTGTGCAGTTCTGGGCAGCACAATTTAAGAAGGATGTTGACAAGCTGGAATGTGTGCAGAGGAGGGCAACCAAGATGATCAAAGGGTCTGGAAACTAAGCCTGATGAGGAACAGTTGAAGGAGCTGAGTTTGTTTAGCCTGGAAAAGAGACAGAGAGGATATATTTTTTTAAAAATCCTTCCAGTAGCACCTTAGAGACCAACTAAGTTTGTTATTGGTATGAGTTTTTGTGTGCATGAACATGTCTTCAGATACACGAAAGCTCATACCAATAGCAAACTTAGTTGGTCTCTAAGGGGGTGGCGCTGTGGGTTAAACCACAGAGCCTAGGGCTTGCCGATCAGAAGGTTGGCGGTTCGAATCCCCATGACGGGGTGAGCTCCCGTTGCTCGGTCCCTGCTCCTGCCAACCTTGCAGATCGAAAGCACGTCAAAGTGCAAGTAGATAAATAGGTACCGCTCCGGCGGGAAGGTAAACGGCATTTCCGTGCGCTGCTCTGGTTCGCCAGAAGCGGCTTAGTCATGCTGGCCACATGACTCGGAAGCTGTACGCCGGCTCCCTCGGCCAGTAAAGCGAGATGAGCACCAAAACCCCAGAGTCGGGCTTGACTGGACCTAATGGTCAGGGGTCCCTTTACCTTTAAGATGCTACTGGAAGGATTTTTTAAATTTTGTTTCGACTACGGCAGACCAGCATGGCTACCTACCTGTAACTAGAGAGGATATATGAGAGCCATCTTCAAATACAGTGGTCCCTCGACTTACGAAGTACTCGACACGTTGTTTTCAAGTTACGAGTGAAAAAAGCGGCTGCGCACCTACGAAATGTTTCGACTTCCAACTGGAAATCGCGGCCGTTTTAGATGCGGTTTCCTCGACTTACGAAGTTTAGATGCGGTTTTTTTCGACTTACGAATTTTTCGGGATATTTTTCTCCCAATGCATTCCTATGGGGACTCGACTTACGATTTTTTTCGACCTACGAAAGTCCCTTCGGAACTCGACTTACGATTTTTTTCGACCTATGAAAGTCCCTTCGGAACGCATTAAATTCGTAAGTCGAGGGACCACTGTATCTCAAAGGCTGTTACATGGAAGATGGTGGAAGCTTGTTTTGTCTTGCTCCAGAGGGGAAGACTTGAACCAATGGCTTCAAGGTATAAGAAAGGAGATTCCATCTGCACTTCAGGAAGAACGTTCTGACAGTGGAACGGACTACATGGAATGTTGTGAACTTTCCTTGGAGGTTTTTCCTTGGAGGTTTTTAAGCAGAGGTTGGATAGATCATTAGACCCCAAAGATAACCTATTGCATGTTGCAATGCTATCCTTTTTCATGTGGGCTCCTACCTCCTGCTTTTGCAACTACTTTTCATGTGACTCTGTGCTAAGAGATTCCTGGCTCTTCTGTGTCTCTGGGTTTGGTTCTGGGTTTGTACAAGTTGTTCTCTTCTTTTTGCAATTTGTTGAAACCATTTAAAAAAAAACACCACCTGTGGACTCTTCCCAGGGATCAGCTATTTGAGCAGACCTGCGGTATTTAATTTATTTGGTAAAACCTTTTGTTTTCTGGCAGGCACAAACAGGCAGAATTTTTTTTAAAAAACAAATCAGTTGTCATACAGGTATTTAAACGAACGACAAAGGGCAGGATTGGGGCTGTGGGAAAGAAATGCCAGTAAAGGGAGTTTTACTTGAATTTCACAAGACATTTTCTCTCAACACATTCCAGCTTTCCAGGTGCCAAAATAAAACAAGGAATGCATTGTCTTACCTATATCTATATAGATATATACTGTATATTCCTGCGTAAAAGACTATTTTTTAACCCAGGAAAATCTTCTCAAAAGTCGGGGGTCGTCTTATATGCCGGGTCGTATTTCTTATACGGCGAGTATTTCCCAAACTCTGTATTTTAACTGGAAAAGTTGGGGGTCGTCTTATACGCCCAGTCGTTTTATACGCAGGAATATACGGTATATATCTTTATACACACACACCCATGAACAGATAGGCAAATGTAAGCTCCCCACATCCCGTGATAACAGGTATGGGTGGCATGCGTATTTAATATTCGATAAAGTGAAAGTCCACTGGGGATTTTTGAGCCATGTGATAAGAAAATCGTTATATAAAATATGGATTAAATATAAAGGAATATTGGAGCCAAAGATACCCCTGTGGACCTCACCCACAGAAGCCATGGCAGTTAAAAAAAGAAATATGAAAGGAGAATTGCAAACAGACGTAGATAAAGATAAGCCAACATTGAAGAAATATGAGGAAATTAAAAACTCTTTAACAGACTGGCTACAGTATTTCCAGTTACATCAAATATTAGCTATAGATTCTAAACAAGGAATTGCAAAGGAAACATCTAGATTCGAAAGAGAATCAATACTTAACAAAAAGAAAAATATTTCACGAGTGTATGACTATCTTCTGGAATGGGAAACAAAAGAAGAACAAGTTAAAGTAGTTATCGTTAAATGGGCACAGGACTTCGGACACGATATACTTATGGAACAATGGGAGAGATTATGGATGACATGTATTAAATTCGCACCATGCTATAACCTCAGGGAAAATACCATGAAGGTGGTATATAGATGCCACCTTACCCCTAAAAAGCTTGCTAAAATGTATAAAGGAAAAGCACCAACCTGTTGGAGATGTAAACAGAGGAGGGGTCATACCATCAAATGTGGTGGACCTGTGTTGTTGTTTAGTCGTTTAGTCGTGTCCGACTCTTCGTGACCCCATGGACCAGAGCACGCCAGGCACTCCTGTCTTCCACTGCCTCCCGCAGTTTGGTCAGACTCATGTTGGTACCTTCGAGAACACTGTCCAACCATCTCATCCTCTGTCGTCCCCTTCTCCTTGAGCCCTCCATCTTTCCCAACATCAGGGTCTTTTCCAGGGAGTCTTCTCTTCTCATGAGGTGGCCAAAGTCTTGGAGCCTCAGCTTCAGGATCTGTCCTTCCAGTGAGCACTCAGGGCTGATTTCCTTAAGAGCCAGTGTGGTGTAGTGGTTAAGAGCGGTAGACTCGTAATCTGGTGAACAGGGTTCGCATCTCCGCTCCTCCACATGCAGCTGCTGGGTGACCTTGGGCTAGTCCCACTTCTCTGAAGTCTCTCAGCCCCACTCACCTCACAGAGTGTTTGTTGTGGGGGAGGAAGGGAAAGGAGAATGTGATAGGTTTGATCTTCTTGCAGTCCATGGGACTCTCAAGAGTCTCCTCCAGCACCAGAATTCAAAAGCATCCATTCTTCGGCTATCAGCCTTCTTTATGGTCCAGCTCTCACTTCCATACATCACTACTGGGAAAACCATAGCTTTAACTATACAGACCTTTGTCGGCAAGGTGATGTCTCTGCTTTTTAAGATTCTGTCTAGGTTTGCCATTGCTTTTCTCCCAAGAAGCAGGCATCTTCTAATTTCGTGACTGCTGTCACCATCTGCAGTGATCATGGAGCCCAAGAAAGTAAAATCTCTCACTGCTTCGGGACCAGTGGCCATGATCTTAGTTTTTTTGATGTTGAGCTTCAGACCATATTTTGCGCTCTCCTCTTTCACCCTCATTAAAAGGTTCTTTAATTTCTCCTCACTTTCTGCCATCAAGGTTGTGTCATCAGCATATCTGAGGTTGTTGATATTTCTTCCGGCAATCTTAATTCCAGCTTGGGATTCATCCAGTCCAGCCTTTTGCATGATGAATTCTGCATATAAGTTAAATAAGCAGGGAGACAATATACAGCCTTGTCGTACTCCTTTCCCAACCAATCAGTTATTCCATATCCAGTTCTAACCTGTGTAGTTACTGGCAAATTGTTGTTGTTCAGTCGTTCAGTCGTGTCCGACTCTTCGTGACCCCATGGACCAGAGCACGCCAGGCACGCCTATCCCTCACTGCCTCTCGCAGTTTGGCCAAACTCATGTTAGTAGCTTCGAGAACACTGTCCAACCATCTCATCCTCTGTCGTCCCCTTCTCCTTGTGCCCTCAATCTTTCCCAACATCAGGGTCTTTTCTAGGGAGTCTTCTCTTCTCATGAGGTGGCCAAAGTACTGGAGCCTTAACCTCAGGATCTGTCCTTCTAGTGAGCACTCAGGGCTGATTTCTTTAAGAATGGATAGGTTTGATCTTCTTGCAGTCCATGGGACTCTCAAGAGTCTCCTCCAGCACCATAATTCAAAAGCATCAATTCTTCGGCGATCAGCCTTCTTGATGGTCCAGCTCTCACTTCCGTACATTACTACTGGGAAAACCATAGCTTTAACTATACGGACCTTTGTTGGCAAGGTGATGTCTTTGCTTTTTAAGATGCTGTCTAGGTTTGTCATTGCTTTTCTCCCAAGAAGCAGGCGTCTTCTAATTTCGTGACTGCTGTCACCATCTGCAGTGATCATGGAACCCAAGAAAGTGAAATCTCTCACTGCCTCCATTTCTTCCCCTTCTATTTGCCAGGAGGTGATGGGACCAGTGGCCATGATCTTAGTTTTTTTGACTTACTGGCAAATACTGGAATGGTATTTACAATGAGTTTAAAAAACTATTTAAAATCACCTTTAAAAAAAATCCAGAGATTTTCCTACTTGGTATATTACCACTAGAAATCAAAAAAGATATAAGATCGCTGTTTATGTATGGTACAACAGCAACTAGAAATCTTATAGCAAAAAATTGGAAGAATGAAACGCTACCAGAGATTATAGACTGGCAGATGCTCATGTTAGAATATTTACAATTAGCAAAACTGACGGGATCAGTAAGAGGAATATCGAAACAAAAAAACACCTAGAGAATGGATAATATTTAAGGACTATTTAAAACTTTATTGTACAAATAATTCCGTATTAGCGGAAATTGAGTGGTATTTGTAAAGAAAAAGACCAAAGGAATGTACATACAATAAATGAAATCATACAATATAAATCTGTGTAAAAAAGAATTATATATCAACAATATAAATCAGATTCCAAAATCTCTATCTCTAGACAGGACCACCACATGTGGTAGTATGTCCCTATCTGTTCCTTACATTTCCAGCACTTATTATATGATTTACTTATTTTTGCTAATTTTACAGGGGTCAAGTACCATCTATATAGTACATTATCATTAAGTTTTCCCTTATAAGATAACAGGCCGTGAATTTTATATTTTTGGTCCATAATTCATTCCAGCTGTTCAGTTCAATCGTATGGCCCAGATCCCTTTCCCATTATATATAATTTCTCTAATATCTTATTCTTTTCTTTGCCAATTCAATAATAATTTGTACATTTTTGAAAAGACCTTTTGATTGTTATATAATATATCCTTTTCTTTCTTCAGTCCCTGGCAGGTCGGAGCAACTCTTACAACAGATTTAGGAGGTGCATGGGAAGAGGGGAGGGGATTTGCCAGTGAAAATCCTAGCCACCCATGATGAGAATGAGGATGGGACGTCTAGAACAGGGGTCAGCAACCTTTTTCAGCCGTGGGCCAGTCCACTGTCCCTCAGACCTTGGGGGGGTGGGGTGGACTTTATTTTGGAGGGGGGGGGAAATGAACGAATTCCTATTCCCTACAAATAACCCAGAGATGCATGCATTTTAAATAAAAGCACACATTCTACTCATGTAAAAACACGCTGATTCCCAGACTGTCCGCGGGCCACACTGAGAAGGCGATTGGGCCAGATCCGCCCCCCAGGCCTTAGTTTACCTACCCATGGTCTAGAATTTAAGAGGTGGAATAATGGAAGGAGGAGGAGGAAGAATTTGCACACACCCCAATAAGTAAATTGAACCAGCATTCCTGCAGAGATTTTGCAGCTGCTGTTGAAGGCTGCACACTTCCCAGGAAATTACTCCTGTTGACAATATTGGGGCTCGGATATTCAGCCGGAGAGCCAGTATTATCCTCAACAACAAGCCTGTGAGGGATGCTAGAAAAATGTCCCTGTGCTGCTGATACACGTGGTAATATAGTATAATGTATGCAACACATTGGTGGCGCACAATAATCTCCAAGTCAATTATACATTCTTTATCGTATATTAATTATCAAAGTTCTGAGAAGAATATTATATAAAGTCTTATACAAAAGCCACCAGGACTTACAACCTGACAAATCTGAAAACAGACTGTTGATATCTAGTTACAATATGTTTTCCAAATATTTGACTCCGTCAAAATGTCCAATTCTAGTATGTTTTCCAGAGGTTAAACTCAGTCTTTAGATTTCCTTTGAATAAATTCCTGAAGATATCAACAAAGGTAAATTCACTGTGATTTCTGATAGCGTGAGGTGTTGTGATATCGCAAACAAGGTAAAGATGTAAATGAAGAGACAGGGTGCCGGCGTTTTCCACCTGTTTCACCCAGGCAATCCTGTAGTTTAGGGGCCCTTTGATTGGCACACTCCCACGGAAGGTTCCAGGCTTCTTCAGTGCTCAAAACTTGGATACATGTAAAAGGTAAAGGAACCCCTGACCATTAGGTTGAGTTGTGTCCGACTCTGGGGTTGCGGCGCTCATCTCGCTTAATTGGCCGAGAGCCGGCGTACAGCTTCCGGGTCATGTGGCCAGCATGACTAAGCCGCTTCTGGTGAACCAGAGCAGCGCACGGAAACGCAGTTTACCTTCCCGCCAGAGCGGTACCTATTTATCTACTTGCACTTTGAGGTGCTTTCGAACTGCTAGGTGGGCAGGAGCTGGGACCGAGCAATGGGAGCTCACCCCGTCGCAGGGATTCGAACTGCCAACCTTCTGATCAGCAAGCCCTCGGTTCTATGGTTTAACCCACAGCGCCACATGGGTCCCTGTATATGGATACATATACAGACATTCAAATTCATGAAGAAAACTTTTTCTTGGCTTCAGCTGAAGAACTAGGGATGCTAAGCTGAGAGTGACTGGCGCAGGCGTTGTGCCGGAATAAAACGTGCGACCACAATGGGACTCAGGAGATCATCGCTGAGCTTCTTGGCTTTTTTCCACATCACCTGTGCTGCCACCTCGTGGCGACAGAAGACTCGTTCCGCACATGCAGCAATTTAAATAAAATGCACAAGGAAGGTAATTTTGGAACAGAGATGGGGAAATTCTGCAGCCCCCCCAGATGTTGTTGGTCTCCAGATCCCAGCGCCCAGCATGGGGTGATCATAGCTGCAGTTACAGGGCTTGCTGGGCAAGATGCAAGGGGGGGAACTCAACAGCAGGTCAAAACAATTATACAATAGTATAGAAAAGAACTTCTGCAAAGCAGCAGTATAATCCTCTGCATGTCTACTCACAACTTGGGAAGACAGGCGAACTAATATCAGTGTACTGGAAGAAGCAAAGATCACCAGTGTCGAAGCGATGATTCTTCAACATCAACTTCGTTGGACCGGTCGTGTTGTGCGGATGTCTGATTATCGTCTTCCAAAGCAACTACTCTATTCCGAACTTAAAAATGGAAAGCGTCATGCTGGTGGTCAACAAAAGAGGTTCAAAGCCTGTCTCCAGGCAAATCTAAAAAAATGTAGTATAAACACCGATAACTGGGAAACACTGGCCTGCGAGCGCTGCAGTTGGAGAACAGCCTTTACCAAAGGTGTCATGGGCTTTGAAGACACTCGAACTCAGGACGCAAGGGAGAAACGTGCTAAGAGGAAGGCACGCTTGGCAAATCCACACCGTGACCAGCTCCCGCCCGGGAACCAATGTCCCCACTGTAGAAGGAAGTGTGGATCCAGAATTTGCCTCCACAGTCCCTTACGGACTCACTGTTAAGACCGTGTTTATGGAAGATAATCTTACTTGGCTACGAGTGATCGCCAAAGAAGAAGAGACTCATAAGTAAACCTCACAAAGCCCAATGGGTGTTACTACCAGCTACGTTGGGAATATAATCTCCTCAGGGCAGGAACCCCTTTCATCTTCCCTTTATTTATATCCTATTTTATATCCTTTTTATATCCTTTATTTATATCCTATTTATATGACATTTCCTTGTGCTCGGATTCCCCATCTAAGCCTAAATATTTAAATGCTAGGAGGTTACCCGAATAAAGCCCTGCAACTCTGCAGCATATAAATCCCACAATATTGGTAAACCACAATACAAAATAAACGATGAGCCACTTGGGGTACTCTTGACAATCCTAGGGGGATTAAAAAGAATCGGCTCTCTTCCATTTTATATAAACTTTCCTTCCCACAAGGCAGCAGGGAAGCGTCTGACATTCACTCACCCAACTGCATAATGGATTTCTGTGGCATGGAAACGAATCCTCTCTCTCTAAGATATACTCCAGTCTGCTGATTCATTATTAATATTATTTGTTTATTCATATGCCAAAGGGGCTTTGTTCATACACGAGATTTGTCGGCAGCATTACAAACCAAACTTGTTTATTGCAATAATACACGTATTGCAAAATTCGGCCATAGAACAACGATTTTTGATTACAAACTTTTTTTTATTTAATAATGATTTAATCGTATCTCAAGAGGAAGAAATACCTGCACACAGTAAGAGCGCAGAAGATGGAGAGCAAAAGAGATAAGGCTATAGGCACGTATCAGATATTCTTACCAATATGTGTAAAACTGCAGTATGGACTGGACGAGTTCAGACTGCAAGGGTGGGGGAAGGGCTCAGCCTGGCTGAATATTCCCTTGCAGGTAGAAAGCTAGCATGTCAGGGGAAAGTGTGAGCCTCTCTCAAGGGGCCTAATTTTGCAAGCGGAAAGAGTCTTGTTTGGTTTTGGATGTCATGTGATCAAGCGTGAGCCTCCGCCCACACTTTGAAGTGCAATAGCTCAGACATAGGTTGACCACCCCTGTAAGAACTAACTCTCTGCAAAATGGCCCACCTCCTCAGATCTCCTCCTGCTACAGAAATGGCGGTTGCAGAGACAAAGGAGAACAGCAGCCTCACAGATAGTCCTTCAGACACAAAAAAAACGTAACCAAAATAAGTTTAGGGGGGTGAATGTAGGTTGGGTGGAATACAGATATTATTCTCTGGGGGGCTACATTGATTTTTTTTTTTAAGAAGTCCCTGCAGACCACCTGTTCAAAATTAAATAAGAAGGAGGGTTTAAAACACACACACACACACACACACACACACAATTTTGATCACTGCTCCTCTTAAGCCTACTACTGAGTGTGAGGAATGATCCAATGAGCCCTTTTACTCGTAAGTATGCCCCATGGAGTTCAAATGAGGCTTGCTGCCCAGTTAAGTGTGTGGGTCAGGATTGCGACCTCCCATGTTACTTATTCATGCGCTGCTGCATGTGTTGGCACTTTCAAAAAGTATCCCCAAGGTGGTTTGCGAAAGGAACAGACAAACAGAAATGTAAACGATATAAATGCCCCCACGCGTCCGCCTTGACGCTTGTAATAGACAAAGAGTTTTAATACGGTTTGTAGCAAAAGCTTAGCAAGCGGAAAGGAGGTGGCGAATCGACATCTGCAGGGCACAACGGGCACCAGAATATGCTACTGGCACACTTGGGAGAGACCTTCTGCCGCAGGGGCGCGCAGACTATTTGGCCCGTGAATCTCGGCGCCCCTTGACACCTCAGTCCCTACCAGCGGACTTTGGGGGCACACAGAAGGCAAGGCAAGCTTTCCAACACGGCAGAGATGTGCGACTGCCCTCTGACCTATGAATTGTATTTCTGCAGACTGTGCCTCTGCCCTCTGACCCTCCTTGGATCACGCCAACCCAGTTTTCCTAGGAACAGGGCAGCTCGATCAGTCCTAATGAAAAACTGCTTCCTTATCTGCCGTCTCCCGACGGAGCGCGATCTGCGGCGAGGCCTCCCTGCCGTTCAAAATGTTCGAAGAGGATGTCGATGGCCTTCGGGACCTCGAAGATTTTGTCGCCGCCGCCGCCCGGGGCGTGGGCCGCCCGGGGTAGGCGCTGCTGCACACACGCGTCGCAGAGGAAGCCGTCGGGCTCTCTGGTTCCGTCGCTCTGCCGGGAAAAGTCAGAGGGAGTCGTGTGAGTTCTGTGGAGTGGACGGAACCTGCTTCTGCGTCTGCAGAAGGCATGCGAGGAAGAGGGGGCGGAAAGCGGTGCCTGCTGGCTCCGCCCCTAACAGACTGAGGTTGAATCCTGACAATACAGAAGTACTGTTTTTTGGGGGGCAGGGGGCGGGCAGGTGTGGATTACTCCCTGGTCCTGAACGGGGTAACTGTGCCCCTGAAGGACCAGGTGCGCAGCCTGGGAGTCATTCTGGACTCACAGCTGTCCATGGAGGTGCAGGTTAATTCTGCATCCAGGGCAGCTGTCTACCAGCTCCATCTGGTACGCAGGCTGAGACCCTACCTGCCCGCAGACTATCTCGCCAGAGTGGTGCATGCTCTGGTTATCTCCCGCTTGGATTACTGCAATGCGCTCTACGTGGGGCTACCTTTGAAGGTGACCCGGAAACTGCAATTAATCCAGAATGCGGCAGCTAGACTGGTGACTGGGAGCGGCCGCCGAGACCACATAATAGCATTCCTGAAAGACCTACATTGGCTTCCAGTATACTTCCAGGCACAATTCAAAGTGTTGGTGCTGACCTTTAAAGCCCTAAACGGCCTCGGCCCAGTGCACCTGAAGGAGCATCTCCACCCTCATAGTTCAGCCCAGACACTGAGGTCCAGCGCCGAGGGCCTTCTGGCGGTTCCCTCGCTGCAAGAAGCGAGGTTACAGGGAACCAGGCAGAGGGCCTTCTCGGTGGTGGCGCCTGCCCTGTGGAATGCCCTCCCGTCAGAAGCAACCCTGTACCAGAAGCTGCCTTAGACCAAGTCAGACCACTGGGTCCATGTAGCTCAGTAGTGCCCACACTGGCTGGCAGCAGCTCTTAAGGATTTCAAGCAGGGAGTTTCTCCCAGCTCTACCTGAAGGCTGAACCTGGGACCTTCTGTTCCCAAGGAATATGCTCTAAGCGAATGGTGAAGCAAACAGGCATAAAGTGAGAGGCTATCCAAGCAACAGCCATCACGGGACAGAGGGACTTACGTAGCAAAGCAAAACTCAAGAAAAGGTAAAAGGGTGGAACAAACTTCTCCAGTTCTGTAGAACCAGTAAACATTTTGCACTAGCAAGACACAGATCGAGATGGGGGGAGAGAAATTATGCGCCCGTATTAACCCAGTTCCGTAAGAAGAGGCACGTACGTAAACAAAAGGCATTTTCTTCATGGTTAGGACAGTGTCTCTGGAAATGACGTTGTAGCAGCCCCGCCCGGAGCACTGAATTTCTGCCTCCTTGCACAATTCACTCGTTAATACGGGCTGAAAATAATGCTCCTGGAAAAGAAGAAAAAGCAAAAATTTAGTGCAGACAGGTGAGACAATTTTAAGCCAGGAGTGGGGGCCCTAATGTGGCCCTCCAGGTCTCTCCATCTGGCCTCAGGTCACTCCCCTCCCTCAGCCATCACCCTGCACCAGCCTTCCAAGTATCCGGACCTTCAAGTATTTATTTGCCAGGCTAAAATGTTTCTTTGAACTTCGATAATGCCTCCCGTTTGCCTAGAACAGGGTTTCCCAAACTTGGGTCTCCAGCTGTTTATGGACTACAACTCCCATCGTCCTTAGCACGACCAGTGGTCAGGGATGATGGGAAATGTAGTCCAAAACCAGCTGGAGACCCAAGTTTGGGAAACACTGGTCTAGATGGAAGGTACAGATGGATGTGTTTGTGCACACAAATGTAGAAGCTACTCTAGCGTGCAAAGGAGCACAATATGCACCCATTTGCCAGCTTTTGCCTTTGGTAGTGCACCGGTCCCATCACCTCCTGGCAAACAGAAGGGGAAGAAATTGAGGCAGTGAGAGATTTTAATTTCTTGAGCTCCATGATCACTGCAGATGGAGACAGCAGTCATGAAATTAAAAGACGCCTGCTTCTTGGGAGAAAAGTAATGACAAACCTAGACAGCATCTTAAAAAGCAGACGTCACCTTGCCGACAAAGGTCCGTATAGTTCAGTGATAGCTAACCTTGACACTCCAGATGTTTTGGGACTACAACTCCCATCATCCCTGACCACTGGTCCTGTTAGCTAGGGATGATGGGAGTTGTAGTTCCAAAACATCTGGAGTGTCAAGGTTAGCCATCACTGGTATAGTTAAAGCTATGGTTTTCCAGTAGTGATGTATGGAAGTGAGAGCTGGACCATAAAGAAGGCTGATCGCCGAAGAATTGATGCTTTTGAATTCTGGTGCTGGAGGAGACTCTTGAGAGTCCCATGGACTGCAAGAAGATCAAACCTATCCATTCTTAAGAAGAGTTTGGATTTGATATCCCGCTTTATCACTACCCGAAGGAGTAACAAAGCGGCTCACATTCTCCTTTCCCTTCCTCCCCCACAACAAACACTCTGTGAGGTGAGTGGGGCTGAGAGACTTCAGAGAAGTGGGACTAGCCCAAGGTCACCCAGCAGCTGCATGTGGAGGAGCGGAGATGCGAACCCTGTTCACCAGATTACGAGTCTACCGCTCTTAACCACTACACCACACTGGCTCTTAAGGAAATCAGCCCTGAGTGCTCACTGGAAGGACAGATCCTGAAGCTGAGGCTCCAAGACTTTGGCCACCTCATGAGAAGAGAAGACTCCCTGGAAAAGACCCTGATGTTGGGAAAGATGGAGGGCACAAGGAGAAGGGGACGACAGAGGACGAGATGGTTGGACAGTGTTCTCGAAGCGACTAACATGAGTCTGACCAAACTGCGGGAAGCAGGGGAAGACAGGAGGGCCTGGTGTGCTCTGGTCCATGGGGTCACGAAGAGGCGGACACGACTAAACAACAACAGTGCAAAGAGCACCTCCATTCAGCACCAGCTGGTGCCTGTTGGCCGCTGTGAGAGCAGAATCCTGGTGGGCCACCGCCCTGATCCAGCAGGACTTTTCTGTGGTCCTTATTTTTGTGGTGCACTGGGAAATGATATACAATGAATTGAAAAAGATGTTCAAAATAACTTCTATTAAAAAAAAAAAACAGAAGCTTTTCTTTGGGGAATTATAGGGACAGAACTACCTAAACTGTATAGAAATTTATTTATATATGCTACTACAGCAGCAAGAACGCTACTTGCCCCAAAATGGAAAGAAGCAGATGTCGCAGTAAAGGAAGAATGGATACAAAAACCTTATGGAATATGCAGAAATGGCGAGACTTACCGGAAGAGTAAGAAATCAAAATAACAAACTTTTTATAAAAAAATGGAAATGGTTCATTGAATATTTATAGATAAATTGCAAACAGATAAAAACATGGGCAGGATTATTGCAATAACCTGCAGTTTCATAAGAGTATTTATTTACAGTGGGTAATTAAATGAGTAAATTAAATGAATTTGGATATGCAGAAGATATTTTTTTTAAAAAGTAAGGAACTGCAGAAAGAGGGGGAAGGAAGTCAAACTTTGAAATGTTAAATTGATTGTAAAACTAATGAAAAGTATGATTTCAAATGTATAAATAAAACTTGTAAAATATTTAATTTAATTTATTTATTTATTTATTATTATTATTATTAATAATAATAATAATAATTTATACCCTGCCCTTCCTGGTCCAAAAACCGGGCTCAGGGCGGCTAACAGCAAATACAAAACAATGATTAAAAACAACTTTAAAAACAGCATAAAAAACAAACATCAGTGGGATCACCAGGGCTAACTGGCCAAGTTAGTCTTGCTAGGCCAGTAAAGAGACGAGGGAAGAATTTTAATGTGGGGACCCAGAAGGGTTTCTTCAGAAAAAAGGGAAGGGGAAAAAGGAATAGGGGATCAGGCTAAGTTGAAGGCCAGGTGGAATAACTCTGAGATCAAGTCCTGCAGGGCCCTAGTCTCATGGGACAGAGCATTCCACCAGGTCGGAGCCAACACTGAAAAAGCCCTGGCCTTTGTGGAGGATAATCTGGCTTCTTTGGGGCCCTTAAACTATTGTTATTCGTGGACCTTAAGGTCCTCTGTGGGGCATACCAGGAGAGGCGGTCCCGTAAGTACGAGGATCCTAACCCACATGGGGCTTTAAAGGTCAAAACCAGCACCTTAAACCTGACCCGGTACTCCACCGGGAGCCAGTGCAGCTGGCAAGGCACTGCATGAATATGCTCCCATGGCAAGGTCCCCGTGAGGAGCCTCGCTGCAGCATTCTGCACCCGCTGGAGTTTCTGGGACAGTTTCAAGGGCAGCCCCGCGTTGAGCGAGTTACAGTAGTCAAGTCTTCCCCTCCTTCTAACCCACCCGGCCTTATCTGGAGACGCCCGGGATCAAACCTGGGACTCTCTGCATGCAAAGCAGATGTTCTACGGCCGAGCAACAACCCTTCCTCAAACTCTTCCCAGCCAACTCACCCCGGCCCATGACACAATCTGGGTCAGGAACTTCGGAACGACGAGGCGCCTCTTGGCGCGGGTGACGGCGACGTACAGCAAGTTCCATTCGTCTTCGGAGGTTGTGTCTGGAACGGGGAAAAGGCATGAGAAGAAGAAGAAGAGTTTGGATTTGATATCCCGCTTTATCACTACCCGAAGGAGTCTCAAAGAGGCTAACATTCTCCTTTCCCTTCCTCCCCCCACCCAACAAACACTCTGTGAGGTGAGTGGGGCTGAGAGACTTCAGAGAAGTGGGACTAGCCCAAGGTCACCCAGCAGCTGCATGTGGAGGAGCGGAGACGCGAACCCGGTTCACCAGATTACGAGTCTACCGCTCTTAACCACCACACTGGCATGAGGCAAGCGGGAAACGGGACGGCGGGGGCAAAGCTCGGCGAATATCTCTCAATTGGGTGTTCTTTCCACCATCTCCCCAAGGATCTTTAAGGGGGGGGACTGCACTACACCACTATGCCTGCAATACCATGTGCAGTTCTGATCGCCTCACCTAAAAAAAAGAGAAGGCAACCAAAATTATCAAGGGGATTGAGCGACTATCCTATTGGGGGATTGAGCGACTATCCTATTGGCAGGAAGCTGGCAAGTGTGCGCCGGGGGAAGCGGGGCGGTAGTCCGACTCTGGAGAGGGGGGTCGGTGACTTGTGGGGGTCTGTACCAGCCAGGGGTCGAGAGCTGGAGGCAGGGGGTGCTTCAAAGCTGGAGGGTAGAGCGCAGGGTGGGTTCGAAGAGGCAGGTCAGGCAAGCAAAGCTCTCCTGAACCACTGCCTCTCAGAACCAGGAGGGGACTGAAGCGGGGAGAGCAGAGGCAGCTTCCAAGCCGACGCAGTCTCCGGCTGCATGCACACAGCCTGTCCGGGAGAGGTACATAAACTGGTGGAGGGGAGCGGCCCCCTTTTGCTGCAACCGCTCCATAGGGTGCAGACCTGGGAAGAGCTGCCTAGGTGCTAGACTGGGCATTCAGCTTGACGAAGAAGAAGAAGAAGAAGAAGAAGAAGAAGAAGAAGAAGAAGAAGAAGAAGAAGAAGAAGAAGAAGAAGGGAGAAGCAGACGTGGACTCCTGAGAGACTTTAGCACTTTATGACATTGGACTTGTTGCACATCGGACATTGCACTTTTGAATCTCTTTGCACTTTTTGAGACATTTGTACATTGTATGGAGTGGATTTTCTCCGGTTGCATATGCATATTATATGATTGAATATTCTTCACGGTTTATGTCATTTTGATATATACTCTACTGTACCGTGTTGTCTGTTTTGTATTTGGGCGCTAGACTGGGCATTCAGCTTGACGAAGAAGAAGAGAAGGAGGAGGAGGAGGAGTTTGGATTTGATATCCCGCCTTATCACTACCCGAAGGAGTCTCAAAGCAGCTAACAATCTCCTTTCCCTTCCTCCCCCACAACAAACCCTCTGTGAGGTGAGTGAGGCTGAGAGACTTCAAAGAAGTGTGACTAGCCCAAGGTCACCCAGCAGCTGCATGGGGAGGAGCGGAGACGTGAACCCGGTTCACCAGATTACAAGTCTACTGCTCTTAACCACTACACCACACTGGCTCTCAATACAGATACAGCGGAGAAAGAGCTCCGTATCTGCTGGGTGCATTCCTTGGGCTGGGGTGCGCCCTTGGCAGCTGCGAGGAAAGGTAACAGCACTGGGGGATTTTTCGTTGAGAGAAAAGTAAGGGGAAGCACGGTGGGGGCGGGGGAGGACCCAGCGTTATCCATTGAAGCTGAAAGGTGAAATAATTTTAACAGCGGCGTTGAAATAAAATGAGGGGAGAACCATGTACACCATCACCCTCCAGTTCCTTGGAGGGCAGGCGTCCAAAGCCGAAAGTCTTCCTTACTGGTGGGAGAAATGGATGTCCTCTCGAAGGCATGCTGCTGCATGAAAGCTAAGCTGATGCTGCTCATGAAGTCATCGGCCACTTGGACGGTGTCAAATTCCAAGCCTTTGGCCTTATGGACCGTCCCCAAGACATGATCTGAAGGAGGCAAAGTGAAAAATCCACATGTTGGGCTTGTGAGAGTAACAAAGGAAACTGAAGAAATATCTGAAGAAGTGTGCATGCTCACGAAAGCTCATACCAAGAACAAACTTAGTTGGTCTCTAAGGTGCTACTGGAACTAATTTTTTTATTTTTTACTTTGTTTCGACACCGCAGACCAACACGGCTACCTACCTGTAAAGGAAACCCCCTGTGTTGCAAAAACAGAAAAACTTTAAACCATGGGTAGGCAAACTAAGACCCAGGGGCCGGATCCGACCCAATCGCCTTCTCAATCCGGCCCGCGGACGGTCCAGGAATCAGCATGTTTTTACATGAGTAGAATGTAAAATGCTATCTACCAGCTCCATCTGGTACGCAGGCTGAGACCCTCCCTGCCCGCGGACTATCTCACCAGAATGGTGCATGCTCTGGTTATCTCCCGCTTGGACTACTGCCATGCGCTCTATGTGGGGCTACCTTTGAAGGTGACCTGGAAACTACAACTAATCCAGAATGCGGCAGCTAGACTGGGGACTGGGAGTGGCCGCCGGGACCACATAACACCGGTCTTGAAAGACCTACATTGGCTCCCAGTACGTTTCCGAGCACAATTCAAAGTGTTGGTGCTGACCTTGAAAGCCCTAAACGGCCTCGGTCCTGTATACCTGAAGGAGCGTCTCCATCCCCACCGTTCAGCGTTCAGACACTGAGGTCCAGCGCCGAGGGCCTTCTGGCGGTTCCCTCACTGCGAGAAGCAAAGCTACAGGGAACCAGGCAGAGGGCCTTCTCGGTAGTGGCACCCGCCCTGTGGAACACCCTCCCATCAGAGGTCAAAAGGATCAACAACTACATGACATTTAGAAAACACCTGAAGGCAGCCCTGTTTAGGGAAGTTTTTAATCTGTGATGTGTTAATGTATTTTAATGTTTGCTGGAAGCCGCCCAGAGTGGCTGGGGAGACCCAGCCAGATGGGCGGGGTACAAATAATAAATTATTATTATTATTATTATTATTAGCTGGTTGCCTTATGCTGAAATGGGAGGTTGGGTACTGTGTCAGAATGATGGGGAGGGAGTTTTTCAATAAGCAGTGCAAGCACACACCAATGCTTTCAAAGCCAGCCAGATGGGCAGGGTATAAATAATAAATTATTATTATTATTATTATTATTATTATTGGTGCCACCCCCACCCCCAAACCCTCCACGATACTTCATAAAAGTAAGTTAATAGTAATCAGTCCTTATGAAAACATGTTAAGAAAGTTGCCTTGATCTCCTCTTACCTGCAATATCCGGAGTGGACACATGGCACTGTGATATTCTTTCCACCAGCTCCGGGATGCGTTCTTTGTATTTCTCCACAATGGCAATCCTCATCTCCAGCTGCTTATCTTCGGACTTTACTGCGTAGTCCTTGAGGCCTGCAAGGCCCTTATCAACCCACTTCCTGATAAAGGGGTCCTTCACCTCGAGTTTCACTGGGAACACACAAGCAGGGACAAAATGATGCGGAGAACCAGGGTAGATAAAAAGCAACTATTTTTTTTTAAAAAAATAAAAAAATCAGATTTTTTTTATTTAAATCGGATTTTTTAAAATTTAAATCGGATTTTTTAAAATTTAAATCGGATTTTTTTGATTTAAATTGGGTTTTTAAAATAAGATGCTTTTGGAGAAAAAATCTTTCTAAATATAGTCTTCTATTTAAGTTACATTGTAGTCCAAAGGCTATTCATCAGGAAATAAGGATTTGTTTTAAGTTTATCAAGTGTGCTAAAACTCAGTCTAAGTTTTTAAAAAAAATGTTTAACCACATCAGTTAACAAACATGGACACATATGCTATCATTGTTTTAGTTAAATAAATTGTTTAAATGGTTATTAAGGAAATGA
The DNA here is from genome assembly GCA_034642065.1 of Darevskia nairensis. Taxonomy (NCBI): domain Eukaryota; kingdom Metazoa; phylum Chordata; class Lepidosauria; order Squamata; family Lacertidae; genus Darevskia; species Darevskia nairensis. Next base: position 168,081 of record JAWWNI010001040.1, read on the forward strand.
TTATTTTTCTCCTTCCAATAAACTACAGCAGAAAAGTTGTCCAAATATAAACAGTTAACTTATTAAACCTCACCATAATTTCATAATTATCTGTCTATGTATTTCTAGTAGTATAACCAAATCAGTAATTTCTGATATAACTGTAAAAACTACTCTGAAAAATTATTATTCCAAAAATGAAACCTTCATATGGTTGTAAATATTAAGATTATACCAGCAAGAATGAGCCTTTCTGTAAAAAAAATATTTAAATCAAGTCTTACTGACTAGTGATTTAAATCAAGCCTTACTGACTAGTGATTTAAATCGTGATTTAAATCAATTTGATTTAAATCAAATCCACCCTGCGGAGAACACAAGGCTGCCAAGGAAACTGGGTAATTACTCCTTCCTCCAGCAGCCTTGAAGTAGGAAGAGGCTATTGGCTGGCTGGTGGGCAGTTCACACGTAAATCAACTGATCAACTCTGCTAGCGAGTTCTTCTGCCTGTACTAGCAAATCCATTCATCATGCCTTGAACCTTTCGCTTGGCCCATCTGCACGGATCCCAGTCCGCATTTTGCTCAGTCCTGGATCTGCTCCCGTCTTGCCTCTGAACCTAGGCCCATCACAGTAAAATTCCTCATCTTGTCTGCATTTCCATTAGATTCTGGACCTCCTTATCAGGAGTGTTGACCCACTTCCTGACCCAGTGGCCTGGTTCACACATGATGGCAAGCCATGGTTTGTTTAACAAACCATGCATTAACCACAAGTTGTCCCGCAGGTGATTCAACAAGCGGCTTGCTTCTTCAAAGTTTGGCTTGTTTTCCAGCAGCGGGTGAGCGTCTGGGTACAGTCATCGAGCAAGCCCTGGCTAAGGGTGTTGAGTTCGCACATAACACCAAGCCATTGTTAAAGGAAGCCGAAGTTTGTGAGCCAACAAGTCGCAGCTTCATATAATGGTTTGTTGAGAGTAAACAAACCACAGTCAAGCAGGGTTCACACACAACACTAAGCTGTGGTTTAATAAACCACGGCTTTGCATTATGTGTGATTTGAATTAGGTGACACAAGCAGGGCTTGTGATGAAATGCTAGTTTAAGGTGGTTCTGTTCAGTGTTCAACAGTCAGCAAACTGTGTCTACTTTCTTCCACTCCATTCCCAAACCCCCTTACTTTTCCATTCTCCCTCAACAGCTTTCTGCAATTGCTAAACAGTCTTCATTGGGGTTATTGTAGTTTCTGATTTGATTTGATTCTGGTGCTTCTGCAGACCCCGGGGCTCTCCCACAAACTCCTCGATACAGTCGAACGGAACTGTATCGACTCCTTGGAAGTCGAACGGAATCCGGTCCGGAAGTCCGTTCAACTTCCAAAACGTTCGGAAACCAAATCGCAGCTTCTGATTGGCTGCGGGAATCTCCTGCATCCTGCAGCCAATCAGAAGCCGCGGAAGCCCCGTCGGATGTTCAGGTTCCACAAGAATGTTTGCAAACCGGACAATCACTTCTGCGTTTGCGGCGTTCAGGAGCCAAAACGTCGAGTTCCAGGGCGTTCGACAACCAAGCTACTTCCCTCTCATTTCCAATGGCGCCATTTTGGCTACAATCCTGTTGGCTCTCGCCAGCCGAGTCCGCGATTATGAGCATCAAATGCTCCACAGCTTCAAAATCCTGGAATGGTTTTGGAAGGTCGAAAACGGCCCAGCTTTCCCCAGTTGAGGCAGAGACCCAGAAACGAAGCCCCAGGAGCGTTTACACTAGCCAAAGTACTTACATTCAGGATGGAGGAGTTTCCAGAGGTCAAGGATCTTCTCGAGGCCAAAGGCTTTAAGCCCCTAACAAAAAATAAAAGGAGGGTGAATTGCACATAGACTCCAGTGTGGTGTAGTGGTTAAGAGTGGTGGACTCGTAATCTGGTGAACCGGGTTCGCGTCTCCGCTCCTCCACATGCAGCTGCTGGGTGACCTTGCGCTAGTCACACTTCTCTGAAGTCTCTCAGCCCCACTCACCTCACAGAGTGTTTGTTGTTGGGGAGGAAGGGAAAGGAAATGTGAGCCGCTTTGAGACTCCTTTGGGTAGTGATAAAGCGGGATATCAAATCCAAACTCTTCTTCTTCACCCCTGAAATCCAAGGCCCCAAGCAAAACCCCATAACTTTTATCTCCCCCTCCTGACCATCCACTCTGTGTATAGCTAGTTTCATGCCGCACATACCCCAAGGATGTGTATTTTATCCGGTGGTTCTCCGGCGGTAAGTTTCACAGCATCCTCGAAGACGGTTTGGTTGCACCGAGACAAGCGAGTTACTTTCCCCGTCACACCAACCCCGGTGATATCACCTGCCAAAAAGCAAAGCAAAGTATCTGTCGCAGACCGAGCTGAGAGAATCAGTGCTTCCCAGGGTGGATAAAAATCAATTATTTTTAAAATATATATATATATATTAAAAATTGATCATTTTATTTAAATCTGATTTTTTAAAATTTATATTGTATTTTTAAAATAAAATGCTTTTGGAGAAAAAATCTTTCTAAAAATAGTTTTCTATTTAAGTTACGTTATAGTCCAAAGGCTATTTATCAGGAAATAAGGATTTGTTTTAAGTTTTTCATGTGTGCTGAAACTCAGTATGTTTGTTTTTTTAATAAAAAATGTTTAACCACATCCGTTAACAAACATGGATGCATATGCTATAATATTGTTTTAGTTAAATAATTGTTTAAATTGTTATTAAGGAAATGATTGTTTTTCTCCTTCCAATAAAGTACAGTGGAAAAGTTGTCCAAATATAAACGTTCACTTATTAAACCTCACAATAATTTCATAATTATCTGTCTATGTATTTCTGATAGTATAACCAAATCAGTAATTTCTGATATTACAGTAAAAACTACTCTGAAAATTTATTATTCCAAAAATGAAACCTTCACCTGGTTGTAAATATTAAAATTATACCAGCAGGAATGTCTTTCTGTAAAAAAAAATAAATGATTTAAATCAAGTCTTATAATAATAATAATAATTTATTATTTTTACCCCGCCCATCTGGCCGAGTTTCCTCAGCCACTCTGGGCGGTTTCCAGGCAAATGTTAAAACAATACAGCATTAAATATTAAAAACTTCCCTAAACAGGGCTGCCTTCAGATGTCTTTTAAAAAGTCTTACTGACTAGGGATTTAAATCGATTTGATTTAAATCAAATCCACCCTGGTGCTTCCTTTAAAAAAAAAAGAGGAATACGGCTGAGCTGAATGTCTCACCTGCCTGGCTGCCGCCAATCAACGTTTGCTTTCGAACTTTCTTGAGGACGTCCAGGAGAGTAGCGGCGACGTAAGCTATTTCGGAACCGAACCGGAAACTCTGCAGAAGTGAAGCAAGCAAACAGAGGGGTGACTGGAAAAGATGCTCAGGAAACTGGGCTGCCTTACTCCTATCTGGTTTTGGACTTCCAAGCTCCTTACTACTAGACGTAGTAGTACAGTGATACCTCGGGTTAAGTACGCTTCAGGTTAAGAACGGACCTCCGGAACGAATTAAGTACTTAACCCGAGGTACCACTGTACTGTGTTTTTCCGTCTATAAGACGCCCCTTATTTTGGGGGGACTCAGATTTTTAAGAAAGTGGGGGGAGATGGCCCCATGTATAAAGGTAAAGGGACCCCTGAACATTAGGTCCAGTCGCGGACGACTCTGGGGTTGCGGCGCTCATCTCGCGTTACTGGCCAAGGGAGCCGGCTTACAGCTTCTGGGTCATGTGGCTAGCATGACTAAGCCGCTTCTGGCGAACCAGAGCAGCGCACAGAAATGCCGTTTACCTTTCCACCGGAGCGGTACCTATTTATCTACTTGCACTTTGACGTGCTTTCGAACTGCTAGGTTGGCAGGAGCTGGGACCAAGCAACGGGAGCTCACCCTGTCGTGGGGATTCGAACCGCCGACCTTCTGATCAGCAAGCCCTAGGCTCTGTGGTTTAACCCACAGCGCCACCCACGTCCCTACAGCGCCACCCATGTCTTAGACACCCCCTAATTTTTGACATTGTTTTTTAGGGGGAAAACCTAGTCTTATACACGTAAAAATACGGTTCATAGTCACTGTGGCTAAAAGCCTTCTTCTCCACAAATTTATCTGATCCTCTTTTAAAGTTGGTGGCCATCGCTGCCTCCTGCGGGAATGAGTTCCACAGTTTATCAAAGTGCTGTATGAAGGAGGACTTTTATTTTGTCCACCCAGCATCTTAGAATTATAGAGCTGCAGAACTGGAAGGGACGCAAAGGGTCGCCAGCCCCCTGCAACGCAGGAATCTCAACTAAATCTTATAATATTCAGTTACACCGGAAGCTCACGACTGCTAGTACAGTGGAACCTCTACCTGCAACAATAATCCGTTCCGGAGGTCCATCCGGAGGTCGAAACGGGTCGCTGGAAGAGGAGCCGTTGTGCGCAGGCGCAGATTTCCCGCTTCGCATGCAAGGACGGTGATCACCGCTCCTTCGCATGCGCGAACGGCAGCAAACCCGCTGGTTACTTCTGGGTTTGCCGCGGATGTTGGGCGAAATGGACGCAAGCGGAGGCGGAGATAAGAAGAGGTTTGACTGTATCTAAAGGTAAAAGGACCCCTGACCGTTAGGTCCAGTCGCGGACGACTCTGGGGTTGCGGCGCTCATCTCACTTTACTGGCTGAGGGAGCCGGCGTACAGCTTCTGGGTCATGTGGCCAGCATGACTAAGCCGCTTCTGGCGAACCAGAGCAGCGCACGGAAACGCCGTTTACATTCCCACCGGAGCAGTACCTATTTATCTACTTGCACTTTGACGTGCTTTCGAACTGCTAGGTGGGTAGGAGCAGGGACCGAGCAATGGGAGCTCACCCCGTCGCGGGGATTTGAACCGCCGACCTTCTGATCGGCAAGCCCTAGGCTCTGTGGTTTAACCCACAGCGCCACCCGTGTGCTTGAGTGTATCTAGTAAGAGAATAAAGCTTTCCTCGCTATCCACTTTCTCCATGGCCCACAAAATTTTATCCAACTCTATCATGTCCCCGCTGATTCCTTGCCCTTGAAAAAAAAACCCACAAGGCCTCAAATGTTGGGAGCGTTTTGCCCCAGCACATTTTGCTGCAGCTCCTTAAAACATTTCGGCTGCCCTTTCTCAACCTTTCCCAGCTCCAGTGCACAGATATTTATCAGATAAAGGTTTAGGCAGCCCAGATTGGCTTGAAGAGATTTCCACTGCAGGAGTGGGGGAACATGGCCCCCAAGGCCTCTCTGATCTGGCCCTCAGAAGGCTCCCCAGGCCACAACCCTCCCTGGCCCTGCTTTCCACCCCAGGCATTTTGGCCAGGCTGGAACGAGTCCTTTTGCCTGTCCAGATGGAAGGTAAGAGATGAGGTTATGCAGAAACTAGCCTGCCGCAGGACGGTAGAATTCTCATTCGTCGCCCTGCCCCGTTTTGCCTCTGGAACTGCCCGCCACTGGAATGTGGGTTGCCCCAATGAGAATGCAGGATGAAGCACCCGGGCCCAAGCGAAGGTTTGCAGAGGCTCACCTTTGTGAGGTAGAACATGTGGGTGTGAGACACTTCGGCCAGCGCATTGACCGCGCCACGGAAGGAGTAGATCTGCTGGTGAGGGTCTCCGACCAAGATGGCCCCACACGACTGGGAGAGGACAATATCCATGATAGCTTCAGGAAGAGGAATGGCATATTTAGAAAGGGAAGCAACCGTACATGGAAAAGCATGCGTTATGCAGGCCGTGGTAAATTTTTCACACGGGAGAACAGTACAGAGGTGCAGAGGAGCCTCAAATGATCTGAATACAGCTCTGTTTAGGGAAGTTTTTAATAATTGATGTTTTAATGTATTTTTACTCTTTTGTTGGAAGCCGCATAAAGTGGCTGGGGAAACCCCACCAGATGGGCGGGGTATAAATAATATATTCTTATTCTTATTACGGAACGCGGGTGGCGCTGTGGGTTAAACCACAGAGCCTAGGGCTTGCCGATCAGAAGGTCGGTGGTTCAAATCCCCGCGACGGGGTGAGCTCCCGTTGCTCGGTCCCTGCTCCTGCCCACCTAGCAGTTCGAAAGCACGTCAAAGTGCAATTAGATAAATAGGTACCGCTCCGGTGGGAAGGTAAACGGCGTTTCCGTGCGCTGCTCTGGTTCGCCAGAAGCGGCTTAGTCATGCTGGCCACATGACCCGGAAGCTGTACGCCGGATCCCTCGGCCAATAAAGCGAGATGAGCACCGCAACCCCAGAGTCGTCCGTGACTGGACCTAATGGTTAGGGGTACCTTTACCTTTTTATTCTTATTACATCTCACGCCTGCCAATCCTCTGCGTGCCAAATAAATCAGCTTTTCCTCAAAGAGGACGCCCCGGTAAGCTTAGCAAAAGACAAGGATGTTAACAAAAGCAACATCCTCAATGCCGCAATTCCATCTTTCTAAATGTCAAATGGCAGTAATATTTGAAACATGATTAAATCGAAATATGCACCCTGGGTCTCTGACGCTTACTGTTTAATGTTTAAGATTTGTCTGTTTGTGTTAAATATGTATTCAGTAGCTGACCTCCTTTGTAATCTTTTTGTTTTGAAATCTTTAAGGTAATATTTTAGTTTTCTGTTAATTATGTTGCTTTTACCGTATAGTCTATACAGTGGTCCCTCGACTTATGAATTTAATCCGTTCCGAATGGACATTCGTAGGTCGAAAAACCGCAAGTCGATTTCCCATAGGAATGCATTGGGAGAAAAATATTCGGAAAAATTCGTAAGTCGAAAAAACCGCATCTAAAATTCGTAAGTCGAGGAAACCGCATCTAAACTGGCAACGATTTCCGTTCGCATGTCGAAAAATTCATAGGCGTGCGGCCACTTTTTTTCATTCGTAAGTCAAAAAATACGGATGTCGAGTGCTTCGTAAGTCGAGGGACCACTGTATTTGACTTTCTTCAGATTGTTTTATTGATTTCTTCTTCTTTTTTTGACATTTAATATTCTGTAAACCCGCTTTGAGGCTTTTTTTTCTTAAAAATATAAAGCGGTATAGAAATGAAAAATAAATAAACTGCAGTCCGATTTCCTTGGCGGGGGGAACAGATGGGGATAAAACAATGGTTGCTGGATCAGGCCAGGGGTCTCTCACAAATGGGAAGCCTGGAAGCAAAGTCTTTTGCTGCAAAACGGCAAATCCCTCCTGCCCTTTTAGCCGAAGTGTTCGCCGTGACAAATCTGCCTACAATTTTAAAGGAAGAGAACACCTTCACCCCGTTTATGCGACGCTTCCGAAGGGACTGCCAAAATGGGGGGGCTGCTTTTCCAGAGGGGGAGAGGGGGCTTGGAAAAAGTCAAGCTCTTTTCAGCGCAACCCAAATTATTACTCACCGCGGGTGCAGTCTTGGGCCTCATCGACGAAGATTGCATCGTAGTGGGAAAGAGAAGGCTTTTGGATCTGCCAGAGCTTCAAGTACCCTAGAAAGGAGGACACAACGTTCGTCAAAAAAATAATAATTCAGCGTGCAATATAATGAAGAAGAGTTTGGATTTGATATCCCGCTTTATCACTACCCGAAGGAGTCTCAAAGCGGCTCACATTCTCCTTTCCCTTTCTCCCTCACAACAAACACTCTGTGAGGTGAGTGGGGCTGAGAGACTTCAGAGAAGTGGGACTAGCCCAAGGTCACCCAGCAGCTGCATGTGGAGGAGCGGAGACGCGAACCCGGTTCACCAGATTACGAGTCTACTGCTCTTAACAACTACACCACACTGCAATGGTAAGGTGCCATGGTTCTCAAATGATGAAGGTGTCAGGGTTCTGGCAACGATACCAGCCAGAGAAGAAGAAGAAGAAGAAGAAGAAGAAAAAGAAGAAGAAGAAGATGAAGAGAGTTTGGATTTAATATCCCGCTTTATCACTACCTGGAGGAGTCTCAAAGCGGCTCACATTCTCCTTTCCCTTCCTCCCCCCCAACAAACACTCTGTGAGGTGAGTGGGGCTGAGAGACTTTAGAGAAGTGTAACTAGCCCAAGGTCACCCAGCAGCTGCATGTGGAGGAGAGGAGACGCAAACCCAGTTCCCCAGATTACGAGTCCACCGCTCTTAACCACTACACCACACTGGCTCTCATGACATCCATGGTGTTTTTTTAAGCCTATAGATGTCTACAAAACCACAGCAAAACCATGATGCATCAACACCACTTTGGGATTTCTACAAGATTGGCTTAACTGTAGGGAGAAGAAATCTGCTAATAAAATTCTTGTGGACTAGCATCTTTTGCGACCCCTTGGTGGTGCTAGTTCATCCTTGTACAGGATCCCCCGCATGTCCCACGCAAAGGATATCCTAGTGAATGAAGCCATTTTCTGTTTATTAAGCTGCTTGGGGCTCTATAGACATTCCGTTGCCTAAGAATTTCTTCCTCTGATAACATTTTCACCTGGTTTATCTTGGTTTTTCCCTTTAACGGCCATCAAAAAGATTGAAAAGATTGTTCTGTGAACCGCCCTGAGACCTCCGGGCATAGGGCGGTATATAAATTCAACAATTAATAAATAATAATAATAATAATAATAATAGTGACTTGTACTGTTTCCAGGCTCAGAAAGCACAATTGATGGAGATCTATCTATCGATAAAAAAAAAACTTGCTCCTGTCCCCCACAAAAGAACCCAGAATTTTGAGCAGGGGGGTGGGGAGAGCAGATTCAGCATGAGGCACAGAATTCAGCTTTCTGGGGATATTGGGGCCAAAGCAGGGAGTTAAAAATTGGGGAGTTAGATTTGCTTTCCTAATCTTCTGCAGGTGACCCGGAATCAGTAGAGAGTCAGAATTCTTCCCTCTCCAACTGCAGTCTGCCCTCTACCAGCCCACCCCCCCAAATGCCCCTTCCACCCACCCATGGAAGTTTTGGCTGTGCAGGGCCCTAAACAAGCCACAGTGCCTTCACAGACTCCACCCCCCCGGCCCCACCCACCTCAACGACTTTGCCTGCTGGAAGTCAGCAAAGGAATGCAGAGAGCCTTCTCGGTGGTGGCGCCCGCCCTGTGGAACGCCCTCCCATCAGACGTCAAGGAAATAAACAACTACAGTCGTACCTCTGGATACGTTTGCTTCATGTTGCGTTCGTCACAGGATGCGAAAGCGCCGAACCCGGAAGTACCGGAACGGGTTACTTCAGGGTTTGGCAATTCGCGCATGTGCAGACACCCAAAATGATGCCACGCGCATGCGCAGAAGCGCCAAATTGCGTGGCGATCATGCACAGATTCGGCGCTTCATGTTACGTGTTGCTCATGTTGCGAACGGGGATCCGGAACGGGCCCCGTTCGCAACCAGAGGTACCACTGTATCTAACTTTCAGAAGACATCTGAAGGCAGCCCTGTTTAGGGAAGTTTTTAATGTTTGATGTTTTATTGTGTTTTTAATATTCTGTTGGGAACCGCCCAGAGTGGCTGGGGGAAACCCAGCGAGATGGGCAGGGTATAAATAATAAATTATTACCGTATTTTCCGGCGTACAAGGCGACTGGGGGTATAAGACGACCCCCAACTTTTCATGTGAAAAAACGGAGTTTGGGGTATACTCGTCCAGCCCGGGCTCTGAGGCGGCTGAGATGGCGGCGGCAGCTGGAGCGGCGGGGAAAGCCTTCCCTCTCCCCGCACAAGAGCCCGTTGCGTTCGCCGCCCATGCCCAGCCCGGGCTCTGTGGCGGCGGCGGCAGCTGGAGCGGAGGGAAGAGCCTCCCCTCTCGCCGCACAGGAGCCCGTCGCGCTCCATGGCGGCTGAGGCGCCGCACGCACGCACCCAGCCAGCGGCGGGTCGCGTCGCCTGAAAAACTATACCCGGCGTAGAAGACGACCCCCGATTTTAGAGATTTTCTGGGCACCACAGTTCAAGAAGGATACTGACAAGCTGGAACGTGTCCAGAGGAGGGCAACCAAAATGGTCCAAGGCCTGGAAATTATGCCTTATGAGGAACGGCTTAGGGAGCTGGGTATGTTTAGCCTGGAGAAGAGAAGGTTAAGGGGTGATATGATAGCCATGTTCAAATATATAAAAGGTTGTCATATAGAGGAAGGAGAAAGGTTGTTTTCTGCTGCTCCAGAGAAGCGGACACGGAGCAATGGATTCAAACTACAAGAAAGAAGATTCCACCTAAACATTAGGAAGAACTTCCTGACAGTAAGAGCTGTTCGACAGTGGAATTTGCTGCCAAGGAGTGTGGTGGAGTCTCCTTCTTTGGAGGTCTTTAAACAGAGGCTTGACAGCCACCTGTCAGGAATGCTTGGATAGTGTTTCCTGCTTGGCAGGGGGTTGGACTGGATGGCCCTTGGGGTCTCTTCCAACTCTGTGATTCTATGATTCTATGGGATTAAAAAGTTGTCTTGTACGCCGGAAAATACGGTATTATTATTATAAAATGCAGGCACAAATCAAGGCAGGGACCATGACCTTTCTCCCCAACCTCTGGTCACCCACTTACCATCATGGGTCATCTTATAAGCCATCTCCTTGCGGGGCTCCAGCTTTTTCATATTTTCCCATATTTGGTTTGCTTCGTCGACGATGATCTACAAAGGCACAAGGCGGCAAAAAATAATAATTGCCTGGGTTGATCAGGCTAAGACGAACAGAGGAAGCTGCCTTACAAACTGAATCAGACCCATTGCTCCATGCAGCTCAGTACTGCGTGCTCTGGCTGGCAGCAGATCTCCAGGGTTTCAGGCAGGGATCTTTCTTAGTCCTACTTGAAGATGCTAGAGGTTGAACTTGCTTCCCACCCCCGTGAAGGGAGAGGAGAGACGCTGGGCCATCCCTGGAGGACACTGGACCCACCCACCCCAGACTTGTAAACGGCCTCACACCAGTATCCCTGAAGGAGCGTCTCCAGAAGTGTGACTAGCCCAAGGTCACCCAGCAGCTGCATGTGGAGGAGCAGGGACGCGAACGCGGTTCACCAGATTACAAGTCCACCGCTATTAACCACTACACCACACTGGCTGAGGAGGCGGCATCAGAAACCCCTAGGGCTTTCTGATGCTTTCAACACCAGCAAGACCCGTCTGCAACGCCTTCCTGCCCAAACCCAGAGCGATAAATGAGCCGACCTTCTCCTGATCGCGAATACTCACTCGCTTTTCCGCTTCCTGGACAAAGACGACCTCCCCCTTGTTGTTCTTGCACCGGAGGGGCGTGTGTTCCGTAGTGATGGATTCGTCGGCAGAGGCAAAGAACGCCGAGAGGGTCTCAATCACTGTCTTGGCTCTTATGAACAACGACTGGCCCTCGCGGTGGCGGAGGACGAAGCTGACACAATAGGAGCTCAGAGAGCCAGGGTTGAGCTTCTTCTTGTAGCTGTACCAGGTTGAAAGCGGGGGAACGGGGGAGAGGGGGGAGAGAGAGAAGGAAGAGACTTTACAACCGTGAAGTCCGAAGGCGCCTCGATCAAGGAGTCACCCCCCCCCCCAGCTGCAGGAGTAAGCTGCCACCTCACCAGGTCAGGGATGAAACAGCTCGCTCCTCAGGGTGGATAAAAATCAATGATTTTTTTTAAAAAAATAAAAAAAATTGATAAAAAAAATAAAATGCTTTTGGAGGAAAAATCTTTCTAAATATAGACTTCTATTTAAGTTACATTGTAGTCCAAAGGCTATTCATCAGGAAATAAGGATTTGTTTTAAGTTTATCAAGTGTGCTAAAACTCAGTCTAAGTTTTTTTTTAAATGTTTAACCACATCAGTTAACAAACATGGATACATATGCTATCATGTTATTGTTTTAGTTAAATAAATTGTTAAAATGGTTATTAAGGAAATGATTATTTTTCTCCTTCCAATAAAGTACAGCAGAAAAGTTGTCCAAATATAAACAGTTAACTTATTAAACCTCACCATAATTTCATAATTCTCTGTCTATGTATTTCTAGTAGTATAACCAAATCAGTAATTTTTGATATAACTGTAAAAACTACTCTGAAAATTTATTATTCCAAAAATGAAACCTTCATATGGTTGTAAATATTAAGATTATACCAGCAAGAATGAGTCTTTCTGTAAAAAAAATATTTAAATCAAGTCTTACTGACTGATTTAAATCAAATCCATCCTGATCTGGAGGGCCGAGTTTGGGGGTGCCTGTCAGATGCTGGGGCAGGAGGCCAGTCTATCATTGATGTCAGGGGCAAAACCAGGCTTTATTTCACCCGGGTCAAAGACCCAGTTTCCAAAAATGAAACCTTCCTCTGGTTGTAAATATTAAGATTATACCAGCAAGAATGAGTCTTTCTGTAAAAAAAAAAAAAATTAAATCAAATCTTACTGACTAGTGATTTAAATCAAGCCTTACTGACTAGTGATTTAAATCGTGATTTAAATCAATTTGATTTAAATCAAATCCACCCTGTCGCTCCTCGGTTTCAACGTCGCGATGCCTCGCAGAGAGAAATCAGACTGTGGGCACAGTCTGCAGGCAGCATGAGAAAAGCCAGGGAAAGTCCGCAAACTGGCAATTAAAGCAAGCGGTGGCAGTAAAGCACCCTTTGTCCCAGCCAAAGAAGCACAAGCCTCCTTGAAACCTTCTGCAGCCCAATCTCACTTCCAGAACACCAGTCTCTTGGAGTTGGCCTCCAACAATGCACAAGAGTTTTGGGATGTCTTAGAGAGCTTGTCCAAGCACAGCCAGGGCGTGCAACCCCGCAGCCGGAGGGACTCGGTTGGCAACCCCGGCCCGCTCAAGAAAATATTTAGCTTGGGTGATTTCTACTCCAATATTAAGACGGTAAAGCTGAACCTCTTGATCACCGGGGAAGTGGTTGACCATGGGAACGGCACGGTCAACGTCTTCTTCCGGCACAACTCCACCGGGCAGGGGAACATCTCCGTCAGCCTGGTGCCCCCCCCCCAAAAAGCTGTGGAGTTTGACCTCAAACAGCAGATCTTCATCGAGGCCAAATAATCCAAGATCTTCAACTGCCGGGTGGAGTACGAGAAAGTGGACAAAGCCAAGAAGACCACCCTGTGCACTTATGACCCTTCCAAAACCTGCTTCCTGAACCACACGCAGAGCCAGGTCTCCTGGGTTTGCTCCAAGCCCTTCAAGGTCATCTGTATCTATATCACCTTCTACAGCATAGACTACAGGCTCGTGCAGAAAGTGTGTCCCGACTACAACTTCCACAACAATGTTCCTTATTACCCCTCCGGGTGACCACATACCTTTCCCATCTCAAAAGTGTCCTGTATCCCAAGGACAGCTTTGATTTGGGGTTGGGAAAGGAAGGAACGGGGGTGGGGGCTGCAAGCAGGGAGGAGGACCTCTGCAGCACCAGACACAGTAAACGTAACAGGTTGCAGTTGCTATCTACTTTACATCATTTTTATCTCAACTTGCGTATACATTCACACCAAAATTGGGAGTGGTGAATCTACTCCCTATCACCAAACTCTGTAGTGCGTTCGTGCACTCATCAAGACATCGTCTAGACAACGACATCCCCATATATTTGATTTGACACGACTTACAGTTGAGAGTGGAGACTCCACTCCTTTTCTCCAGACGATTTTAGTACGTTGTGCACTCGTTAAGACAACGACCTTTACATTTCTTTCGATTGGCATCTTTACAGCAACCATCTTCAAATCCAGTACGATCTGTCTTTGGGACTTTATCTGTACAAAGGACTTGATTTACTACTGTGTTGACTTTAATATTACTCCATATGTGTTGAAGGTCATTTTACTTTTGGTGTGAATGTATACGCAAGTTGAGATAAAAACGATGTAAAGTAGATAGCAACTTCAGCCTGCTACATTTATGGTGTATGATATATGTGTGATATGTAACATTTGGTTTATTGGTGTTTGGCACCAGACACAGTGGCAAGCCCCCAGCATCTGCTGAAAGCCAGGGGAGTTTGGGGGGAGCTTGAGAGTACCCAAGCAAGCATGCCTCGCAGAGGTTGCGGTGTCCGGCTGGCGATACATCGTGATGTTGAAAACCCAACGTCCCCCCAGCCCTAATGCCCCGGTGCCCACCGACCCAACTCTACAAAAAAAAATCATTCAGAATAGTGGTTGGCACAACTCACCAAGGGAAGTAACAGTGGAACCCCAGTTTTCGAACGTAATTCGTTCTGGAAGACCGTTCGACTTTCGAAACGTTCGGAAACCGAGGATCAATGGGCGGTCGGCAAAATCCGTTGAAAAAAATGGAAAAACACACAGCGGAAGCCGTTCGACTTCCGAGGCACTTTACTTTCGGTGTCTGGATTCCGAATCGTTCGTCAACGGAAACACTCCAGAACAGAGGTTCCACTGTACTAAGTCACATTCGAAAGAGTAGCGATTCATTGCAGTTTCATTTAAAAATCCAAGTAAGATTATTTAGCTGAATTAATTACTGCATCACAGGGGGTGTGACAAGAAGCCCCTGAGAGGTCCCTTCTGACTCTGCAATTCTGGGATTCTATGATCATATGGGCTTGGAAGAGGTTTAGACAAATGGCTGTAGAGCAGGGTGGATAAAAATCAATGATTTAAAAAAATTTAAAAAGTGGATTTTTTTGGATTTAAATCAGATTTTTTTTATTTAAATCGATTTCTTTTTTTAATTTAAATTGGATTTTTAAAATAAAATGCTTTTGGAAGAAAAACTCTTTCTAAATATAGTTTTCTATTTAAGTTGCATTATAGCCCAAAGGCTACTCATGAGGAAATAAGGATTTGTTTTAAGTTTTTAATGTGTTGTTTGTTTGTTTTTTAAAAAAAGTTTAACCACATCAGCTAACAAACATGTTATAACAAACAATAATGTTATTGTTTTAGTTAAATAAATTGTTTACATTGTTATTAAGGAAATTGTCATTTTTCTCCTTCCAGTCAAGTACAGCAGAAAAGTTGTCCAAATATAAACAGTTAACTTATTAAACCTCACAATAATTTCATAATTATCTGTCTATGTATTTCCAATAGTATAACCAAATCAGTAATTTCTGGGGGGGGGGGAATCTGAAAAAATCCCTTATTTTCAAATCCTAAAGTTGACAGCTATGGTGGAGACGCGAACCCGGTTCACCAGATTACGAGTCTACCGCTCTTAACCACTACACCACACAGGCTCTCAAGACCAGTTGCTAGGAACCACAGGAGTCGCTCTTGTGGTTGGATCCTGTTTGCTGGTTCCCCACATGCACCTCGACTGCAAGGCCAGGTGGGCCATTGAGGGCGCTTCTTGTTTTCCTGCATTTAACCAGGGCACATCCATGAGACGGCTGCCACTTACTGCTTCCCAACTTCTGCGAAGGCCAAGGAGTGGACCGTCTTGCACCTCACGTTTGGGGGGAACATCTGCGCCGCCTGATCCGCAATGGTCCTGTTGAACGCCAGGTACAGGAATCTGAGGCTGGACCATTTCTCAGCGTACCTGATCAGAGTGGAAGTCTTCCCTGTCCCTGAGGAGGAAATGCAAACTCTTTCCATAGTTCCAAAACTGTAGATCGTGGCTGGAGCAGCTGAGACCCTCCAAAAGCCACTGGATGGCTGACCGCTGGCCACGTGGACTGGGGTTGATGAGAGCCAGAAATCCAGAAAGCCACAGGTGTCTCCCCAAGACTCATTTAGATAAAGAGCTATGATCTGGTTAGATATTGAAGCAATAACTGGCTGTGCTCTGCCCATTCAGATATATTATCATCCTTTTCATTACATATTTATTTATACTTTGGCTTTTTCCCTGACTGGGACTCAACGTGTTCTATACGTTATAAAATACAGAATATATAGTCTATAACATATTTAAACATTACTCTTCAGCCAGGCCTTTGGCTTATTAATATTCTACAGCCTTTCAAACGTGTCTGTGGGAAGGGCGGGGAGGTTGTTGGCTTGCGATATTCATGCTTGTGCTTTTATCTTGTATTTTTATTCTGTGAACTGCCCTGAGATCATGTGATGAAGGACAGCATAATAAAATAATAATGATGATAGTAATAATAATAATATTGTTATATAAATATACTAAGTATATATATATATATATATATATATATATATATATATATATATACATACATACACACACACACACACACATATATACATATACTATATACCGTATTTTTTGCTCCATAAGACGCACTTTTTTCCTCCTAAAAATTAAGGGGAAATATCTGTGCGTCTTATGGAGGCGAATGTGTGGTCCCTGGAGCTGAACTGCCCAGGGGCAAAAGCAGATCGTGCTTTTTTAAAAAAAAAAAAAGAGAGAGAAGGGGGTGTTAAAAGGAAGCCCGCTGAGCAGCTGCTCAGCAAACGATCGGGGAGAGAGATAAGGGAGAGAGATTCCAGCCCCGCCCCCTTGCAGAGGGAGGCTGTTTCCCCAGCGACATGTGACTGGCTGATTCGATTATGTCTGGAAACTGTAGAAATGGCTCCCTTTACTGAAGCTGCAGAACTGTGAGTTAAACCCCATAAAACAGGGTTTGTTTCCCTTTGCAAAGTAAGCTCAACTTGGAGCTGATCCTCAAAAAATGGGGCTTTTCTCCTTTGCAAAAGAAGCTGCAGAAATTTGAGCTGATCCTCAAAAAATGGGGCCTTTCTCCTTTGCAAAAAAAAAAGCTGCATAAATTTGAGCTGATCCTCAAAAAATTTGGGCTTTTCCCCTCTAAAAGCTAGGTGCGTCCTATGGTCAGGTGCGCCTTATAGAGTGAAAAATATGCTACATATACTAAGTAAGTTTAAGTGTGGCCTGAATAAACCAAGGAATTGCCACCAGAAAATGCAACAACCATCACAAGAGGGTAGGGAGAGTTCAAAAGGCGTCACGCGGCATCAAGCGGCAATTTAAGGCCTGTTCACTTAAGGCCACAAAGTAGTATAAACAACGACAACTGGGAAACACTGACCTGCGAGCGCTCCAGTTGGAGAACAGCCTTTACCAAAGGTGTCATGGGCTTTGAAGACACTCGAACTCAGGACGCAAGGGAGAAACGTGCTAAGAGGAAGGCACGCTTGGCAAATCCACACCGTGATCAACTCCCGCCCGGAAACCAATGTCCCCACTGTGGAAGGACGTGTGGATCCAGAATTGGCCTCCACAGTCACTTACGGACTCATTGTTAAAACCGTGTTTATGGAAGACAATCTTAGTCGGCTGCGAGGGATCACCAAAGAAGGAGAAGAAGATTCTGTGTCGCCTTACCTGCAAAAGCGATGATTTTCATAACCTCCCTTGGTGCAATTGCGTGATTTAAGATATTCCGCTGTTCACAAGTGAGTCGTATATCAGGGCTGCTGAAGAAAACGACCAAAACCAACATGGGTTAATGAAACGCTAGAAAACGGCGCTCAAATGAGTCCCCGTTTTCTGAATCTGCGGCAGCCTCACCCTGCCCCGCGAGGGAGAAAGCTGATACAGGCCGCAGTTCATTTCAGCTTTCGACATAAAGACAGGAAGTACCTGAAGGAGCGTCTCCACCCCCATCGTTCTGCCCGGACACTGAGGTCCAGTGCTGAGGGCCTTCTGGCGGTTCCCTCACTACGAAAAGCCAAGTTACAGGGAACCAGGCAGAGGGTCTTCTCGGTGGTGGCCCCCGCCCTGTGGAACGCCCTCCCACCAGATGTCAAAGAGAACAACAACTATCAGACCTTTAGAAGACATCTGAAGGCAGCCCTGTTTAGGGAGGCTTTTAATGTTTAATAGATTATTGTATTTTAATGTTCTGTTGAAAGCCGCCCAGAGTGGCTGGGGAAACCCAGCCAGATGGGCGGGGTATAAATAATAAATTATTATTTATTATTATTATTTATTATTTTTTATTATTATTATTATACCTGCACTGACGGCCTCTTTTGTATCCGGAGATGCCCCATTCCGGCTTGACGACTGTCGTGCCGTTGTTAGAATTCTCCAGGAGATAGAGGCAATAGAAAATGTTGTAGTGAAACCTACAAGGACGCAGAGAGAAGGAATGTTTGAATCGAAAGGGGTCCCTAACAGCATAAGCGAGGCTGGAAATAACAAAACCTAGGTAACAATATACAGATGCCAGCATGGGAAACATCATGGAAAGAGGATTTGAGATTCACAGCATGTTATACATTCAATGAAAATGATGTGAAAATGATGTATCGCTGGTATTTAACCCCGAGTAAATTAGCAACAGGGACACAGGTGGCGCTGTGGGTTAAACCACAGAGCCTAGGGCCTGCCGATCAGAAGGTCGGCGGTTCGAATCCCCGCGACGGGGTGAGCTCCCGTTGCTCGGTCCCTGCTCCTGCCAACCTAGCAGTTCGAAAGCATGTCAAAGTGCAAGTAGATAAATAGGTACCACTCTGGTGGGAAGGTAAATGGCGTTTCCGTGCGCTGCTCTGGTTCACCAGAAAGCGAATTTGTCATGCTGGCCACATGACCTGGAATCTGTACGCCGGCTCCCTCGGCCAATAAAGCGAGATGAGCGCAGCAACCCCAGAGTCGGACACGACTGGACCTAATGGTCAGGGGTCCCTTTACCTTTATCCGTTAACCACAACCAGAAGGATATATCCTTAACTGCCTCTGTACAGGCCTGGCGGAACGGAAACGTGCGTCTGCGTTCCAAGGATGCAACTTGGTTTCGCCGTTGCTGTGACCCTTGACTGTCCTGCCCCCCTTTTAAGCCCCTCCCTTGGCAGACGTACCTGTTGCTGATATGAATCTTTTCCTCCCGCATGGCAAACAGCACAGTGGCCATGCAGTACAGAACTTCCATGATGTCCACTAGCGAGAGGCTGGAGCTGGGTCTCCTAATGCAAGCCACCAGCTCCTGGATATCACAGACACCTCCAGAGATCAGCACGATGGCAGCAAATATGGCCCAAATGTACGGAGGCTGGAAAGGATATTTAGAAAACAATAATTAGGTTCATCACAAAGATAATTTTTATGTTTTATTATGTTTTTAGATATGCTGGAAGTGGCTAGAGTGGCTGGGGCAACCCGGTTAGATGGGCAGGGTACAAATAATTTATTGTTATTATGATTATTATTAGGCTTTAGACATGCAATTTACCACGCCTAGTTCCAACATGGAAGCAGATAACAGAACTTACTGTACTGCTCAGAATAGCTGTTTGCACAACCCACTAAGGGCACAGTAAGATTCAAAGCAGTAACAATTACTTGCACATTTATTCAAAATCCAATTAAGATTATTTATAGCCCCCCCCATCTGCACAGGGGTTGCATTCTGGGTCTTTGCGCAAAACAGCAGAGCGCATGTAAATAGCATTTTGCTGCCACTTCTGGATTTGCACATGCCCAAAATGGTCATTGCCTGTAGCTGAATTACCGTATCTTTTCGTGTATAAGACGATGGTTTTTGCTAAAAAAAAAAATGAGGCAAAAATTGGGTGTTGTCTTATAGACTGATAGTGAATGCAGAGAGGGGACGTGCGATTAATGGCAGCAGCCAGCAAGCAGGAGAATGGCAGAAGCGACTGGGCGGATGATTGGTGATTGTGGCAAGGCTTGCTGGAGGTTGGCTGCAGCTGCGGCAATTGGGCAGGTGATTGGCGGCTGCAACAAGTGGATGGGTGGGCTGTTGGTGGCAGCGAGCGGGCAGACAATTGGCGGCTGCGGCGAGGTGCGCGATCGGCAGTGGCTGTGGCAAGCGATCGGCAGTGGTGGGCAGGCGGGTGAGCGATTGGCGGAAGTGACCTTCCCCACCCCCAAAAGCTAAACAACTTACTGTACTTTTTGCTCCATAAGACGCACCTGACCATAAGACGCACCTAGTTTTTAGAGGAAAGGGGGAAAGCCCCGTTTTTGGGGGGATCAGCTCACAGTTGTGCAGCTTCTTTTGCAAAGGTGAAAAGCCCCCCTTTTTTGAGGATCAGCTCAAAGTTGTTGAGCTTACTTTGCAAAGGGAAAAAAATCCTGTTTTTATGGGGTTCAACTCACAGTTCTGCAGCTTCTTTAGGAAAGGAAAGGAGCCGTTTCTACAGTTTCCAGACAGATACTCTAATCAGCCAGTCATATGTCGTTGGGGAAACAAACAGCCTCCGTCTGCAGAACATTCAACAATGGAGGCCTGGGCAAGGGGGCAGGGCCGGAAAGGGAGCCAGCGATCGACCACACATTCGCTCCATAGGACGCACAGACATTTCCCCTTACTTTTTAGGAGGAACAAAGTGCGTCTTATGGAGCGAAAAATACAGCAATTTCTGAATTTGGGGTTAAAAAAATAGGGGTCTTCTTATACACGGAAAAATACGGTAATTCAGAAAGGCTGATGAACCTAGTACAGCAGCACCCACTTTCCAATGCAATAATCCTTTACACCAGTGGCTCTCCCCCCTTAGCGCCCCCTAGGGAACCCCCTGATTCGTGAACCACTGATTTAGACCTTCCTGTCACCTTGCATGCTCAGTGCTTCACACGCCACCCTTTTAATTGGGGTCCCAACAACCTCAAAGCCCCCTTAGTGACAGCCACCAATTAAATACACACACATGCAAATGGGAAAGAGGGCCGAGAGTTGAAGCACCAGGGAACGGTCAACTCTCCTAGGGTACAATGCAGTGCGTGTTTACTCGGACGCAAGCGCCACCGGGCTCAACGGCCACATACTGCCAGGTCCAGTGGGGTCGCAGCCTTATTGCAGGAGGGTATGCAGAGGGTGGAGAAAATAAGCATGCCGTGCTTACTCCCGCTATGGGGCTCGACAGGTCAGGCAGCCAGCTGGCAAGGCAGGCTTCTGCCTTGGGAAAGAGAGAGTGGTTGGTCAAGCATTGGCGGATCGCTCTGGGGTCCCAGCATTGACGGCTCTTCGCAGAAGCAACACATCTGTGTGGAAACAAAGCAAAAAAAAAGAATGGTGTAAGTGGGCCCCTCATACACCAGGTCGGGACTCATTCATTCATTCATACATTCTTTATTTAACGGTCATAGACCAATAGATAAAAAGTTTCACAAAGCACATTAAAATTTACCGGTCAGAGTAAAACATATGAATTTAGGTGTGCTGCAGCATTTGCCATGCGTATATTGGGAGTCGGGCTTGTGGTTATGGTTAAAGGCCGCCATTTTGGGGACTGTCTTCGCACGAAATGACATACAGTGGTACCTTGGTTCTCAAACGCCTTAGTTCCCAAACGCCGAAAACCCGGAAGAAAGTGTTCCGGTTTTCAAACTGTTTTTCGGAAGCTGAACGTCCGATGTGGCTGTCGGCTATTGTTTCCGGGGCGCCTGCACCGATCAGAAGCCGCGCCTTGGTTTTCAAACATTTCGGAAGTCAAACAGACTTCCAGAACGGATTAAGTTTGGCACTTTCGCTTTGGCTGTTTATTTTGCGTTTTTGTTTTTGAGGCTTTTTCAGCTAATTTGTTTTTGTGACTGTGTAGAACCCAGTTCAGCTACTGATTGATTGACAGACTGATTGTATAAAACAAAATAAAAAATAAAAAAATTCCTTCCAGTGGCACCTTAGAGACCAACTAAGTTTGTTCTTGGTATGAGCTTTCGTGTGCATGCACACTTCTTCAGATACCTTCAGACTGATTGTATGATTGCAGAAATGGATATAACCCCCCATCCAAACAATGACTATCATCAGCGTAGGGAAGATTTTTTTTTAAAAAAATTATTTTTATCATATACATCACTGTCTTGTTTATTTTATAGTATACCGTCTTTCCCCCTTTTTAAGACACCGTCTTATAATTTTTTTTCATCAAAAAAACACAGGGTGGCTTATTTTCGGGGGATGTCCTATTTTTATTACGTCAGTATGGTACAGTACAGCCTCCCCCTGTGCGCTGAGCAGGCAGGGCAGAACTCCACAAGAGGCGCGTTTCCCCCCCGCGCCTCTCGCTGGTTCGCTGGCTCCCTGCGCATGGGAAACAGGCGGGGCAGGGAGAGGTGTCTCCCCCCCCCGCGCGCGCCTCTCCCTGCGCGCTAAGCAGGCGGGGCAGAACTCCGCAAGAGGCGCGTTTCCCCCCCATGCCTCTCACTGGGTTCGCTGGCTCCCTGCGCACGCAGGAGGGGCTGAGGAGGCGACGGGAACAATGGCGGCACCACGGCTTACTTTTGGGGTACGTCTTACTTCTCACAAAGGTACAAAAACCCTGCCATGGCTTACTTTATGACTACGTATTAAAAAAGGGGAAACAGGGTAGTGAATTGTTTATTGCTTTCATTTTATGGGTCAATGGTCTCGTTAAAAAGTAAAGGTAAAGGTAAAGGGACCCCTGACCATTAGGTCCAGTCGCGGATGACTCTGGGGTTGTGGCGCTCATCTCGCTTTACTGGCCGAGGGAGCCGGCGTACAGCTTCCAGGTCATGTGGCCAGCATGGCTAAGCCGCTTCTGGCGAACCAGAGCAGCGCACGGAAACGCCGTTTACCTTCCCGCCGGAGCGGTACCTATTTATCTACTTGCACTTTGACGTGCTTTCGAACTGCTAGGTTGGCAGGAGCAGGGCTCAAGCAATGGGAGCTCACCCTGTCACGGGGATTCGAACCGCCAACCTTCTGATCGGCAAGCCCTAGGCTCTGTGGTGTTAAATTGCTGTTTTAGGGTTTTTTTTTAAAAAAAAGTCTGGAACAGATTAATCCGTTTTGCATTACTTTCTATGGGAAAGCACGCCTCGGTTTTGGTTAATCCAGAACGGATTAAGTTTGAGAACCAAGGTACCACTGTACTCTATTCCCTGACAATCTCTATACTTAACATTTGTAGGTTTGTGCAGATGAAAAAAAAAAGTTTAACCACATCAGTTAACAAACGTGGATACATATGCTATAATTTTATTGCTTTCGTTCAGGGCCGGAGCATCTGGCCCACGGGCCTTAGGTTGCCTACCCCTGTGCTAGTACATGAGTAGACAAACTAAGGCCCGGGGGCCGGATCTGGCCCAATCACCTTCTCAATTTGGCCCGCAGACAGTCTGGGAATCAGCGTGTTTTTACTTGAGTAGAATGTGTCCTTTTATTTAAAATGCATCTCTGGTTTATTTGTGGGGCATAGGAATCCGTTCTTCCCCCCCTTCAAAATATAGTCCAGCCTACCACATGGTCTGAGGGACGGTAGACTGGCCCATGGCTGAAAAAGGTTGCTGACCTCTGCTTTAGTTAAATAAATTGTTACTAAGGAAATGGTTATTTTTCTCCTTCCAGTCAAGTACAGCAGAAAAGTTGCCCAAATATAAACAGTTAACTTATTAAACCTCACCATAATTTCATAATTATGTGTCTATGTATTTCTGATAAGTATAACTAAATCAGTAATTTTTTGAGACAACTGTAAAAACTACTCTGAAAATTTATTATTCCAAAAAAATGAAACTTTCCTCTGGATGTAAATGTTAAGATTCTACCAGCAGAAATGAGTCTTTCTGTATAAAAATAAATAAATAAATGCTTTAAATCAAGTCTTACTGACTAGTGATTTAAATCGAGTCTTACTGACTAGTGATTTAAATCGATTTGATTTGTAAATCAAATCCACCCTGGAAGCATCACTCACTGTAAAAACCCCAGCGGAAAGTGGCTCTGCTTCAGGGTCAGGTCATATCGCTGCAGGATGGTCTTCACAATCAGCTTGGCCTCCGTCTCAGACTTCAGATACTTGTGGTACAGCTTTTTCCATGGAACAAACTGGAAAAAACAAAGCAATGCATCAGCTCCTTTCTGAAAACGAACGGAGATTAATTTATGCATTTTCCAGCTTCAGGGATGTAATCTGCATCTCCTGTGCAGGACTCATTCTTCCCTCCCGGAGGAGCGAAACAACCAGTGTTAGGAACTCATAAAGGTAAAGGGACCCCTGACCATTAGGTCCAGTTGTGTCCGACTCTGGGGTTGTGGCGCTCATCTCGCTTTACTGGCCGAGGGAGCCGGCGTACAGCTTCCAGGTCATGTGGCCAGCATGACTAAGCCACTTCTGGTGAACCAGAGCAGCGCACGGAAACGCCGTTTACCTTCCCGCCAGAGCGGTTCCTATTTATCTACTTGCACTTTGACGTGCTTTTGAACTGCTAGGTTGGCAGGAGCTGGGACTGAGCAACGGGAGCTCACCCCGTCGCGGGGATTCGAACCACCGAACTTCTGATCGACAAGCCCTAGACTCTGTGGTTTAACCCGCAGCGCCACCACTCATATATATATATAAGCTAATCGTCAAACTTGGTTCAAAATTGGGAAAGGAGTACGACAAGGCTGTATATTGTCTCCCTGCTTATTTAACTTATATGCAGAATTCATCATGCGAAAGGCTGGACTGGATGAATCCCAAACCGGAATTAAGATTGCCGGAAGAAATATCAACAACCTCAGATATGCTGATGATACAACCTTGATGGCAGAAAGTGAGGAGGAATTAAAAAACCTTTTAATGAGGGTGAAAGAGGAGAGCGCAAAATATGGTCTGAAGCTCAACATCAAAAAAACTAAGATCATGGCCACTGGTCTCATCACCTCCTGGCAAATAGAAGGGGAAGAAATGGAGGCAGTGAGAGATTTCACTTTCTTGGGTTCCATGATCACTGCAGATGGTGACAGCAGTCACGAAATTAGAAGATGCCTGCTTCTTGGGAGAAAAGCAATGACAAACCTAGACAGCATCTTAAAAAGCAAAGACATCACCTTGCCAACAAAGGTCCGTATAGTTAAAGCTATGGTTTTCCCAGTAGTAATGTACAGAAGTGAGAGCTGGACCATAAAGAAGGCTGATCGCCGAAGAATGGATGCTTTTGAATTATGGTGCTGGAGGAGACTCTTGAGAGTCCCATGGACTGCAAGAAGATCAAACCTATCCATTCTTAAAGAAATCAGCCCTGAGTGCTCACTAGAAGGACAGATCCTGAGGTTAAGGCTCCAGTACTTTGGCCACCTCATGAGAAGAGAAGACTCCCTAGAAAAGACCCTGATGTTGGGAAAGATGGAGGGCACAAGGAGAAGGGGACAGCAGAGGACGAGATGGTTGGACAGTGTTCTCGAAGCTACTAACATGAGTTTGGCCAAACTGCGAGAGGCAGTGAAGGATAGGCGTGCCTGGCGTGCTCTGGTCCATGGGGTCACGAAGAGTCGGACACGACTGAACGACTGAACAACAACAACAAATCGTCAAACACCACCTTAAACCTAGGTTGTGGTCGCCGCAACACACGGTCTAGCTGCCATTTTCTCCTCAGTGAAATTTCTTCTTCATTTCATTTCCGTACCGCTTTAGATTTCAAAGAAAAAAAGATCTCAAAGCGGTTTACAACGCATTAAAACATCCCGTAAAACAACCCAGAATAAAAGAAACTCAGGGAAAATATCTCACATCCTATTCTAAATGACGTTTTGCTTTCCTACTTAATTTATAGAGCTGCCCCATAGCAGAAGTACTCTAGGAAGCCAGTGGGGTGTCGTAGTTAAGAGTGTCCTACTAGGACCTGGGAGATCAGGGTTCAAATCCCCACTCAGCCAGGAAGATCTCTCAACCCATGGATAGGCAACCTAAGGCCCGGGGGCCGAGTACGGCCCAATTGCCTTCTCAATCCGCCCTGCGGATGGTCCGGGAATCAGCGTGTTTTTACATTTAAATTTATTTAAAATGCATCTCTGTGTTATTTGTGGGGCATAGGAATTTGTTCATGATTTTTTTTCTAAATATAGTCCAGCCCTGCGCAAGGTCTGAGGGACAGCGGACCGGCCCCCTGGTGAAAAGGTTTGCTGACCCCTGTGACTTAACCTACCTCACAGAGTCGTTGTGGGGATTAACTGAGGAGGGGGTGAAGCATGTATTATTATTTATCGAATTTATATACTGCCCTATACCCAGAGGTCTCAGGGCCGTTCACAGAACAAATATCAAAATATAAAACCACAAAATATATAATCAAAATAAAAACAACAACCCAATAACTCTCTCTGCCCCCCACCAAAAAAACCCCCCACATTTTAAATGGGCATAGGATGTCAATCAAAGGCCTGGTTAAAAAGGAACGTTTTTTCCTGGCACCTAAAGGTGTATAATGAAGGCGCCAGGCGAACTTTTCCCCATGTACTCCTTGGGAGGCAAAAGGTGTGATATACAGTAAATGCAATAAATAAGCTTTTCTGCTTACCTGCTTAAGAAAGCTGGAGGGGCCAGTCGGACAGAGATGTCCGTCACCAACCTCACACCCAGAGATCTCCACGTGGCCGCAGTTGGGCCCGTGCCAGTCGCAAAACACGCCTGGCTAATTCCTAACACAACCAATGATGAAGCATCGCTCACCTGTGGGTCAGAGATGATCCGATGCCAGCGATGACACACCAAGGTGAGGCTCTGGAAGAGATCGGCCGCGGGCACGAGGGCAAAGATCTCCCTGAGGACCTCGTCGGGCAGCTGCTCCATGTTTCCCCGGGGAACCTCCCAACACGGGGTCCCCAAGAGCCCAAAACACGCATCTGGCAGAGGATCAATCTCCATGTCGTTGGCATCCGCCTTGAGGCGTCCATCAGCCCAGGGCTGCTCAGAGAGATGCTCCTGTGATGGTTTTTTATCCTGGTCCCATTGGTCACTGTCCGCCCCGAGGTTGCTGGGGCTCTCGGAGAAATGCGGCCGTTTCCTGGAAGCCATCAGGGCTGGGTCCCCGCCATCCCCGACAACAGAGCAGGAGTCCTCCAGGTCTAAGAAGTCATCACGAGCGAAAAAGGATTCCAGGAAGTCTACCTCCCGTTTGCTCTCATTGTCTTTTGCCGTGACAGCTGCACATCTAGGCAGTTTGCTTCCGAAGTAGTCGGTGATGCTGGTTTGGTGGCCCACTCCTCTGACGGAGACTGGAAAGGAAAGAAATCATAGCATCTGCTTCCAGTCTTCCAGCACCCTCCCCCAACATCTGGTACCCTCCAGATGCTTTGCACCACATTGGTCCTGGCCAGTAGGGCCATTCTGAACGACAATGCCCATTTAAGGTGGCGCTGTGGGTTAAACCACAGAGCCTAGGGCTTGCCGATCAGAAGGTCGGCGGTTCGAATCCCCGTGACGGGGTGAGCTCCCGTTGCTCGGTCCCTGCTCCTGCCAACCTAGCAGTTCGAAAGCACATCAAAGTGCAAGGAGATAAATAGGTACCGCTCTGGCGGGAAGGTAAACGGTGTTTCCGTGCACTGCTCTGGTTCGCCAGAAGCGGCTTAGTCATGCTGGCCACATGACCCGGAAGCTGTACGCCAGCTCCCTCGGCCAGTAAAGCGAGATAAGTGCCGCAACCCCAGAGTCGTCCGTGACTGGACCTAATGGTCAGGGGTCCCTTTACCTTTATCTTTTTAATACATCCTGGAGGACATCGAGTAGGGGGAACGTTGTTCCCTGGGCTGCTCCTCGGCCGCAAACATCTCCTTGCTCTCATTTCCTCACCCCAACAACCCTGCGAGGCGGGTTAAGCTGAGACACAGCAATTTGCTCCAAGCTTACCCAACTGGGACGTGGGTGGCGCTGTGGATTAAACCACAGAGTCTAGGGCTTGACGATCAAAAGGTTGGCGGTTTGAATCCCCGCGACGGGGTGAGCTCCCGTTGTTCGGTCCCTGCTCCTGCCAACCTAGCAGTTCGAAAGCACGTCAAAGTGCAAGTAGATAAATAGGTACCACTCCGGCGGGAAGGTAAGTGGCGTTTCCGTGCACTGCTCTGGTTCACCAGAAGCGGCTTAGTCATGCTGGCCATATGACCCGGAAGCTGTACGCCGGCTCCCTCGGCCAATAAAGCGAGATGAGCGCCGCAACCCCAGAGTCATCCGCGACTGGACCTAACGGTCAGGGGTCCCTTTACCTTACCTTTATCCAACTGAGGTTGCCCACCGCCGATTTAAGGAAGCAAGAGTTTTGCCCATGGCCTCCCCCAAGCTCAAGTTGAAACCCCACCATCTGATATTTAGCAGAGATCGCCCCCACGTTTCCAGCCCCCCACCACATGCGGCTGTACCTTGGGGGTGCTTTTTCGTCCAGTAAGTTGGGTAAAGACCTCTGTGGGTGTCTTGCCTCCCTTGGCTCCGACCCAGAGGCTGCGTCAAGGGTGAGGCCCCTTCCGGGCTCTGGTTCAGAGCTTCACATTCGCAGGCTGTTAGATGGAGCTGCTTACGACGTCTCACTGTCCTCAACAAAATGGTAAGAAATCACCCTTTTGTGAGTGTTAATTCAGTATTGGGACGGGTGAGGCAGGTTACAGTTGCCACAATGAAATGTCTAGGTGCTCCTTTTTATAGCTACAATGAAAATTATTGTTGCTATTAATTTTACTGAAAGGGCTGGTGCCGTGCTGCTTTTACTGTAATTAACCGTTTGCTTCTAACACAACTTTTATATTTAAATACAGTTTTAATTCTGTTAATTTTTTTTTTTTAAATAATTATTCCTCCTCAATGTTTTTACCTGCTCCTGTTTTTATCAGTAAGCCAACTCAAGTGTCTGTCAGGGAAAGAAAGGTGAATTAAGGATAGTATGCTAAAAAAAATTTTTAAACCAATTAAGAATTTATTAAATAATTTATATGCCGCCACATCACAAAAAAGCACACAGCGGTTCGCAACAGTGTTCGAAACTCCCATTTTTCCAGGCGCATTTGGCGACAGGGAATTTCACTAGCGCGAGCAGTTTCTGAGCTCTGGGCGCAGTTCTGCGCCTAATATTTCAGATTAAAACTGCAGAGTGGAAGGAAAAGAGGACCTTTTTTCTGCCTCCCCACTTCCAGCCACTCTCTGAAGCCTGGAGAAGAGACCTTCTTAAGAATATTAGGGGGGTGGGCAGGGGAAGGACTAGGTAAAGGTAAAGGGACCCCTGACCATTAGGTCCAGTCGTGTCCGACTCTGGGGTTGCAGCGCTCATCTCGTTTTATTGGCCGAGGAGCCGGCGTTTGTCCGAAGACAGCCTCCGGGTCATGTGGCCAGCATGACAAAGCCGCTTCTGGCGAACCAGAGCAGCGCACGGAAACGCCGTTTACCTTCCCGCCGGAGCGGTACCTATTTATCTACTTGCACTTTGACGTGCTTTCGAACTGCTAGGTGGGCAGGAGCTGGGACTGAGCAATGGGAGCTCACCCCATCACGGGGATTCGAACCGCCAACCTTCTGATCAGCAAGCCCTAGGCTCTGTGGTTTAACCTACAGCGCCACCTGGGTCCCTTTTAGGGGAAGGACTAGACCATGTGATAAATGGACCTAATAGTTTGGCGTGAAAACCATAAAACCAGACACACACACACAGACCCCAAATAAAAAGAGAAACTTAAAAGCAAAAAGCAGATTATAAAATGGAATGCACACATACTAAAAGAAAACCCATGGATTGAAATGCCACAGAAAAGTGATTTTCTGCAACCCCACCTGCAATTTTTAAAGTTCCAGCAAATTTCCTCCCTCTCCCCCCAAAATAAACTTGCAATTCAACCCTAATTTAGTAACAGCCCCAATATATCTAACACCCTACCCCATGTAACCAGGGTTTTAAAGCCATTAGCCCCCATTTGCTGTTAATTAAGGGTTTGGATTAACAATTCTTAGCCCCCCCCCCTTCCCTTTCCCCCTTCCCAGACTCTCACTCTCATCTTGGAGAAAACTTGCAGGCAGGAAAGAGGCGTCGCCTTTGCACGCCCACCTAACCCGCCTCCAGCGTTTTGCTTCGCGCAGCCTACAATGCTAGGCGCCTAAGGCCCCGCCCTCCCCTGATTGACGCTCCATAGAGCTCGCCGGACCGCGGGCTCTTCCGGGTTCGGCCGAGCCGTTGCCAGGGCTCGGAGGGCACGAGCGGACACGTTGCCCGGAGTTTGCTGGCGTAAGTTCCTCCTTGCTTCCTTCCTTCCTCCCAATCAAAGAGATAATAGCATCAGCCGAGAGGTCCGAGTAGCTTTCACTTCCGGTTCCCGTGGGCAGTCCTCCATGTGCGGGGCAAGAGTGGTGGAAGCGCGTAGGGATCCCTTGCGCATTAATCGGCTTTAAGGAGTTAAATGAAGCAGGTATGCCGAGTTTTTCCCCAGGCAGGCGGCATTTGTATTCAAGCAGGCTTCTAATACCTTGTCGGCGCTTTTAAATATTTTGTCGTGTTTTCTTTTCCCTATGGTGGTTCGCTTCTGGCAGTTCTGTGTTCTGAATATCGTCTTAATTTATTCCTTAACTTGCATGTTTGTGCTTTGGACCTTCTTCTCCGCTGCCTCCCCCCCCCAACCCATTTCTTCTTCTATAAGTCACCTCCCCCTACACTGTTGACAGGAGGAGAACAGGAACATGCAAATATTTACAAATGGGAGCTGCAACAAAATGTTGCAGCATGGGGTAGGCAACGCCTTGCTCCTCTTCAGGGTACCTGCTTATCATTCAGGATTAAAGGTAAAGGTACCCCTGACCATTAGGTCCAGTAGCGGACGACTCTGGGGTTGCGGCGCTCATCTCGCTTTACTGGTCGAGGGAGCCGGCGTACAGCTTCCGGGTCATGTGGCCAGCATGACTAAGCCGCTTCTGGCGAAACCAGAGCAGCGCACGGAAACGCCGTTTACCTTCCCGCCGGAGCGGTACCTATTTATCTACTTGCACTTTGACGTGCTTTCGAACTGCTAGGTTGGCAGGAGCAGGGACCGAGCAACGGGAGCTCACCCCGTCACGGGGATTCGAACCAATGACCTTCTGATCGGCAAGCCCTAGGCTCTGTGGTTTAACCCACAGCGCCACCCGCGTCCCACGATCATCCAGGATACCCCTTTCTGTTTTCTGCCATGGAACAGTCATTTTGTGTCCACTGAGCATGGGCAGTTTTGTGGGGTTGCCACTTGGGGCGCCCCCCCCAAGTCTTCTTGCAAACTTTAAGGGTTCCCCAAACCTGCTGATAAGTCATTTCTTGCGTGCAGGTGGTGCTGTTTAGGCTACACAAGAATCTGCGAATCAGGTAACGTTCGCCAGGATCGCCCTTGGTTTTAAGCCTGTTTCTGCCACCGTGTTATTATAATTTAGCATTTGTAAACCCCTTTGTGATTCGTTTGAATGAAAAGCAGCATAGAAATAGTACTGAATCAAATCAATCTATCAGCTGTTGAGAAGGATTCTGGGGTGGAGGAGTGTCTTTTAAAAGCCAGGTAGTTAGGTTACAGATGGCAGTACAGAAATGTGAAATGCAACTCAGAGGGTAGCCAGATGTAGAAGAGAAGAGAGGGCTTCTGCATCTTTAATAGCGATACAAAAGAGGGTAGCAAGCTATTAAAGGTGCAGGAGCCCTGTCATCTCCCTCATCCTACTGCAGCCTATGCTGTCATATTAGGGCACACAGCCCAACCTGCCTTGCATACAACCTGCTCAGAGGGTGGCTATGGCTGGCTCGTTCCGTAGCCTTGGTATTCATAAAATGGTAAAGGTAAAGGGACCCCTGACCATTAGGTCCAGTCGCGGACGACTCTGGGGTTGCGGCGCACATCTCGCTTTATTGGCCGAGGGAGCAGGCGTACAGCTTCCAGGTCATGTGGCCAGCATGACGAAGCTGCTTCTGGCGAACCAGAGCAGTGCACGGAAACACCGTTTACCTTCCCGCCAGAGCGGTTCCTATTTATCTACTTGCACTTTGACGTGCTTTCAAACTGCTAGGTGGGCAGGAGCAGGGATCAAGCAATGGGAGATCACCCTGTTGCGGGGATTCGAACTGCCAACCTTCTGATCGGCAAGCTTTAGGCCAGAGGTCAGCAACCTCCGGCCCATGGGCCGGATATGGCCCACCGAGGCTGTTTAACCGGCCCACGGCCTCCCGATCACTGAGCCGCCCGCTCGGCAAGTCCCGTCCCCCCGCGCTCCTGCTAGGTGGGCAGGAGCAGGGACCGAGCGATGGGAGCTCACCCCGTCGCAGGGATTCGAACCGCCGACCTTCTGATCGGCAAGCCCTAAGCTCTGTGGTTTAACCCACAGCGCCACCTGGGTCCCTAGTTGGTATTCATAGACTCATAGAATTGGATCGTTGAAAGGAGATCCCAAGGCTCATCTAGTCCAACCCTCTGCAGTTTAGGAACCTTTTTGCCCAGCATTGTGGTTCCAACCCACAACCCTGAGCTTCAGAGTCTACCAACTGAGCTGTCTTGTGGGCCCCTCTTGCAGAACTCGGCAGGGAGGAGGATGCGGACAAACCTAGAGTTTGGATTTGATATCCCGCTTTATTTTTTTTATTTTTTTTTTATAATAATTTTTATTAGATTTTCCAATTTTTGTCCAGCCCCGATTCAGGCCAGATCACATACATTTTATACATTCTCTGATGACTTCCTCACGCCCCCCCTCATTGTTTTCATTTATCATTATTTACATTCTTACCAGGTTTCTACTTCCACATCTTTAACATTTCCATAGTTCATTAATTTCAAATCGCTTACCAACCACTCACATCTTTTATAATCTTATCTTTTACTTTAAACAAATTCCTGCTCCCCCCCCCAGTCCCCGGCGCAGACTATTTCAGCATCAAAATTACTTATCTTAACTTATCATGCATAATACCTATCAATTTTATGTCATTATTTATCAATCTTCATTTTTCAATCTTATATCATTATCAATCTTATATCACTATCTTCATTATCAATCTTGTATCATTATTTTTCTAAAATCATACTATAATCATGTCCTCCAAATCCAGATTCAGAAACCAGTAATCCACTAAACAGTTACTTTATATAAATGTTCATCCTATTCCAGCAGGATCCCACTTTGGAACCCAATGTCTTTGCTGCAGGGTGACATCCAAAGCAGTGTCCATAAAGATTTTTGGCCTTCCCTTCCACTTTTGGTCCAGATTGTCACGTCGTCCTCTCCGCTGGTTAACGCTGAGCTGTGATTTGTTGTCCATTCTCCTAGTAATTCTCTTTTTCCTGATGATGGTGACAGCTCTTGGTTTGAAATGTATAAGTCTTGCAGCTGGTTGTCTTCTGGGTAGGCTTCCTTTGTTTGGGCACATCAAGGACACTGTTCACAGAGTTGAATTGTGAGTCCTGACCAGTCAGACCTTTGTTTATGCTTTGCTTTATCTCAGTCACAATGCTGTTCCCAGCAGCAGCCAGTTCAGCTCTCAGTACTTTCACTCCAGCTTTGTAATCCATTCTAAGTTCTTTCAGTTTCTCCAGCAATGTTATCAAATCCACATCCTGTTTCACCGCCATTTTTAGCAAACAGTTCTTTTCTAACTTTTCTGACTTTTCCAAACTTTTAGAAATTTTTCAAAGGTTCCAAGGCTCCAAAATACTTCTCTTGCTCTTAGCAATTAAATTTACTTCGTCTGCCCCCTAGGACCGGGGGGGGGGGATCGCAAGGGTTAAATCTCCGAAACAAAGTGTCAAATTCCAGGCATAACTTCTCAGTCTGTGCAACAATGCCCTGTCGTTGTTACACAATGGCAAGGGACGGACCTCCGTATTTTCGCCCTCAAGCCAAGTTCCAAATGGATCAAAAATTTTAAAAGTTTTTT
This sequence comes from Darevskia nairensis, assembly GCA_034642065.1. NCBI lineage: Eukaryota > Metazoa > Chordata > Lepidosauria > Squamata > Lacertidae > Darevskia > Darevskia nairensis. The sequence continues at coordinate 201,487 of JAWWNI010001040.1, forward strand.
CTTGTAGGTTACTTACAGTTCCAAATTGAAGAATTAGGAGGAATCAGCGCGCTCGGTTGTGGCAGTCTTGCAGCTTCGCCAGACGGGGCTGTAAGCGGACCCTGAAGCTCCGCCGTCCGATCGCCGGAGAGCTCCGCTGAGAGCTCCCTGGGACCGGGACCGGCATCCGGGCTCTTACGGGTCCTCCAGGTCCCGGGACGCCCTTCCCGGGGGTTTTGGGGGTCGCGGCGCTGGCGCGAGCACCCCTTTACCCGGTCTGACGGGGGAAAGTCAGGAGCGACTTGTCCCCCCGACCGCCATCTCCGGCGCGCCGACCGGAAGCCGATATCCCGCTTTATTACTACCTGAAGGAGTCTCAAAGCGGCTCACATTCTCCTTTCCCTTCCTCCCCCACAACAAACACTCTGTGAGGTGAGTGGGGCTGAGAGACTTCAGAGAAGTGGGACTAGCCCAAGGTCACCCAGCAGCTGCATGTGGAGGAGCGGAGACGTGAACCCGGTTCACCAGATTACGAGTCTACCGCTCTTAACCACTACACCACACTGCATTGTGATGCAACCCGTCGTTACGTTAGTCACAAAGCATCCATCCTGGCAGAGTATCAAATTAGTGCAAAAATACTGTTAATTATGATTTCCTTAGAGTAACTTTCAGCACGTTTATCCAGAAGTTGGTAAATCGCAGCCATTTCCCTTATTAGCTAGAATCAAACATTGTTACATACAACTCAGTGACATTATTCTAACAATAGACTGGCGTTAACATTCACAAATAGTTATATATGCTCTGCAATCAGTCTAAATCTATGGCTCTTATTGGGGAAATACTTTTCCCCCCTTTTTCAACAACTGAAGTAGCAGATAGACACTTGACTCAACAGGTGGAGCCACTCTTGTAATCCCCCCCACCCTCCGTTTTGCTTCCTGTTTTTAGGCCACGGGGCCAAAACACCATGGAGACCTAGAGGGAGTAAGCTTTGCCGTGTCTCTCCTGACTCCGGATCCTTACCTGGAGCTGTAGTTTTTAGCAATGGCTGAAGGCAACCTTCCTAGGTTGGTGAAGGAAGGGAAGCTCATCCTTCTGAAAGAAGAGGTTGCGAATGTTTGGGATGCGAAGAGGCAGCACTATGGGAGGTCCGGGGACACCCTGCTCCACTATGCGGCCCGACACGGTCAGCTGAGGATCCTCACTTACTTAGTCGAGACCTTAGAAATGGACATCGAAGTGTTTAATAGTGATTACAAGCGACCCCTCCATGAGGCAGCTTCCATGGGTCACAGGGACTGCGTCTTGTACCTGCTGAATAGAGGAGCTACTGTCGATTGCTTGAAGAAAGCAGACTGGTATGTTGCCGTCAGATTTTTTGAGGAGGGTGGGGTCTTTGGTTGTAAATTGGATCGTATTTAGCATTGGCAACAAAATGGTAGAGTTGGAAGGAACATTGAAGGGAACTTAGGAAGCAGCCTTATGCCGAGTCAGACCATTGGTCCTTCCAGTATTACCCACACTGGCTGGCAGCAGCTCTCCAGGGCTTTAGGCAACATCTGCTAAGTGGAGATGCTGGGACCTAAATCTTCTGCATGCAAGTCAGGGGTCTCATCCTGCGTACCAGATGGAGCT